>JAXCHB010000271.1:5990000-6385000 GCA_036926305.1 Uropetala carovei | reverse complement strand
GCACGATTATAGGGAACAGCAAGAGGAACGTCAGGGCGGGATTTAGTTTTCGTCCGCCTATTTTATTCAAAATGGCGGCCGATTTAAACATTAAACTACGCGTATTTTCCCGAGTAATACTACTGATTTGAATCAAATTTGGTACTATTGTGGAGGGCTCCCAGAGATAATTTATATGTGGTTTATGTTTCTCTCTGCCCGTTTTATTCAAAACTGCGGCCGATTGAATTCATAAATACCATGTATCATCTAGAATTCCGATCGAATTTTAACAAAATTTCCCCGGGTAACGCTGGCAATTTCTGATAGTGGGGTTATATATAAGAGAAAAATTCGCGCGACGAAACCTATCGAGTATCGTAATTTCCCTCTTCCTGTAAAAAAAAATGGCGCGACGACTTTTTTAGCAAGTAGAATCGCTTTTTTTTTGGAGACCGTTTGTTTTAAGGACCTTTCGCCACATTTTACGTTTCACTCGATCCACTAAAGAATTACAGTCGAACTTCTATAAGTCGAATTTTCCACGACTCGAAGCGTGTTCATTTTTACATGACAAAATCTCTTTCGTGTTACTTTTCTTCTATAACTCGAATTTTCCAAAAGTCGAATATTTTTTTTGCTTCCCTTCAAGTTCGACTAATGGAAGTTCCACTGAATATAGTTGCTCGTCTTACGGCCGAAAACGAGTTCCAGAAAATGCCGTTCGACATAGTTAAGTGAAAAAGTGCATGCTTATCTTTAAGGTATCGTCAATGGCCAAATGGAAAGGTTGTGAAAAAAATAGATGCGAATCTCGGCCAATATACTTACAGTGGTGGTGTACTTTTTAGAATCTAATTTCGGCGAATCACCACTGATGACGGCTGAATTGTAACCCTAAACGAGCATCTGGTTTTTCATATACTTGTATTTTTAGTAATTTAAATACATCAAGTGAGCACGCACATAGAGTTACATTTTTAAATTTTTCTTATATTAAAATTTTTCTTCTTGAATTTACATTTACACTCACTGTAGAAGTTTACCGAGTGTTTTTTTTTTAAACGAAGGGCATGTAATTTAAAATAACTGTATTATATACACATCCTATTCTTGAAATGAGGTCAATTATCGAACCTTGATACACCATAAATAAATTTGCTTGCTTGGAAAGATTGCGATAACAGTTATATAATCGGGCGATTCGTTTAAAAAAGATAATTTCGACTGATTTTCTTCGTCTTATCTAAAAAAAATTTTGGTGCAATAAGTCGACGACGAGTGTCGGAGAGGTCGGAATATCTAAAAATAATAAAATAAAACAAGTTAGGAAAGTGTTCAGCGTATCACAAATTGTCGCGTTTCTTGAAATGGAGAATACGAAAGAAATTATATGTGTGTACGTAAGACGTAAGGGAAATAGCGTTTTAAAGTTCTTTTCTTCGTCATAAATAATTCATTCATTTTATTCCTATTTTTAAAAAATTGCAAGCGCACGTAAGGAAGTTAAACGTATTTTTCTGAGATTGTTTATCTTAGCATCAATGAAGAAGTAACCGTGCGAGAAATTTTCTTAGTTCAGCTAGAATTCAGTTTTCTTGATAACGGCTACTGCTACGACAAACATGTACATGAAAAGAAATACTCTTCTTTAATAGTTCCACAAGTTGTATGTGAAAACAATTTTGATATGAACAATACTTTACGAGAATGACGGAAAATTCATTATTTGTCACCAGTAAAGTGGTACCCCTGATTGGCTTAAGTGATTCATTTAGGTGATTTTCTTATTACCTTTTTGCTGTAAGTCCTTAATATAAAATTTCATGAAAATCCTTTCGGTAGAAGCCGAGAACGAACAAGCGTACAGACGGACGGACAGACCGAAGCTAATAGGCGCTCATACTGGAAGCGACTTTATGATAGTTTTTTTAAATTATGTATTTAACGCAATGAAATTAACTAAGGGTGGTTTGGTGTGACGCGATGTATTAAAGCATTCACGAAGGTGTGCCGTGGAGCCAAAAAAAAAAAAAGGTTGGGAAATACTGGTTTAACACGTCGACCTCTTGATATCGTCCTCCGGGTTCCCATGAAAACGCAGATTAAACAAAGTCCAAGAGTGCCGGCATATATCTCAAGTTTCCGCGACGGATATTCCATAGTATATATACATAGTATTTTAGAAGTGATAAGACCTGAATACCGAGAAACGGCAATCGACACCTGGTGCTTGCTTGGCCGCGCACGGCCCCGCGCTTTCATATATAAATCCGTATCATGAAAACTATTAAAGTTATTTATATTGAATCTTTTTCAAAAACACATTTCAATATTTCCGAACGTTTCATTCGAAAGATGTGCCCACCTAAATCAATCAGAAAAAAAAGTATGTCGAATGTCAACTTTTTCATGTCTCGACTAAAAATTTGAGTTGAAAGGTACGTTTGTTAATTTTTTTAAAGGCACATCATCAATTTTGTGTGTTTTTCAGTTACAGGATCGTCATTAGGAATCATTAAAGAAGTTATATAAAAATAATTGACACTTTTCGATCAATATAAGCCGAGATATGATGTTGTATGTTTTAAAAAGGATTGCATGCGCGGAATACAAAAATTTCAAGTTTTTTTAACTTTTAAGGTAGTTGCCGATTTTTCAGAAATTTTAAACATACATAATGCGATTCAGCATGGAATTTACTATAAGAAAACGAACTTTTTTGAAATTAATGTCCAAATTGAATATTTTTGCTGTTTCAGAGCGTGACAGCGGGAGCGACAAAGGGACAGAATAAGACTTTTATATATTACCGATTAATATGATTAGTTGTTTGTCGCGATGTTATCATCTTTTGGAATAAAGCTATTGGTGCCTGATATTAACATAGTGTTAACTTCTGACCTGAATCATACGAACACCATATTGTTTGGACTCGAATTCAAACACAAATACGTTTCAGGCATTCTCTTTGCCACTCACAAATTCGACAGTCAATTTTAATTTCGGTTACACTCGTTGGCGTGGGGCAAACCTTCAACGCGCTCAGTGGAACTTCATGAGCGTTGTTTATCATGCGACTGCGGCAACAAACACACTTGTCAGAAAGTTAAAAATGCATCGCGTCGTAACGTGGCCCGCTCTATGCCATCCCAGCGGAACCGTACTTCATACCATAAATTTTTAATGGGTCTGCACAGCCCGATCCGCGACTCAGCTCCCTAGCAACAGAACAAAATAAAATTACCCATGTTGAACCCTAAAGAATAAACTTTACGACCTCATGCAAACGCCCAATAAAAATCAGCCTACCGTCATTATCAATGCAACTCGTTTGTTTTGTAATTTTATTTTTTCGAAATTCCGTTTTCTTTCGTGCTCTTTATGGCGGAGCTAAGCGAATCGACTAACTTCATAAAAAAAGATGGGAATGTTCATATATCCATGGACTTTGTCCAGTAAACTTGAAAAAAATGTGTATTCTACTCGCTATCCGGCAGATTTAAGCCAAAAAGTTTTATATGATTTTTTTGGGTCGATCCTGATGAAAGTATGTGATACGATTTTTTTCTTTTTATTTTAGTGTGCTAAATGTATAAATGTAAAATTTAAGACAAATTCGAGTTACGGAAAATTCGATTTAAAAGACGTTCGACTCATAGAAGTTCGACCGTACTTCATATACTTCATACTTCATTTTATAGTACATTAAAACTTCATTAACTTGGGAGTCCTTTACACACACTTGAATGCTCCGCTAGGCATAAGAGTTTACATCCTCGGGTAAATCCGTACCCGTATTTTCACCTTGGTCTATGCTTACATAAACTTTCCCCACTCCTTCCCTTCTCCCTCCCTCCCCCCCCCCTCCTCCCCACCTCTCTCTCTCTCTCCCTACCTTCCTCCCCTATTCCCTTTTTTTTTCTTTACGAGCCAATTAACCCTGACTCGCGCTTTCCAAATTGGTGGGGTTTCTCTACCCTTTCCGCGAAAGGCAAACAAGGTTCTATATGTTGGGAATGGGAGAAGCGCGAGGCAACAGCTCGCCTATAATGCAACGAAACAGTTCTCTCTCTCTCTCTCCCTCCCGCCCACCCCCTTCCATCCCACGGTCCAATTCCCCAGAAAACCCCTTTTTTGCTTCATAATTCACGAATTTAGTCTCTCTTTTACCATTCCTCCAGGAGACGAACTTAAAGTGAGGAAGAGGTCGCGTGAAGACACGTTTTATTTTTTAAAATAAAAGGGCGTGTCCTTTAAAATGGGTTTAAAGTAAGGTGACCAGATATTTTTGACCAAAAGGGAGGACAAATCCCGATTTTTTAGACAAAAAGGAAAGAGAAAGGAAGGACACATTTCATTACAAAAAACCTGCTTATATGCTTTATTTCACATTTTTTAAAATAAAATGTGTTTTTATGTGAGGGGATGCTATATTGAGAGCGTTTTGGTGCTTTTGGGAAAGATTGTGCTTCGTAATACTTGAACGCCCACCAACTGCGATACTAAATAATGCTGAACACACACAACATTTAATGACAGTATCATCATTTCCAACAGGTTTTAAATGTAGAAATTCCTTAGCTAACGTTACATTAAAGTGACCTTTTCTTGGTTGAAGGAATTTCGTAGGCCATTACAACAAAGATTTAAAAATCAATATAATAAAATGGAAGATAACATTGTAAATTAAAATGAGAAAATTATATTTGCCGTAATAATGAAGTACACGCAGCTATTCAAATTTCACTCAGGCAGGACACAGTACGTATATAACTATTTTTCACAATTCACTGATAAAGAGGAAAAAAAACAATGGAATAGGAAGCTGTAAGAGTTTAACTAGCACTCACAGAAACAAAAACATACTAAAATCACTCAACTCAATTGCCGATAACAACTAAGCGAACAGGTGTGAATCGAATTTGTTTTACGATAGAAATATGTTGAGGAATAGGACGGAATATGTACGCTGTATAAACCAGGATTTTAATAAACCAGAAACCAAACAAATATAATCAAGGAGAAAAGAAAACATTTATTCTAGCAGACAAAGTGTTCCTTATCGCTAAGAAAACATAATCAGCGAGCTGGACAAAGATCATTTAACAAGCACCTTGTCGGAAAGCTTAGTGTACTCTGAGAATCGTGTTTTGAGAGAAAGACAAACTCCCTGCGCGTAGTATAACAATGTAAAAGACAGGAGCAAAGCCAGCCAATCCATTAAATTAAATGATATTGGTTAGTATAGGTGTGAGTTCTCGAAGTAGGTATAAATATTCCATGGATACACAAAGTTAAGTAAAAGGAAGGACAAAGACAGAAAAATATTCAAAAACGGAGGACAAAATGTTTAGGAAGTACAGCGATTGAAAAAGGACGTCTGGTCACCTTATTTAAAGTCGTCCTGTTGAGGACACGAATTTCGTTATTTTTCATGTTTTTTTTTAAAGAAGCGACGAATTGTAATCACTGTGCATTTCATCATCATCCTCGCACGTCACCGTTTGTGGGTTAATTAAAAGGGAATACCGTATTCACCCGACTACTATAAGACGACCCCCTCCAGCACAGGAAATAATAATTTTGTCGAAATTTTTTAAATATATCTATATAAGGCATCATCACGAAGAAAATAAATAAGAATTTTGGAGTTGTTCTGTATTTTAATAACTATACACTGCCGTGAATTTTGTTTCGAAACAAACCATGTTAAACTAGCCATAATCAATGTAAATATTTTTTGCGTTTATTTTTTCTTCGCGGATATAAGACGATCCCCAAGACTTTAATTAAAAAAAACGACAAAAACATTAATTTTTTTCTATTAAATACGGAATAACCATAGTTGGCCCATTTTTGAATGACATTTTTAACACTGCAATAGAAATGTAGTGAAGGACCTCAAATTACCGTACACGCCCGTATATAAGGCGAGGTTTTTTCCAAAATTGTCCCTCAGATGAGGGGTGTCGCCTTATATTCGGACACTCGAACTTGGATTATTCAAGTTTTTCTCAAATAATTTTTTTCTAGGCGGAAAAATGGGGGGTCGCCCTATATTCGGACATACACGGTAATCCAGAAAAAATGAGTAGGTACTCCTCCAAATTATTAAAAGATTTCATGCGATTTCCGCTCAGTGGCTTTCCTCAACCCTAATCATCTTCAACTTAGCGGTCGGTTTGGAAAGATTCATTAAAAACAACAGCATACCATTCCACGTTCAAAAAATTAAATGATGAAGTTATATTCATATTGGATTAACGAAAAAAACTTGAATTACTTGTTTTTTTCATCAGGACATATTTTCAGACCCTATCGTGATCCAAATATCGACTTATGAAATTGTTAACGACCGCCGTAAAATTTTTTCTGAAGGCATTTCGGCTGATTCGTTTCGATTCCCATCATATCATCAGTTATATCTCATCATTCTTCGCCTTCTTCTCCGTTACACCTCAATCATCTTTAATCCGCCGGAGAATTAACGAGCTCGTCTTGCGGCTGAAAATGTATTCCAAAATAAGCATTTAAGTACCGAATTTTTTTTAAAAGCAAGCGCTAATCTCGTGTGTACGACGTACGTACATTACACGTATGTATCTGGATTTTTATTATAACCTTTGCTATGGCTATTAGGAGATGCCCGAGCCAAACGATTTTAAAATATTTTGTACTTAAGTGAATATTCCGGAATTTATCAGTTATCTCTGTTTACACGTAGTGTAATGTATTTAATCGAAATGTTATAACTGTCACTATTTGCAACGTAAAGGCCTTTTTTGCTGTGTTAAGGATAAGTTAAATAAACGAATTTTATTTTACGCTGCAGAGATTACTGAATCAAAAGTTTAAGGGAAATGGAGTACAAGCAGCAAAAATGAGTTGAGGAGAGAAATGACACAAAAGAGAGAAGAGTTGACAGAGCGTCCCTCACACGGCAGCTTCAGGCAGCTCGTTAAGCGCAAAAAAACAGCGTTTTTACGATTAGAAAACTTCCTTTTTACAGTACATACTAGAGAATGTTCCAGTTGAAAAGGGAATAACGACTACGCAACGAATATTATTTTCACACGGAATTTACACAGATTTACCTGCACAAAGAGAATTCATACCTTAACAGCTGAAACTGCTCTGACACTTAACCGTGATGAATTCGCTATTCGGAACGGATAAAAAAAATAATTTTCACGTATGAAACACAAGTACATGTAGCATTTCATGCCTCTGAAAGCTTTGGATGAGTTTCATGTACGGTATTAACTTTAAGAAAAATAGCTCAGGTAATACCGTTTTAAAAGAGGAAAATATTTCTCCAAAGCAGTAATATTCATTCACAAAATTTGTTGCACGTCTTGTAAAATTAACACGGAAACTATTACCAATCCCGACTTCAAAAGCATATTTATCGATTAAATTTATGTGAGATGTGACTACCACTATAATATTGCCTAGGTCAAAAATATTTTGCTCGAAGTTTACATTTTATACTGAGCGAAAATAAAGTGTTTGAGAAAACTAAAAAAGTAAAGATGTCTGATTTGACTTCAAAAGCATATTTATCGATTAAATTTATGTGAGATGTGACTACCACTATAATATTGTCTAGGTCAAAAATATTTTGCTCGAAGTTTACATTTTATACTGAGCGAAAATAAAGTGTTTGAGAAAACTAAAAAAGTAAAGATGTCTGATTTGAAAATGAAGAGGAAAAATTGCCTTCTTTTTTACAGAACTTCAGAGGTTTAATCGATCATAAAAAACCGATTGCGTCGGACAAATTAGATTAATTTATTTTTTAAATTTCGCGATGCAATTCTTCACAATAGCCTTTAATTAATCTTAAGCGAACGCGAAGGTTCAACGAACTTCCAATTAAATGGACGAAACACTTAAACCGAATATCCACGAGCGTCCAAGGCCTGTCCAATCAAAATTTCCATCCGAAAGGAATGGATTGATACGTTTCCCTCCATAACAAAGGTGCAAGTGACAGCCGCGTTCCTTTTTAAAATGAAGATATTCACACGTGTGGTGCGAATTTCATCACAGGCTCGGCAGAAATTTAGCGGCATACAATTTTAAGAATCAAGTCAAGGAGCGCCAATCCGGAGCCATGTATATACTTAATAATACCTATAATTTATTCCTATATTTGAGATAGAATAAATACTTTTGCGAATGCTGTATTATTATTATTTATTGCCACAATATTTGAAGTTGAAATACATCTGACACAAACAGGAAGTTTTTCACAATTTCAAGAAAAGATCTGCAGAGACCTCCAGCACCTAGTGGACATTCGCGATTGTTCTTAAACAAAATAGTAGGAGCTAAAAGGAGATAGAAAAAACCATCATCTCAATCGGGAGTCGATCTCGGATCTTAGAATTGTACGTTAGGGCGCAGCCGCCATCCTGGATTTCTTTAAAAATTGACGGAGGTCACGTGACCGGAAGTGAAGCCAAAAAGCAAAATGCAAATCGAAAGGACATCGCAGACAAATTCCGAACGCAGGGTGCGTTCTTAGCGGTGGTGCCGGCAAGCTGAAAAATTCAGAAGAATATTGACGATTTTATAAGACAAACGAAGACCGCGAAGCATATTCGCGAAAAAATCCGAGAATTTCAAAATGTCCGTCCGCCTGCTGCGACGACACGCAAAACAAAATGGAGTGTAAAGACATTTTTTTCCGAAAGGATTATACAGGGTGTTCAAATAGTCTTTATATACTATTGTCATGACCTCACTTGCAAAAATGGTTTTCTCTCCAGAGAAAAGGAATTTTTTAGTGGACGCTTGTTTTATAAAATAGTAAACAGTGTAGCCAATATGTAATTTTTATCTAACTACTAAATAGAGACTTTGTGAACACCCTGTACAACATTTTACGCAATTTTTGTACAATCTCTTTACTAAAGGACGGAATACCGAAAAATTTATTATGAAAAAAAGGAATGAAACGCCAGGATTGGTGTAGTATAAAGGTATTTCAACCGTTCACGTTGACGCCCTTACTGACGTCACTAGGAGTAGTACTGTACTACTAGTGCACAGGATGTGAGTTTTAAATGTGTTAAGACGCTGAAAACCGGTTTTTCTACAACCCTTATATATATATTTACCGCGGCCTTCGCTGACAGAGAAAGGAAAACGGGAAGTGGTCTCCCTTCCTCCCTCCACGAACGCAAACGAGGAAATACAAGTTTTAAAAAAAGAGATCGAACACAAAAGAATTTTATAGTCATATACTTCAGTATGTTAGTATTTAATCCAAACTAACAAAGCAGAAAGTTTGTATGTCTGGCAACTGAAGTCTAAGGCACTTCCGCTTTACCTAGAAGAATAAAAAAATCCATGTAAAAATCCGAAAACTCCATATTTATTAGTTCAATTATGAAAAAACATTTATAATCTTGGAAAATGAAAGTTTGCATAGAAATTACGAGAAATGAAGTATCGTTGCTGATTTTGTTTTAATCAATCGATTTCCCTATGGTCCAACACCGAAACCGCCCTATTCAACCATTCTATTCGAATTCTGCACACCGTTGAAATTTTAATCGAATCTAAGGTCGCTCTAGGTACGGAAGTGACATTGACATCTAGCCACGGGTACTAGACAACCAGAAGTAACACGGAAACGATTTTTCTCTTTCGGTTTTCTTTATTTTTGTTACGGAAGGAAATCAACGTCACGTTTTTTTTATACACGTGGAGCGCGCGTAATTTTAAAAAAATCTCACAATCAGCTCTATAAATATCGAGTACAGAAGCGGGGAAAGTCAGTGTGTCCCTCGTTACATCAAGAGCAAGTTACTTTACCTCCCGCCTGCAGCTTAAAGTCAATCTGATAGATAAAATACTTTTAATTTAACTTGCATAATTACAATACATGTATCGTTAAATTTTAACACGAAAGTGCCAGTAATTAATGTAAATAGCGACTTGAAATTACTCTAATACAATCTAAGGAATTCGGCTTAACTTTGCGGTAAGTAATAAGCATGTTTAACAATTAACAAGGAAAAATTGAAATCTCTGGCTTATTTTTATACATAAACGATAGTAAAATGAAGCATTATCTCTTTGTCCGTTCGGAATGACGTCCGACCACGCGTCAAGGAGGCGATCGTTTCGTAAAAAACTTTTAATACAAAATATTCAAATAATAACCGAGTTGTGATGGTATAATTAAATTAGATTTTAAAAGCATTCGTTATTAATATTTCTATAATTTTCGTATTTCAGCTAACTAAGACAAAATTTAACCATTTATTTTTCGAAATCAAATTTCAGGTATTGAGTAAGGGAAATTTAACCTGTGAAACCTTCCACTTAAGTTGGTTAAAGCATTTTTGTGTAGTTTTTTTAATACACTTATGTGGTTTTATGTGGTTTAATTGAAGCACTCTCCCTCTCTCCTGCGTCTGCTGCAAATAATACGACAGACAGACAGTGCCTCACGAAAAGAGCGAGATTCATCTGAGGCACGTGCGTAAAGGACCAATGAAGACAACGTCGGCATTGTGCACGTCGATCCCACCTCAAGAAAATAAATAGATTGAAAGAATTTTTCGGCAAACAGAGTTTAACCTTAAGCAAGGACGTTGTCACCTTTGCTATCTTGTTATTTGGTAGAAAATTTTTCAAAATACTCGTCACTGAATTCACAATGCACTAGTTTAATTCCTTGACAGTTTAAAGCAGAGCCAGGATTTTTTTCTCAACCAGAAATCTCTTTTAAAAAAACCCACTACCTAGAGTGCAATCGTCGTCTACGTCGCAAATTGCGATTTCCGCAACCAAGAACGTATTCTCGTTATCGGAATGTGCTCAGAAACCCATTAAACATTTCCTCGGTCGGAGGGTTTGACACGGAATTCTGTTTGCTAGGGTTTTTTTTTTTACGTCCGGCGGCATGCGTCGACTACATCATTCGCGCGGAGATGAGCAGTTCTTCACACGTTTGTAATAACTCGATACCAGTTACCGTCAACTCCTTTCACGTGCACCACGTCCGAGAAATCCGGTATCGAGCAAAGCACACGGGTAATTTCAAGTCTCAAGACGTAAGTATTCGATTTTTTACTTCCAGCCCAGGATTTTCCACGTCACTTGACGTCACGAATAGCAACTGAACAAGCAACCTTAGCAAGAATCGTTTCATGTTTAAATGTTCATCGAATACGTTTTCGAGAGAAAAAAGATGCAAAACTAGTGTAAACGGAGTTCCACTACAAACGCTTCAATGGAGTAAATACGCAGTGGATTTTCAAGCACTTCTAGATAATGTGAATGCGTTTGTTGCTAGGGAACCCCCTGTTTGCGAAGGTTTATAACGGTTGCTCTTGAGCTTTTCGGCGTCAGCATAATTCGCTATTGAAGAAACTACAATACTCCTGGATTTACTACAACTATCGCGAAATTAATGAATTGGAAGGTGAAGTCAATTATGAATATTTTGAAAAGTTTCCAACTAAATTTATCGTCCATTCCCTTTAATGGATTTTGAGAAATGTTGTTACTTTCGTCGCTTTTAAGAAGACTGTGTGAATTTAATACTATTCCTCCTCTATCTATGTATTTATTTGGCGGGATAAATAATTTTTCCTTCCTAAATGTATTAAGTGGAGAATTGGTGTGTGTGTGTGTGTTTGTTTGCGTGAGGGAAAACAGCGAGAGACTTTTCATTAGGAAATGTAAATGTGAATTTGATAGACTAAAAGACTTTCGATGCTTTTTCAATGAAAAGAATATTATGTATATTTTAATAGGATGGTTTCTGTAAAGTTCATCTTCACCTGCAACGAAGATGTTGCCGTATGCTGTAAAAGTGTTTTGAATGTATATTCATGATAAATGCTTGTGTATTTTTTGTATTTTTAATAAAAAGAGCGGTGTGTGATTGTAATTATTTCCGAAAATAAAAAATAACCATATTAATCCACAATTTACTTTATCATTTCGTTAGATCATCGGCCCACAGATATAAAACGACCCTAAGCCCCACTCAAGTTTCATTCAGACCAGAAACCCGGTGAAAATAACACATGTATGTATGGGTGGTTCTACTTATTGTTAGTCTGCATGGTAATTATCAAAGAGGGTTAAGTTATTCGTGACATTTTTCAGTGTCTTTACAAATTTAGAATGAAAGAGGTTGAATAACAAATTATCAATTATTTTTCACGTGATTAAGTTACAGCGTCCGGACATATGATGTGATCTCTACCGACAGAACGATTCTGAATTACTGATTACTGAATGTTCACAAAATTGCCATGGTATGTATATAAAATAACGAGTCGATGGATCGAAATAGCTTCATCGTAACTCTAGAAGAAGAAAAAGTATTTTTCAAATAGATGCACATACATTACTCTGTAATTTTGATCATAGTATTATTTTCCTTTAACTCTAACAGTCAGCAGGATAATGTATTTACCTAATGGAACTAATAAATCTTTAAATATAGCCGATAACTCGGTCTTAGACTCGAAATTTTCGACGAGTCTTAAGTAGATATTTTTCACGTTCGCGTTCATGTATGTTAAAATAAAGTTCTACGTCTCGAACTTTTACGATCCTTCCCTCGAAGTTCGAGTTATCGAGCGTACTTGACGCAAATTTTTAATATAACTGATAAGGTGTCAAAAATTCGACTCTCGAAACGTACCTCAAACGCACGTGATTCGTTGCTAGCGTTTAAAACCGTTTTTTTTTTTAAATCCTATTCCCACAATGTCAAAACAACAGGTATTTCAACGCGAGTTTTTTAAAAAAATCCTCATTTCTGCACTCTTGTGTTGGTGACAACTATATGAATAAAAACGTACGTCCTCGACAATAACCGCTTTCAAAGTCTAATGCCGGAAACAAATTGAAAAGAATCCTCGTCCGTCAAATTTCCCGACTGACAGAAACACGAAATATGTATCGCGTATTCGCAGAAAGGGCGCGAAAAGTAAAAAAAAAATAAAAAATAAACCTTGAGGGAAAAACGAATATTTTGACGGTTGCATAGGTGACGTAGCGTGGAAACTGGATAAACGCTAGAAATATCCGGACGACAGCGACAACAATACTGCATGCAACCGAAAGCCAAAATATTTTTTTTTTTAACCTGTACGAACGCACAACAAATTTTACAAACTTCATACAGACACCTGAAAGCTCGCGAACATACTTCATGGACAAGATTTCAAATCCCCTAAATTACTTTGGCGCCGTAAATACAGTTTTCCTATATATGAAAGAACTAGTTCCAGGGGAGGAAAAACATATTACCTTCACGATCGTAAAACATTTTCATTTAGGGGAAATTTTAAGCCATCTCTATTTTTTCGCTAACGTTTTCCTCCAACGTTTTTAGAGTTGTCGATGTGTTTTATTACGAAAAGGCGATTCTGGAGACAAATTTGACGTCACACGCTTATTGTTAGCTTCGCTGCAATTGAAACGCATTGGTTTTTATTAACCCTTCAAATCAAACTCGAAGAGAGAGAGTTTCCTTGGAAAGCAAATTTAGATGAAATATTATTTCATGAAATATACCATTATCTTAAGGCTCTTGTTATTGTGTAGTGTCAAAAATATATAATATTATTATATTATATATATATTATATTATATATATATATATATATATATATAATATTTTATATATATATATATATATATATATATATATATATATATATACACATATATATATTATATTATATATATTATATTATAAAGATATGATTATAAAGAGTTAAATTAAAATTTTCCAAACTCTCTTACCCTATATCACCTTTTCCCTGTCTCCCTCCCATTTTCCTATCTGATATAGCTGTGGAATGTGCCCCTGTATCCTATTCCGCCGGTGATGCATATACCGTGACAAACAGACGGACACTTGAGAATTATTATATAAGGATTTTTCAGTCACTACGTCTTGTAAGATAGCAACACAAACCACTGGAAATGCGTCGCAGTGGATTTTTACTATTCCGCATATTTTCTATGTACATCCCACGCTTTGCACGGTTTCGCTTTACGCGCTTTCCGTATAGCGCTGTTTTCACTTAAGAGAATTGAACGGCAATAAATAACACTTTAGAACGGTTTCGGAAAGGCCTACAAAAATTTTTAAAAATCGTAAAATGTTTCAGTTCGAATCAAGAGGTCATAAAATAAAGAACAAAGGATGGAATTCCGATGGCAAATTAACTAAATTTTTGCGAGTTGAATTCAAGACAGCGATCAAATGTGAATTCATGTATTCCTTTGGGGAAACCTATCCCACTTGTTTACGAGGAACAATTGCACCGCGAAACGCTGTTGGGATGTTTATAATCACCTCAAAATTGGAGGCACACCTGTGACCGTGGAAATACTGTCCAGGGAGCAATCTTGCACGTGTGTCGCCGCGCATGTGACTGATATAGCTTTAAACAATGTCCCGTGTCTGAGTCAAAACACTCCATATGAATGACGAAAATTTTGGCCCGATGGACTATGAAGATTAGGCGTTTTTTTTTGGACTTTGGATAAAATTAAAATCGAGAGTCGTTGACTTTGAAGTAAACACAGCTGAGCGAGCGAGAAGGTCATTCCATAAGTACATTAAAGGAGCTCGAGTTAATGCGCATAACAGTTATTTTAACGAGGATTATATAACAAACTTTGCTTGTAGTACATTAGACGTTATTCATTTAAACGGCCTATTAATTAAAAAAAGAATTTTATCGAGTTATGTTTACACTCCCCACCAAATTGGAAATACATTTCTTATTCAGTAAGAAAGTTAAACCTTTTAGATGAAAATCGTGCTCGCGCATTAAGATTTTATTGTTAAATTTTATATCTTCATGCCTCTTGCGTGTAATAGAATGAACAGAAAGCTTTTTAACACTGTCTTTTTTTCAAAGGACAGACAGACTTATAAGTGAAAGGAATGTGTTGGAAAAATTTAGGCGAGGAATCGTATTTTTAGAGAAGGAAAAATAGGTTCTTAAATTGATCCTCTATTGAAGAGTGAATTTAAATCTTTAATCTTACGAAACCATAATAACATTTCCTTCCTCGCGTCCATATGCTAAATTGTCCGCAATTCGGCCAGTGGAAACGATCAAAAAGGTTAAATATAAAGTAGTCTCAGAGATAAAAATCATTTAATTCGTTTTGCACCGCATTTTAAAGGGAAAAATAAGAATAGCCAAGAGAAATATAAGTCTGCTTCATGTTATTGTTCTCCGATTCGACAATATCACTCGAAAAGAAGAGACTCGTAGTCTTTATAAGAAGAAATAACAAAAGTTTCATATCGCATTTAAACAAATGAAGAAAAGAGCTTACAATTGTCTCAATCAAAAAGTAGACTATATATTTTTTTTAAAAGGGGAATGCACAATAGAACCATAAAACTCGTACTGGTAGTCTTTGTCATGTTTATTTTTTTTTTATTTTGGTCCTCAAAGGCCTGGAAGTTGCCCTGGCCTTCTTGAATCTCTAATAAGTCCCCGTTTATACTTTCCGTTTTCGTGGCTGGAAACAGGCGCCTGGATCGACGTGTTCTTGGCAGGCTTGGAATCGGGAGTCGCGCCCGTTCCGTGCCTGACGCCCTTCTTCGGGCGGGAATTTGCTTGTGCGCACGCGCAGAAGGTCAGGCACCTGTTTACAGACACGAAAACGGGAACGTGTAAACGGGGACTAACAATAAGAACTCGTGTATAACATACGCTTTTCTTTATGCGTAATCTTCGTCGAAATTCCTGACTACTAAAAAGGTACATCTAAAAACAGCGGTATTCTGAACGTTTAAATTTTCCACAAAAAGAAGATTCCGCTATATCGTGGAAGTGAAGTTTTCACGGTCATTCGAAGCATTCCTTTTTCCCATCAGTGTATCGTGTTAAGCAACGTAGAACGGAAGAGATCAACAAAGCTCGACTCTCTGAAATTAAAACAATCTATTATATCATTCGATCTCCGATCCCATCTTCGGAATTTAACGCGTGAATGAGCCACGTAGAAAGTTATCTCATCATCTAGCACGTGCGACACTACCTAAGAAATCGATCTAAAGAGGGAGGTGGAAAAAATTCTTTTTCCGAGACGTCTCGCGGCGGTATTGAAAGCGATTCGAAACGGATTGTTTTCATCCAAGATCCTCTCGCAGCTGCGACGTTTTCGCAATTTTTTATTGAGTCACGATCGTAATCACTGTCGTCATCTCTTCCTTGTATCGGACGGCTCAATAAACCCGGCAGTCACGATCTAAATATTAAGATAAACTCCTGATTTTCCGGATATTCCGTTTGATCGATATGCCTACATACAAGGAAACATTGTAAGCACAAACGAAATAAGTATTATGATAACGAAGCAAACGCTTAAATAAATGTAGGTAACTTAAAACTGTTAAGTATAATCAAATAATACTGTACCGCATATAAACTATTTAAATAGACACGGAACAGGGAAGCACAAAAAATATGGATAAAACACAATGGAAATAACTTTCCAGGCATGTACCGGTTAACCGGAATTCCTGTAAGTCGACATCCGGTTAACCGGAATTCCTGTTAGTCGATGTCCGGTAAATCGGAAATTTAATGTCCTCTGTATTTTCTTCGCAGTTTTCCATTAAATGGTCCCATTTATAAAGCTTATATACACACATACTATCGAAATCAAAAATGAGAACCTAGTTCAAAGTGAACACGCTGAATTTGTATTAAGCGGCCATTATGAAAAGCCACGTTTACGTCAAAAAATCTTCATTTCATTATTACGCAGTTTGATTTTAACCCAAGCGAACATCGCAAATAAATACGGTGATCTACTCCAAATAACTTCTTGTTTATGTGATGAACCTCCAATCCGTTTATGGAGGTTTGTCCTAAGATAAAAGGAGTCCATCGTGATTGGAATGTACATAGGTATTTGTATGCCCGTCTCAGCACATATAATACGAGCTCTTTTGATGAAAATTATAGGATGAAATTCTGCATGTAAGATTCACTTCAAAACAGGTATCGAAAATTGCAAACGCAGTCCCACTTAGGGCTGCCACTTCACGGCAGGGCATCGAACCGAACCGAAAACCCGAACCGAAAAAAACCGATAGTTTTGGCCGGAGTGGAAACGAACCCAAGCCGAGAAACTAATCGCAGAATTAGCGCTAGGTTAAGGTTTCTGGAGAAATTTAGGTCGGAAGTTCTCTTAGAAGAGGTCTCAGGAATATTAGAGGTACCTACGTACGTACATGGGCAGGCACGATCACGAGAATAAAATACGAGAGATCGACTGTAGGACCGAGCGATATCAGAGCTCGTTTTTCCCAAGGGCCATACGGGATCATAACAGGAGAGTGATTCCCACGAGGGACGTTATTAGGTAGGTTTTGGTGTGCTCCACCCCCTGCCACCCACCAGTCTCGTGATTTTCAGGGTATCATGTAGATGTAGAATAACGAAGTGTTGCCAGCATTAAGGAAAAGATAAATCATCCAGCGCGGAATAAGTAAATCTCGTTTTCTGTATATGTACTTTAATTTCAAGAGAATATTTGGTATAGTGAAAAATTAATTAGAAGTAATTGTGGCTTTGATGCAACTACTTGCGTATTTGATAATGCTATCAGTGAAATCAAAGCAAAGTTTCAAGCGTAAAATTTCTGTTTTAAGTGGTATTTTCAAGAATCTTCTATTTATCCTGTAGCTTTTAAGTTAGTGTCAATGAATGTTTTCTTTGTGTGTTTGCAAAATTCCGTCATAGTAAGTTTGTATCGTGTTAATAAACATTTCTCAGCCTTTCTGGATTTTCGGACCCTCACTTTCCTCCGCCTTCTTCCTCATAAAAATTTTATACATTCTTTCATCCATTTACGTGATCTTTGAATGAAAAAATAAAGCTGTGCATTTACAGTTTTTATAATATGAGCAGTGCACGTGATCTACAAATTGTTAATGAAAATAACTTAATGACTCATTCAACTTATTGACACTATTATGCAATTCTTTTCTTCGTAGCTATTCAGCGGATTTTAATGAAATTTAGTGCTAGTACAGTAAATTAGAAAATGAGATGGTTTGCATAACATAATAAGTTTAGAATATTCTGTCGCAGGAAACGTGCTTATTTGTAATTCACCTACACTTTCCTAACCTGTTGAAATCATTTGCGACGCATGTATGGTTTATTCAATTCTAAATGTAATCTTAAACAAATAACATACATACTAAATATTTACATTTGAATAAATTATTTTCATGTTTTAATGTAAGTTTTTTAATATTACTATTGTTATAGTGAAGATGCATATTTAATTAGAAAATTACGTAAATTAATAAATCAGTTATTGAAAGTTTCCTGGAAATATTTTAAGGTTGGAACGAAAAAAACCGGTTCACTGATGATTGCCGGATCGAAACCGGATGAACCGAAATTTTTTGTTCTGAGTGAACCGGAACGAAAACCGGAGCGAAAAAAATTACGGTTCGATGCCTTGCCTCACGGAAGGCAAAAAATTAACTCTTTGCTCTTAACTCTTGTAAGATACGATAAAACAACATCTTTTCGGATGTCCTCCATAAGAATAAATCACATTCCGTTATTTAACTGGTTTTCTTAAAGGATCTCTATTTTTTTAAAAGAAATGGCGAGATCAAATTTTCTTGCGCTCATTCACATCGTTTCAGCGTTTTTTTTTATTAGAGGCTCTCATTGAAACACGGCAGAAAAAAACATCTTTTCAGGGAGAGATTGCGCTCGGTCAGGACTGCCAACCTTGAGAAGTATTAAAATTAACGGCGTGTAAATGTTATTACTCGAGTAATATAGCTGAATCAGTGCTGCCACATTAACGGAAATAAAAAGTTGAACTGCCAACCTCTTGATCCTAAAATAGAACTTCATATACTAATTCGGTATTATAATTGAGATAACAGCCTAATCTTAACGTATTGCTGCTCTATCAGGACTACCACCTTACTGACATTTAGAAAGTCGAAATTTCTATACCTGACTTTTTTTAAAGTAACTACGAGAAGCTAATCAGCCACCAGCTGATTATTAATTTTACGCCCCACTCATGATTCTAATAAAGACCGGTATGAAATTGTCACCAAACACGAGAGAGGCGAGGAAGTTGATATGATAGGAATTCTTTTTTTTACCTCCTTAACGTCGTGAACGTCGGGAGGCTCAGCCTCCGGTGTTGGAAGGGCACGCCCTCCATCTTGCCAACCTTCCGCACTCCCCCTCTCAACTGTCAGGTCACGTGACGTCCCCTTTTTTGAGGACACTCCCACTGGAATCAAGATCCCGAAAGTTTCCTCGTAGTATGAATTCCTAGTCCTCTCGACGGGTATTCGTCGACTTTCTCCGGCACTTATGCCCCCGAAATACACCGAAAATACTCCTCGACAAACCGAAAAACAATTTCTGCTTAACCTTTTTCCTGTATAGTTGGAGAGAAACTGGAGCTACGTTCCGAGAGTCGCCGTCAGATGTCTCCCTGTTCTGAAGTAAAGATAAGGGGCCTCCGGTTGCCATGGGAGGAAGATAGCCTTATCGGTTAAGCGCGCTTAACTGATATCTCTAACTTTCTCGATGATCTATTGAAAGCGAAGGCCTCAAGTAAAAAAAAGAAATAATAAAAGACCTGTTGTCGAAGAAAAATTTATTCGTAGGAGAATCCACGTGATCAGAGACTTAAAAAAAGAAGTTTTTAAGCATGTATCATTTTTTTTAAATCGAAAGGACGAGGTGATGTGACGATGGCCACGGCTGAGCGGAAGTGTAACGCGGAACAATTGAGTCGCTCCAAAAATCCAAATGATCAATTCGTCTTGATGGCGACCCTGTAAGAAGGGACTATATTATGGTCTCAATTTCGCCCTTAATAAAGTCGTTTGTCTGTCTGTCTAACCGTGTCCGGCAATTTGTAAAGCTTAAAGCGCTCGCATAATGCGTTTGTTCGTATTACGAAGTTTAAATTGCCTTTCTCTTGAAAGACAATAAATGAACGTGGAGTTTGTCAACTCTATGAAGAGAGGCCAAGAGAAAGGAGACCGATATCCTCAAAAGAGGAAAAATGATGACCTCCTTCCTAGTTTAACGATAAAAGAAGCTAATAATTCACCGGCCTCGCGTTTTGTCATCAATATATTTTCATAAATCTGGACTTGATAAGGGAGGCTATCATATATAATGAATGGAAATTATTTCATCTTTATAAAAACTTCGCTGCTTATCAATAAAAATTTTTTGCTTTGTTTTCTAAAAAAAAACATTAATTTCTTGACAAGTTAATAACGGACTCCCATATATTAGTGACAAATGTAACTTAATCACACAGATTTACTAATAAGACGAGCTGAAAATTAATTGCCAATTTAATGCGTTCCACAGATATTCACCCAACTATATGAATACATCTCAACTGGAGTACCGCAAGCACACTTTTAAAATATTTTCTGTAATAAACGTATAATTTCCTCAGTGGATATAGTCTTTGTAGTCATATATTTATGTTATGAAAACATCAGACATGAAAAAAAAATTTGGGTGAATAAACTATATTTGGTTGTGCGGATATTTCCTCCAAAATCTTGCCAAGTTTTAATCGTGGCAAAAACGTTTTTTTTTTAAATGGTGATTCACTTCATAAAGGTCGCCATTTTCCTCAAGGAAATTTTCTCCCCACTGTAATCACAGTAGCTGTAATGCTCGTTAAAAAAGTTTCCAAGAAAAAATCACACATTGATTACTCCTACTTTTTGCTCTTCCGGACAAATTTTGTAATACGAGTTCTTAAAAAAATATTAAGGACAATCTATTTTTTCCATAGTCGATCCTAATAATCCGATAGATACATTTTCACGAGACTGAATTTACAGATTTGATCCTAAAACGAATTTATCGGGTTTTTTCTTATGCGTATCGCTGGGGTGATTGCGCGCACATAAATGTGACACGGGACTTCTTCGCCTGATATTCAAAAGCGAGTAATTATCTGATATGTACCGAAATTTTCTACATTTTGTATGAATTCAAATTCGTCAGAGTTACGTGCGACTATGACATACGTAGGAGCATGTATTATGACTCGTGCGTTGTTTGAAAAATGCCAATGCCACGTGGAAAAAGTCATATATGATCGCTTGACAGCTTCCTTTTTCATTGGGGTAAAGAAAAAGAAAAAAACTACAGGACTAAGTCCATCCCCTACCATTGAGAGGTTCTCTTTTTTTTAATCTCTTCATCAACTCACCCATGGAGACTCGCCCCGGTCACAATAACTCTGATTTCGTCCTCGTCGGCTTCCTCGCTGGAGGGTGGGTCCTCCACCAGCAGCGGTGGTGCCGCAGGCGGGGGCGCCCTGACCCACAAAAACAGCGACGAATCAGCAGGCGAACACCACAATTGTTTTTGTTAATAAACGAGCTAAACATCCACGACAAGGTTTTTTTAAAAATATTTTTATGCCATTTTGAAAACCGTTGCAAAAAAAATAAGAAAGGTGAGGGTGACAAGGCACTAATGTACAGCTATTTGGAGACGGTGATAAAGAGGATTATTATTTTTTGATATGTTTAAGAAGAAAATGTGCTATTTTATTTCGGAGGTTTGTGGAGTGCATGGATATCTACGATGGGTGACAGAGGATGCTAGTATTTATGACGTATAGGTTCATAATGATGGGTTTTATTCACAGTGACAACATTCAAGTATGTAATGGGAGGTGAGATTGGATGATTGAAATAAATAAATAAATAAATAAATTGTCAAAGAGAGAAGAAGGGGGGTGGGGTGTAAGGTACTTAAAAAGTAACCATGCGGTTCGCATAACAAACACTAAACCAAGCTGAGTGATTTGTCTAGTTTGGAGAAAAAGGAAATGAAGATCACCAATGCTCTGGAGAGGGGGGAGAGGGGGGGGGGGGGCGAAAAACTAAACTCCAAAAAGAAATAAACAACAATAATAACTCAGACACAATTGACTGCTTTTTGCATTGCCGTCTACAAAATAGGATTCGGGAAAAACCAGTACACAATTTGATGTATTACTTTTCAACGACATAATTAACATATATACAGAGAATCAGAAAAAAATATTTATGCATTTTTATCACATCAAGACTGATTTCAATAAAGTTATCTTTAACTAGTAAATTAATCAAAGAATTGAATTTCTCTGCTGAAGTAAAAATGGAACAGATTTTCTTATGACTATAAACGATGCGGAAAAAAATACTTGAATACTTATTGAAATCAACTATACCATTTACAGAAAAGTATACTTTCACGACTTTTTCAACATATTAATTATAAAATAACAGAAAATTTATTGTTGATGTAAAACAATCCCGCTGTATTTTTATTGTTAGTAAACTGAATTTAACGATTTTTTTAATTACAAAATTTAAGATTACTTAATTGAGTCATCGAAGAATTTATTATGAATTTAACGGCAGCTATGTTTATTTACTTTACGGTTTTTTTTACTGGATTGAGATATTTAACGTGTCTCTAGCATAAAATATACTGTGTTGAATGAGTTGAGTAAATGTATTTTCATACCACAGAAACAGATGGCGATTTACGATGATGTATGGAGCACAAACTGTAAATGTTCATTGCATCGACCATGATAAACTGACTGATGTTATTAGTGATGTTGGCTGGTGTAATAATAACATCACTGGATGGATGCGAATTAGTGCACCTAAATGGATGAGCGATGTTGCGTACGAAATTGACCTCGAAGGATGAATCAAGTTGATATACTGATAAAATGTTTTTTTATGACATCCGGTTGAAACTCGTTCGATATAAGTATCCTGAATGTAGCACTTTCGCCATGCTGTAATATCACTCGCTGTAACGCATAAATCCTGCCGATCACGTGACAATGACGCTTTTCGCGACGGAAGGATTCTGAGAGAGAGTCACGTTTAGATCCTCGGAAGAAAAATGCTCCGTGATAGAGCGAGACCATCAATCGCCTTAAAATGTTCGATTTCGTAAGGATCGAATCGTTACCGAAATCATTTAGGATCTCCCCACGGCGTATTAAAGGGTGAACTAACTACCCGACCACCCCCCTAAGAGAGTTAGTTACTCTAAAGACAAAAATTGCCGGTCAAATGAGACGGAAGAGAAAGAGAGAAGACGCATCAAAATGGAGTGTGTTTAATGGGGCATTTCAAAGTCGTTCCTTAAGAAAAAAAAAGAGACCGACTGCACATCCGAAACGTGTCAGCAAATGACGCGCCTCCTTTTTCTTTTTCCAAACGTTCGAATTCCGCCGTGATGGTCCGTTTTCCCTTTTTTTTAATGGAGATGATCGCAATTATGTCCCGCCCGAGGAGTAATTGACTTGTCGATAAGAAAGGAAGGAGGACGAGGAAGTCTACCTTCAAGGTAGTTTCTATTATCTTAAACGATCTTTCAGTAAAATCAGTGTCGCCTTCTCTGCGTAATTACGTCGTTAAGAGGGCACGCAGTAAAAACTTCCACGCAACGCCGGATTTCGTTTACAAAAAAAAGATGAATGTTCTCTTAAACTACTTTGGGTAAATTGTCGATTAGCACTGAACTATGGAGACTAACTAATCAACTTGTAAAAAAATCCGAAAAGTAAATCACAGAAAGTGACTTAAAATATAGACTGAGATCGTTTAACGGAAGACTTCATATGCACGTTTTAAGTTTGACGTAAGATATTTTAGTTGAATTTATATGGCATTCATTCTATAAGCGCTTTAAAATTTGAGCCCAAGTTATTTACGTACCGTTGAAGGTAACATTCCATACGAAAAATTATGAACTTTTCAAATTTTGGTGACCGACAACAGCGTTGAAATTAAAGTGGCAGGAAACCTGTAACTCGAAGAGAATTCATTTTACAGGGCAAAATCTTTTTCATGTTATTTTTAATATATAACTCGAATTTTCTATAAGTCCAACATTTATTTTGTTTCCCTTGATGTTCGACTTATAGAAGTTCCACTGTGTGTGTGTTCTTTAAAAATATAACATTTGTTTTTAGCCTTTCAATCTCGAGGAAAAGATTTTACGCCGAAAATTCGCTAAAATTTCATCAGTTGGGACAACTAGGTACTTCAATTTTCTGCCGGCGAATCTAAAACTGAGAATATAATTGAGGGTTACAAATTAAAGTTGACATTTGAGCGCTCATTCACGGTTGCAGATTGAGTATAATACAAGTGCGAAATTTGAAAGTCAGTAGGTAATACTTGTCTCAAATGTGTAGCTGTCGTCAGGTCGTAAGAAACGGTAGAACACGAGATTTTTCTATTCATTTTAATCAACGAGACGTTTCACTGACGCCAACGAAATCAATTTGGCGCAATTTAGAGGAGCGTTGCTCCTCATTTGAGGGTCTTCGGAGAGCGGCTTTGAAAATTTCCAACTAGCGTTCCGCTCGCGAAAGACGGGATTTAAGTTGTTTCTGAAGAGCAAAGTCTCGCGCACGCATTTCTGATGCCGTTCTAATTTCTCCTGCAAATAGATTTCAGAGAACGTAAAAATTTCTCCAGCTCACGTAACTAACTCCTACGGTTTAAATGATTAATCTCGGTCGATTAGGATTCCTTTTTCTGCCGACCTGAATTAGGAGATGCGTGTTCTTTATCTCCTTATCTAATCCATCACTCCTTAATCTGGCACATTTACAAACATTTTATGACGTAAAAAAGACATCTACCTATCTAAAAAAAAGAACTTTGAAAATAAAACAGGCTAATTTAGTCAGAAAATTAAGACTCAACAGAAAACAACGTTGAGCTCAACGCTTACTCTTCATTTTACGAATCAGAATCTGCTATTTAATTGTTTTTGTACTGTCAGCACCCGAGGCTGATCGGATCAAGGATGTTCGCCTAGCAACCGGTGTCAATAACGGATACAAAGGTGGGGTATAGGGGTAATTACTCCCCCTAAATGGAGACGATAAATCGTTGTTAAAATATTATCTCAGGTCACGTTTTTATATTATTGGAATTCTAGGATTAATTTGCAAATATCGAAGCATTGCATAATACACACTATATTTATTATAACTAGATGTTATTATTTTATTACATACATATTTATCAGTAAATATATTTGATTGTTTATTACACCCCCTAAGTCGGTGGTGCCCAACCTTTTCGACATGGCGGGCCGCATCGGTGGTTGCGAATCCTTCGGTGGGCCACATTGGAAGTTTATAATTCTTCCACGGGCCGGATTAGAGTTTAAATCGAAAGTTATCTATATTATTTTAGGTGTAATTTAAGTGAAAATATAGTATTAATGACGTTTTTATAGTAAACACGCCGATATTAAAAGAATTGCTGATGAAATTTTCATAAAAACATATGAATTTGTTTATTAAATTTTCAGATTGCTTTTTCATCATGGCTTCGCGGGCCGCACGAAAACCCTTCACGGGCCACATCCGGCCCCCCGGGCCGTAGGTTGGGCACCAGATTAGAGTTGGAGAAACTACGGCCAGCGGGTCACATCAGCGCTTTATACGGCTCGCGATGTCATTACGAAAGAGAACCATGAAATGTAACACAGACAATTTCGTATTTTTTGGTTAAAATTACGGCCGGAAAACCTTCTTTCGTGAAGTTAAGAGTGTAAATAATTATTAATTATCAATTCTCACAGACGGAAACTTGCGCATTATCTCGAGTAACTTCCTATGTGGACCCTGATAGGGCCCGCCGAAGGATTTTCATCTGTTAACGCGGCCCACCTAAGCAACCCCAACGCCTAAAGTTTCCTCACCCCTGACCTACATCCTCCTCTGCTCGGTGTTAACTTCGTGTATTGCATTACCGCTTTATATGTCAACTAGTACATCTGTAAGTCCGTTAATATGACGGGAAGGAATATACTATTTAACTTAGAATCTCGTATTTATTATTCTTAATATCAATTTATTCACACCTTTCAAACATGAAAAATTTATTAAAAATTCTAGCGGCAAATAACTTCGAATTATATCATCACACATATTCTATTAGTTCGCGTTTCTTCCACGCCGTAGAAACGGCGCTGCAGTCGAGTGTTACTGACATAAGTGATGTCCCGAACCCTGATTGGCTTGCCATTCAATCAATGCACACTGAGCATTTCACCATCACGCATAACTAAGCAAATTACTGTATATATAGAGGTTGATGGAAAAGTACGTAAATCCGCCCTGAATCCAATTTAATGTAGTACATTATTTAAAGATTTTCCAAATATACTTTTAACGAATAACTCATATTTTTAGCTTCTCGTAGGGCTATTAAATATCCAGATAAAATGCCATTCTTTACCTCACATCGGAAAATTTTCTTAGCCCCTAAAAAAATTAACTTTTGGAGATTGGTGCCTCGCGATGAGAGAGGGGGGAGGATGGGGTTGGCTGCAGCGATGCGCCCCCTTCAGGAATATCGGCCGCCGGATCGTCCCGTTACACACCAGTTCTGTAATCCCAGGAGATGAGGCGAGAGAGAGAGAGAGAGAGAGGCTCTCGATTCAACCCGCCACGGCGCTGCGACGCAGTCCCTCAACAGGGAGCTTAATTAAGGCGCAGCTTCCGTTTGTTAACTAGCGAATTTCGTTCGAATAGGTGTTCGCAAGATTCGTTCATGAATAATGATGGGAACAGGAAATTTGTTTGTTCGTAGTCGGCTCATAAAGAGCGATCTAATTGTAAGCCTATTGCGACGTTGCGCGATCCATCCCATTCGTCTTTTCTAAAAAAATTTTAAAAAACACTCGCTGATTGCACATTTGCGCTGCGTGTACACGTTTAAAGGAGAAAATACAATGGAGAGCGAAAGATTGGCCTAATACTGTTCCTAGGAAAAAATAATAGTGGGAATGCAATAAGCAGCCGAATTTTATGACGAATTCGGTATCAAAATAGCCTACCGAAAATTATTTTCTGCAGTAAATTTCTTCAGAAAAAAATTGCTATAATATGATTTTCCAACGTGTCAAAAAAGACTAAGAATGTCTTTTTAAAAAGCGTTTTCATCAGAGGACGATAAAAATGCTTGATTATTTTCGGTATATATTGACAACAAAGGAGTTAATGCACAACGGCAGTACTGAAGACTGGCCTCCTCCTCTCTTATTAGAGGGCATATGAAAGTTCTAATTACTGCGAGCTTTCTTCTCGTGAAACGAAATTAAAATCTGCACGAATTCGTGTGTTTCGAAATCGACAGCAATGTGAACGTTTACCGGTGACATGCAAGGTTTTAGGTTATAATAAAATTTTCATAGAGCTTAGTATGGAAGAAACTGGAATGGTTTTACCGCGAATAACTTCCTTACTGGACTCAATTTTGACCTCTTTATTCCAATACTCAGGAAGATATTTTATTTTAAAAAATACCTTCAAGTGATAACACTTACAAGCGTCCAAAACGTGGTATTTGATAAGATAATTAATTCGACAGACAATTGTAATTTCATAATCGGAGCATCTATTATTGAATCCACCTTGAATTACTTAAACAACTATTTAAAAACGGAATCGATTACTAAAATATATAATTGCTTTAGTACAAATCTATCGATTTCCGAGTATTTGGCGAAAACGGCTTTAGAGAAGCGTTACACAACGAACGATCAGTGTTTAATTCTTAAAGAGTCGAAATAAATTGTGCTATTAAATATCAGGGAAAAAATTCCGATGATGATGACGTAACATTTATTAAGATTTTATTAGTTCGCGGCTACGGCATTTTACAAATTTGCATCATTCCTTCCATATTTCGCACGAATAATTTACCCCTAGGCAGGGCCGTCCCTAGAGCACGGCGAATCGGGGCGACCGCCCCGGGCCCCGCGCTTCTACATTACCGCAAGGTAAGTCTAAATTTAATTTGGCGGTTAATAATAACGGGGCCCCGCATAGGTCGATTTGTCCTGGGCCTCGCGCCTCTGTTGGGGCGACCCTGCCCCTAGGTAACGTTTTAAATTTTGCTGACCTTTCTTAAGATAATCATTTAACACCTATTTCATATTTCGTGTTGATTATTTAAACCCTCGTCTTTCTGAGCGACGCCATGGTCCCTGATACAGCCCCCTCCACCTTCACGCCTTCCTCCCCCCCCCCCACCTCCCCTCTCCCGTACCGTGAACTCTCCTCCACCAGGAGGAACCAATCGATGAACCTGGATCCGTATAAACGAAGAGCAATTTCGATCCGCTTGGCGCTAGGAGACATGCAAACGGATCACGGGTTAAGTCCTTATAGAGCCAAACCTTATGTTCTATCCGTTGACTATCATATCGGGTCGCTGCGATGAACAGGCAAAATTTTACACTCCCTGCCCATTCCGGACGGTCGCATAGCACACCGTCCAGGCGTGGACAATCGATAAGACACCGCCATGCACAAAAAAGCAATGAGAAGCAGTAGGTGGGATGGCATTCGGAAATTAACATAAATAAAATACGCGTTGCTACGCTCGAAAATTATTTGGGATTTAGATAGCGTTTAAAAATGGTCTTAACGTATTACAATACAAAAAGGAATTTTTATAAATATTTAAAAAAAAAGATAACGCCTATAATAATAGTTTTTATTTTATACTGTTATTTATGGTAGCGGGTACTTTTATTGTATTTATTGCATTTGAGGGGGAAAAACGAGCAACTCTTAGGCGACGCGTTTCAACACCTGCGCATGCGCAGTTTAAAATTTGAATCATAAAACCGACAAGAGTGCAAGACACCGGCGCGGCGAGTATAGCAAAACAAAAAGTCATAAAAAATTAATGGGCATAACTATCCGCGGTTTTAATTTTTAAATATTTTATTATTGATTTTTGCGGTTATATTATTTTTACGTATACCTTGATGTCATTTCCAATTAATTCTCATGTGAATTTTTTCCTGCGTGAATATTTAGCGGTCGAATTATGTAAATCTATTAATTGCCCGACCCATGATTTTAAGGGTTCCTAGCGTTTCGTAGAACAGGGTTTTAGTTATGTCCTCATGGCTGATTTTTACTACTGCAGAAATTAAAAACGCGAGCAGTGAGCTTGAGCTACTCAACAAGGACTGAATTTAAGGATATACTAGGACAGGGATGGCAAACGGCGCGCGAGCCAAACTTGGCACGCCGTGTAACATTATTGGCACGCCAAAAAACTTGGCGATCACAGAGTAATTTTCTTACAAATATGTTACTTTTTCAGGCACTAGCCATCTGAACTAAATTCTGAACACGTGTCACAATGTATTGCTATTTGGTCAACAAACAACACGCTAAACTCCGGAGAAGTTTCCTGTAAAACGATCCAAAAAGTTCAAAAGAATAAAGAAATAAATACAATTTATTTTAAATTGGAGTGTTTTTTTAATTTAAATTATGTATAATTGTTTCCCTATCCGCAGTAGTTGAGGTTGAAAAACATCGCAAAATAGTACTCTGTGTGTTCTAAAATGTGTAAATCGAATAAATCCATATTAATATTATTATTATAAGTTTCGAATTAGATTAGTTAATAAAGAAATGCATGGTACGCCTGAAACTATAAACAGAAATTTTAACTTTTTTGGCATGTTAATAAAAACCTATTTGCCATCCCCGTACTAGGAGGTGAGTATATATCCCGCTGCCAAATAAAAACCTTTAAAAGAGATAGTCACCTGTCAACTTTTTAAGCCAAGACAAAGTATATTTGCGACAAACCGTCCTTTTAAAATGCAACTTCCAGAAAGTTGGACATAACGCAGGTCAATTTTTTTTAAAGCGCATCGACTAGAAAAGTCCCAACGCTGGTCCGAAAATCGTTCAGTAAAGGCCTCAAAGAAGAGTAGATCCGAGATATTTTGACGCAAAATTTAGGCTAAATTGTTGCCAAAGTAATAAAAATCAACTAATGAGATTTAAAAGGTCATTCGTTTGCGCCGATTAGATTTGAAATATAACTTAGAAATTCTTACTTGAGAATATTTTATAAGGTATCATTTTGATGGGCCGCGAATGACTTATTTTCTATCATTATTGATTGAAAAAATTTGAAAAACCCCTGGAATAGATTATGCTATCGCCGTCACATCCTGAGAGGATTTTGTAAGAGTAGCAAAACGAAAGATATTTTTTTTTTGCGGCGTGCACTGGATTGGGTCTCTATTACATATATAACTCCTATGAAGACGAACGCACAATTTATTTGAAATGAAAAAATCGGCAATGCAATAAAAAACGACGGAAAATCGGACACTGAAATGGAAAATAACGGAAAACAAAACAAAAAAAAATAGTGAGATCAACAGAAAGCTAAAACTTCTCGTGGAACATCTAAAGAGTCACAACATCGAAATTAATGCGATTTTTAAAAGAAATTTTGTGAGAGTGCAATCCAACAAAAAAAGAGGCTCACACACAAACGGAAAGATTTTTTTTATAAAGTAGGGTTTCATTCTCATACGCATTTTTTTTTACACGTTCACTAGACACCAATAAGAAAGCGTGCACTGAGCATGCGCAGAACTCTACCTTGCCATAACTTTTTTGTAGATCCCCTTAGTCGGGGATGTGTGGCTAGTTGATAAAATACACGACTTCGTAGGCTTTTTTTAAGCGCTGTTCCTATATTGGAGAGAGACAAACACTTGAGTCAAAACTGTCGGTAGGGAACATACAGACACAAATACGTGTTTTTTGAAAAATAGGTAAGGCACAGGTATACCATTCAAGATCCCAGTACATACGTACATACAATAGGATAGGAATCCATCTAAGAACAGTTTTTTTACAGACAGTCTATAAAATATGTCTAACCCTAGCTTATGGAAATCTCTATAGTGGGCATTCATCTATTTATGGACTAGACATATTGTAGTTACAAGTGACTTCAGAACATGTTTATTACATACATCTAAGAAAACGCCACATTTCAGGACAACAGAGGACACACTAAAAGAATCATACGAGCTAAAATCTGTCTAAGATTGATATATATATATATATATTGCTAAGGTAAACAATTGTTAACATACATGTGTGAACAAGGTAAGAAGGGGCAAGCAGGATGCAGGGTTTGTCACCTTTAGTTTGGAAAATAGGAGCAAAGGAAAAGACCGATAAATTTACTCACTAGCTAATAGAATAATTGTGTGTTGTAATATCGTAAAGAAATAAATCGCCTGTAAGCAATACGATTTTACGAGTAAAAACATAGTGAATTTTCGGAAGTAATAGATGCGTTTCTGTGCACGGTAAACAATTATCGATTCATATCGACAATAAGCAAAGTTAGGCCATTAAAGATCGGGAGCACCGCCAAACGTTTGACAGAAAATGAATTATGAATTACCCAAACAAATGTTTTCGGACGTTCCTTCTTTTGAATATTCATCTAAATGAACGAGAAATTGCTTTTAACGAAACGAGCAGAATTTAGTGTATCTAGCTATTGAAAAACATTACAAGGTTATACTTCGAAAGAAATCTTGAAATTGTGTGACAAGTCAATCCTTGAATTCTGAATTTCGTAAACAAAACGATTCATATGTGCTGCTCATTTCCAACGTTTAGGCTAAAATTATTTTTATACTGTATTATTATTAACATTACTGTCTGTGTGTGTGTGTGTGTGTGCGTGCGTGCGCGTATGAGACTATCGATTTTAAATTTATTTTGCTTAAGAAGACATCAGGTTGCCTTCAAAAAGTTTTTACGCATCACGACGAGTAAAAACATTAATTAAAGCGGAATCATGTATAATTAATCGACTTTATGACTTAATAAATCTCCCAGAAGTTGCCGTAAAACTTTGCATCAAATTTTAAAAAACACGATAATATTCGAAATCAAGACAAACGCTAATTTTTTAAATTATAATTTGTTTCATTTTTCATTGGTAGTAGTTTTCAAGTCATGTTCCTGTTAAATTTACGGTATTTCTGTTTAATGTGTAAAAGAACACGCATTTTCTCTGCAAATAAATGAGTGTATCTATGGCCTGGTAGTGACAAAATGTGTTTACCCGAAAAGCTTCCGACTTTGCGTTGTTTTGGTGTGTTTCTGTTTTTCGTGTCTTTCCACCACCTTGTTGCCACCTTTATATATATATATATATATATACAAACAAATAATAGGCGGCATTGTGATGTCGCACTACGCCACATTTTGGGAATAAATGCAAAAATGAGGTGAATGTGATAATGGCGAGGTTCTTTCTTTTTTGTTGAAAAAAAAACATGAAAAGGAAAGGCACTGAGGGAAAAAGGGAGCACACGTGAGAGAGAGAGAGAGAGAGAGAGGGAGACATTACAAACCGACAAATGAGATTGACACAAAAAAACACCAAAAAAAATAAGGCATAACTTTTCATGTTGAAACAAAAATATTATGTACACAAAAACGTTGCCAGGGTGAGAGGCAAAAAAACAAACAAGACAGTAGGGAGAGGACACAATAGGTTTTCCTTCCATGCGAATATCAATGAGTGACATGATGAAAATATGAAAATTTCATGTGACGCGTTATCCCTTTTCGACGGAAAAAAAGGACGTGCGACAGCGGTCACATCGATTTCTTTTTAATATTTATAACGTAATAATAATACGCTTGAAATTCTAGACTCGAAAATTTTCTAATCGGAAATGATTGGTCGTTCGGGCGCGTGAAATCGAAACTGAACTTTTTCAATCTTTTACCAGAGGCTCGCTAATACGGTTTACACGCGTATGCTTTTGAAACGGCAAATTAAATGCGTGGATATTACTCTTGAATACGAAACGACGAGCCAACGCATGCTACCGTGGAAACCGCTCCGTTGCTATGCCATCATGCATACCACGACTACGTTTCGCAACTTTGATTTAATGGAATGATATGCCGGTAGGGTGGTGACGCTCCTCTGTAAGTCCACTGATTCTGATATGCCGCCAAAAACACGGACAATGAATTCACCAGCGCCGAAAACTGCTATAGAGGATTCGCCTGCAACGTTGATTGGCTGCATCTTCAAAGGACTTCAAAGTTAAAGAAATCTTTTCAGATTTCGCTTAATGCTTTATGAACTCCGAAGTCGTTGAAAATGTTACAGCGAAGAAGCATCGGATAAGCGAGATTTCTTTTATTTAAAATTTAAATGTTTTGATTTTTAGATAATTACGTATAAATATTTATGAAGAAATATATTCTACACGAATTACTCTTCGTTTTGCATAACAAAGCATGCTTATAAACTCTTAACCTCGAGTTGATTAACTTCATCTTTATAGTAGGCCTAGAGGTACGTTAGAGTTAAATGACAATTTTATCAAGTAGTTTAAAACGTAAATAAAAGCATATTATTTAATTTAGCTTTAAGTAAATTCTAAAGAGAACTAAAAGTTAAACTTCTATTCTTATATTCAGATGGCGCAAATGTAAAATGTGTGTTGACTTTTCGAAAAAAAACTTTCGTGGTTCGACGCGTAGGTGCCTGAATACACATTACGAACGAGAAAAGGCGATGTGATTACTTAATGAGTGAACGATTTCCGCGTCTCGTGAATACATTTAAGGCATGCATGCTGAATAATCCCGTCTTTGCTATATTTTTTAAGTCAAACACGCTCATCCGTTCGCAAAAAAAGGAGAGGTAGTTCATGGGGAACGCTGTTCTTTCGGATCGCATTTTTTCTTTAAAATTTCCATAAATCGTAATCACGTCTGAAAAAAATCTGATGTGGCCAACACATGACTTTCTCCATATTTGGGGTATAGATATTTAAATTATTATGAGTAGCATTATAAGGCAAAATTATTATTTCGTATCATAAAAGAAGACACGTCCTTGTTGCCGTAAATTACGTATATTTTGAATGTTTACAGAATTCACCGCTACATGGTGTTGGCGCTGTATACTGGTATTAAGATAAAGTGAAATATATCCGAAATGGATGGTTCTACGAAAATTAGTTTCAAACAAAACTTGGAAGAAATATTATTCTCTACAACTTTGGTCCTTACGAAGATTACCAATAACGATGTTTTTAAGGAGATATTTAACGGAAACCGAAAAACCGGTTATTTATAAATAACTCCTAAACAATAACTCCTATAGAAAATTGTTTCAAATGAAAACTGTAGTAAATTACATTCTCTATAACACTTGTATAGAATTGTATATACAATAATGATGTTTTAACGAAGAAATATCGAAAAAACCGAATCGGGTTTCGAATAAACCTCAACTTTCGGTTAACCGGTATTGTCCAAAAACTAATTAATGCTTTGTGCTCATGCTAAAGTGTTATATATGAAGTTTGGTAACGATATGGCATGTACTTTTTGAGTTAGAGCGCCCACAATAACACACACACACACACAGACATCATTCCGAAAATAGTCTAAACGTGTTCTAGGGACCTCAAAACATGTATTTCCGTTGAAATCTCGAAGTCGATTTTTTTCATGAATACAATACTTTCCCATTACTACGTATGGAGAAAGTAAAAAACGGAAAATCCTAACGCTTTAAAAAAAATCTGAAGTGGCCAACAGGTGACTTTCTCCATATTTGGGGTAAAGATATTTAAATTATCATGAATAACATTATAAGGCAAAATTATTTCGTATCGTAAAAGAATAAAGTCGTCCTTATTGCCGTAAATCATATTTTGAATATATTTACAGAATTCACCGCTAGATGGTGGCGCTGTACACTGAAAATTTACGAATAAATTAATTATCTACTAAATGGAAGCTTTACTATGTACGTATATGGAGAAAGTAAAAATGGTGTAAAGTGATTTAATAAAACGTTTTTTTTAAAACTAACTGGCAACGATTAAAATTTAAACCACTAGACTTTAATCCTTTTAAGGGCAACGGTCGCGTATACTCGCCCGCTATTCAAACGAATTCATGTCCTACTCGCAGGGGCGGATTGGGAGCAAAAATCGGCCCGGTAAAATACTCGTATATCTGCCCATCATGCCGAATGAAAATTCTACCATAATCTTATTACGTGACATACAATGTATGCTCACATACAGTGAGGATGAACATTTATCTTTCCGTTTATTATTAACAAATGAATGAATGAATGCACGTGGAAACAAAGTGATCCTCCTGGGACTTTCATGCCTCGGGATTGCAAGGGGAGGTGGGTGAGAATGCCCCGATTGGGGAAAACCGAGGTTAGCATAAATATAGGGCAATTGGAAGAGACTGACATAACGGTACATGCCCCTCCCCCCCTCCCCCGGAACATACTTGGAACCCACTCACACTTTTACCAACGCACTCTGGGCTGCCGCCGTCTTACGGACACGTGCGTAGCTGAAATAGCTTTAGACCAGTGGTTCGCAAACTTTAAACTGTAGCGGCCCCTTTAAATTGAAAATAGTAAAAATAATAAACTTTAATACATAGTCCTTTACTTTATATAACTGATAATGATTTTTATCACATCGAATTACCTAAAATTTCCTGCTGAAGTTTTATTATTCGTGAATATTTTATATTTTGGAAATTTCACCTAACAACTAAAATAACGTTCTGGGCCCTCACAGGGAGACGCGGCCAATTGTTTGAGAAACACTACATACTTTAGAATGCGAAAAAGCAACAGTTCTTGGCCGAGGCAGCGACCACTCAGGCAGCCCTCCCCTCCCGGGCACAGGAGTAGCATCGGCCCACCGGGACTTTGCCCGGTGGCGTATTGCCATATCCTAGACGGCCACAGAGTACGCATCCAATTCTACTCTCTCATTGGCTGACTGAATGGCTATGACAAATCCGTAGTACGCTAAGCGAATGGCTATGACAAATCCGTAGCACGCTAAGCAATAGAGGTAACTAGCATATACAAGCGTGTTGCTCGCTGTGATTTCGTACTTACGTACGTACACATTTCGTCATTTTCTTAGTGACGATTCATCAGCACTTGTTAGCACTGTTGGCACTTGTTCGCTGTCGAAGTAAGCGTTTCAAAATGGACGTCGACAAAGGCGAAGTTTACGTCGGTCCATTCATAGAGTTATAAATACTCTATGGGTCCATTCGGTTCTATGACAAAAACCCACACGAAAAATGCCCACACGAAAATTCCGCATAGAAAAAACCCCACTGTCATAAATGCTCGTATGAAGAATGCCCAGAGGGAAAATTGCTCACATGGATAAATGCTCACATGGACGAATGCTCACACAGAAAAATAGGCACATAGAATAATTCTCACATTATTTTTAATTTACAAAAAAACAAAAACATCCACTAATTCTGACAAACCTCAGTGTATATTTTGGAAATGTTTAGTGTTGTAGTGTCGATACCCATTGGCAACGGTTATTTGTTTAATAATCTTTAATTCGCGAGGGAAGTTTTCGGGTTTAAGAGGTATATTTAAAAGTCGGTGGATCAAGCTCTGGTATGAAGCGTGTTTTTATCCTCTCACGCAAACGAAGACAAGGACTAAACATTTCCAAAATATACACTAACACATCCACTAATTCTGACAAAACCTCAGTGGGGAAAACTACCGTTCCTTCGTCCCTTAGTTGCAATAATTTGTATTTTTTTTAATTATAAAAATAATGTGAGAATTATTCTATGTGCGTATTTTTGTTTTTTGTAGATTAAAAATAATGTGAGAATTATTCTATGTGCGTATTTTTCTGTGTGAGCATTCGTGTATGTGCGCATTTATTCATGTGAGCAATTTTCCGTGTGAGCAATTTTCGGTGTGAGCAATTTTCCGTGTGGGTATTTTTCATGACAGTGGGGTTTTTTCTGTGCGGAATTTTAGTGTGGGCTTTTTTCGTGTGCGCATTTATCTGGTCACCGGTCAATTCATAACACTTTTGGAAAGGAAATAGAGGAAGTGTATCGGTGAAACATATGCACGAAAAAAGATACTACTCTATCATAGTCATTAAATGAATTTGATTTGCACGAACTACATATTTAGCAGCATGAGTCGAATGTGAAAATACCATCTATGCTTTAAGAAATTGCCCTCTGAGCATGCGATCAATTGTTTGATGGATGATTACTTATTTAAACATGATTTTAAGTGGCTTTTTTATGATACTGAAAAAACTGCCTTCTTTCTTCAATTTGCCATCCAAATAACATTTAGTATCTCAATGTACACATAATGCGGCATGTTGCCTCAGAAAATTATTTATGTTAACTCAAATGCAGTTAATCTACTAATCAGATTAAAAGCAATTGGCAATTAATGTAAGTCACTGGCCTTTGAAAAGTATCGTTTTACTGAACTGAAGTATCAGTTTACTGAACATTTTTTGATAATTAGCCTGTTTTTTTATTACATGCATAAAGTTCACTGCCTAATGAACACCTCTCCAGTCCCACAAGTGTAAATGTATGTGGCTCTATTAAAAATATAAAATCTCTAATTAAATATTAATTTCAGTTGTTTTTACTAGGCATAACCAAAACTCAAGATCCAAGTAGGTAGCTAGGTAAGCATAAACGCTGATATTAAAACATCATACAGTGACAGGTTTAAAATTGCGATACACTTATGTCTTACAATTCGATTCGACTAAAGCGGTTATTACACTAGAGCCAATGCCGTCCTCTTGATCTCTTCTGTATCTCTATTGAAGTCTTTGTATTTAAAGTAGAAAATTGATTGCTTTTGATATCCAGGGGGAGTGCTGTAGCACCATACGCACCCCCCCTGGATACGCCTCTGGTGTGCAAGGTGTAATCTAGATCTCTGCTTTTCATGTTTCTACGATAACTACCACCCGAAACATTGTACGTCATATAATAAAATCGATTAATAAATGTATACAATAATAATTTGCAATGAAGCATTAGCTCCCTGTAAAAGAAAAGAGTTGAATATGTGTGATAAACGGTCCTTATTCCCATTTAATTTTTGCTGATAATTCTAATCCAATTCTTTTTCAACTTTACTGCGAAAAATATTTTTTAATTAGTGAAAATGTAATTAGAAATACAGTAAACTTTCAGCAAATAATATATTCCAAACATTACTAGACAACAGAAGCAAATCAAATAATAAAAATTGAAAAAAAAATTTGAGTGTTAATATCGAACCCCGGGCACAGGAGTAGCATCGGCCCACCGGGACTTTGCCCGGTGTCCCGGCGGTCCAATCCGCCCCTGGCCTACTGTCGCTTAAAATCGATTTCGAAATTCGCTCACTGTAGTGTTTTAACGATAGAATATTTTCACGTCCTGTACAGTAAAATTATAAAGAGGAGAAAAAATCTGCTACGACCGGAAATCGAACCCTTGTCTTCCACTTGCCGGGAGGATATTCCACCACTGAACTAATATTTTTTTCTCCCGCGTCCAAATTTTCCTACTATTTTTTTCTCCCGTGTCCAAATTTTCTAACATTTCAGCTTATGCATGTCGCATAAAGATCTTAGGATCAATCCATTACATCAATTTATAACCGGCTAATTATCACCATTTGAAATGGTTGGGATTTTCCAGGTACTAATCTGGTAACGGTAGAATTTGTCTGCCATGGTAGTTCGTTGATAGAATACCCACCCGACAAATGGAAGGCCCGGGTTCGATATCCGGTCATTGCAGGGTTTTTTTCTCTCCTGTTTCCAAATTTCCCAACATTTCAGCTTATGCCCGTCGCAAAAGGATCTTTGGATCGATTCATATACGTCCTGCAAGCTTTTACTATTCCATTTAAACCTTATTCTTACCAAAATGAAAATACCTCTGAAGCGTGACGTTCATCTTTTTTATTTCGTAATACTATACCCTACAAGTCATTTTCAATCCCATCCAACTTTTCAACTAAAGTAGAATCTCAGTACCGAAAGGGTTAAAATCAGCTTAAGAAATACAAAGCTTCGCAGCGGATGAGCAAAGTTAGGCAATTACATTATATTTTTTCCCAATCCGATCCAAGGTATTTAATGCACCGTTCTTTTTTTTTTTAAAAAAAACTGCCTGTGCATCATCGCGTCACGACAATAGCTAAGGTAAGCGAAGTTATGCATATCAACGATTCTGTTACAGCTTACCCTCTCTCTCCTTATAAAGCCTGAAGGAACTTAAAAATCTTACGAGCAAGGTGATGTTACTTATCGGGTTTCAAGTGGGACTAGGGAAAGTCTTTCAAGTGCTCTCTCTCTCTGTAACTGCGCTAATTCGATTTGTATCGAGGTAAACAGGGCAAAGAAACAATTTTCATCTTGGTCACGACCTAACGTTGAAGTCAGCCAATGGAGGTATTCGGAGGATCCACTATCATTCCGTATTACAAGATCTTATTAAAAAATAATCATACATGTTTTTTTTAAGGCTATCACAAGTATAGAACTATAGTTACGGTAACGGTTCTTTTCTTAGGGAACTGACATCGCTGTGTCACCACTGACGAAGGCTGCCCTGTAGCCGTTATTGACGTCTGGTTTTTCCCGAACTTTGTATGACTAATACACGGTTTGTCAATTTCGTTTCAGCCATGCGGCGATCTATGTCATTCTTTTTCGAACAAACAGGTATCATTAAAATAGATCATTGCAATGCGATGCTTACGCACTGAAATATAACATGTCCACTTTAATCGTGTTATCTGAAAGGGGATATTTCAAAGATTTAGTGGCATGCAGCATTATAAATACATTTTATCAATTTTGATCCGAACAACGTTTAAAGTGGTGTTTAATTGAAGAGAAAATTTGTTGTTTTTAAAACGTTTTTTTTTATATTTTGTGGCAGGAAATCATGAAAGGGTTAAAACACGAACAACTTTAGATGAATTGAGGTTATTTAATTTAGGAACGAGAATAAACGTAAATAATTCGAAGTGACGTTTACGTGAAATAACGTAATTAATCGATCGATGCTGTTTTTTATATAAAAAATTAATAATTTTAAATTGTACTGGAAATTTATATCGGCTGCATCTCGTTTCAAAACGTTTGTGAATGGCATTTTTTTGTTAAGGTTGAAAATTTTTATTTTCCTAAAAACCACGACTGCATACGGAACCAAAAAATTTAGTAAGATTATTTTCATCGTCATGCGCTCATTTTCCTCGTAAGATGCTCAGAGTTAGCAAATGTTAAAGATTGAACGAATTCGAGACATCGAGTCATCCAATTACGAAATATGAATGCTTTGACTTGAAAAGGAATTACACGCTGCATTAAATGTCAGTCGTCATCATCGGCCGTTTCGAAAAATAAATCGGTACTACATACATTGTACAAACTTTCTCATATACTAATGCGTCGTTTAGTTATCTTTAGAAAAATATGAACTATGTAGAATCTTTATAAACATCAACTTTGTAGACAAACACAAGTAACGGTATGAAATTTGATCAGAATAAGAAAAATACGTGATTTGATCAGTTTCATTACAATGCCAATTGTAAGCTACCATGACAACTCCCACTGTCGCCGAAGTTGACAATTTTACTAACATTTCATGGTTTAGGTACTTCTAAATGCGCTATGAAGCTGAAATTTTTTCAAGAGGTAGAATTTGCCAAATAATGAAAACGGGAATAAAGAAATTTGAAAATTTTTATTCTTTCGGCCGTAATAAATACTCAAATGTTTAACAAATTGACTATGTTTGTACTTTCTTAAGATCCAGGAAGCTGCAAATTTTAACCGAGTTAGGATATACTGTTCCGGTGGTAAATAACATTGAAAATTTTAGAAATATATATTGTTGAGGCTGTTAAAAATTAATAAAATTTAAACAATGAAATTCATATAAATGCACTTCTAGAGGTGCTACATTGATGAAATTTTGCATAAATGTGAGGTATTCGTAACAAATGCTGAAAGCCTATAAAAGTTTTATAATTATTAATTTTTGGGGTTGTTTATACCCCAATATTAACAATAAGGAGAAACACGTAAACCGGCAAGAAGATGGAAACTGTTGCGTTTAAGAATTATTTGTTGGCTCATACTCTTTACTTTAGGGTGAGAGAGAATGCATGCAGAATGCAAGCACACCTTCACTAGTAAGTGTGTATATATATATATATATATATATATATATATATATATAATTATATATAGAATTATATATATATATATATATATATATATATATCGCAAGCCTATAAAAAGTTGAGGCATTGGTTGTCATTGTACCATACGCACAATGAATACATTTGTCGTCCTGTCTTACATAACCTGGGAAAACACACGCATTGTCTGTTTGAATATTCCACTTCTAGAGGTATAGTTTCCTGAAAGTTTAAAATTCCTTCCCCTCCGTAACTCCAGCCTATATTGCGTGCCTGCTCCGTTACACGTGACGGAAGACACCTTCAGGACGCAACGCGCGACTGGGATTTATGAAAAATTCATCTCTCCTCCCGACAACAGTATGTATGTACCTCGGTCTCATTAAATCTCCAAGCGGAGAGTCTATCTCCACCTCCCTTTCTCTCCTCCATCTCTCTCCCTTCCTCCCTTATCGCTCTCTCTCTCTCTCCGTCTCTCTTTTCATCTCTCTCGCTTTCTCTCTCTCTCTCTCTCTCATACTATGTATGTTATTTTATTTTTCCCCTCTGTTCCATTTTATGTGTTTCATGTATATTTCCTTTTACCCTGCCAGATTTTTGTATATATCTTTATATGGATTGTGATGACGGTATACAATGTGATTGCATTCAAGTTTTCTCCTACTGTACATACTATTTAATGTCTTACTTTTATATTTACTATCTAGGGGTTTCGCAGGTTTTTCACACTCCCCTTCTCAGGGAGTTTTCCTGCCTGGGTTTTACTAGTTACGACAAGTATGTTCTTATCTAGGTTTTCCCCACAAATTTAAATCTGTCTTATACTTACCACTTCTTATTATGTTCGAATTTTATACTGTTCTCTACTATTGTAATACTGACGATGGGTCAAATGTAAGAATGGACATTATGGTCTACATTTCGCCCGAATAAAGACGCTTATCTATTTGTCTGTCTGTCTGTCTGTCTGTCTGTCTATCTATCTATCTATCTCTCTCTCTCTCTTTCCAATTCTGTCACTCTCTAATTTACTCCCTCTATAACGTAGGGTTAAATGTACGAAGGGACTATGTAGTCTCAATTTCGTCCTAAATAAAGTCGTTTGTCTGTCTATCTGTATCCCCCTACATCTCCCTTCCTCTATCTCGCTCTCTCTCCCTCTATCTCGCTCTCTCTCCCTCTATCTCGCTCTCTCTCCCTCTATCTCGCTCTTTCTCTCCATCTTCCCATCTCACTCTCTCTCTCCCCCTTCCTCCACGCCTCCCTTCTCCTCTCTCTCTCTCCTTCTCACGGGATCCACCCGAATAATGCGAGCGAGACAGTTCGCACGATGAATTCAATACTGTCTCTATCACGTGCATGACCTCCGCAGTTTAACCTCTACGCGTGGATAGCGGCACGTGTTTTCTTCCTCTCTCTCTCTCTCCCTCTCAGCCCGTCGCCTCCAATTAATTGCTTCTCTCCGAGAGATGTCTCGAAATTTCCTTTTTTTTTAATTGCGAAGATATCACTGAGGTGAATGGTCCCATTATGCTTTTTCCTCGCTGAACGAAAAGCGTCTGCGAGCACGCGGCGATTTTTTTCAACGAAAACTCGAGGACTTTCATTTCTATAGAAGTAATAGTAATTTGGAAAAAAAGCTATATTTAGGTCCCGTGAATGCTTAAAAACGTGGACAGGAAATGTATTTATTCGTAATATTTTCGCCCGCTGAAAATAAACATTTCACCTTTTATCCGTTTAATTTTTTAAAAGAGAAAGCTTTCTGTGGATTTGAACTGAAGATTTTATTTCGGAGTCGTTCATCGAGTTTCCAGAGTTGACTTCTTTATCTTGAGATCAAATACTAGATAAATCACGATTCCCTAAATAGGAAGTTTAATTTGTTGTTTAATTTACTTTGAATTTACTTTTTATCATGAACAGAATCTTGTTTAGTGCACTGTATACTCATTTAAATGCTAGATTAAGTGATAATTGCAGAGAGATTTTATTAATCACATAATACAGTGATAAACGCGATGTTGTCCGAATATAATGGCTAAACCGCGCAAAATGGCTACCTCGGAAGTATGAAAATTGAATTGAAATCCCTTCTGTAATAAATGTGTTCGTCTCCACCACTATATTTTATCGAGTCTGTCAGTCTGTCTGTTCAATTATGCGCGTCCACATTTCTTAACCGATTCCGACCAAATTTGGCACGATTGTAGGGGGTACTAAGGGGGAGGTTATGCGTGGTTTTAGCGTCCGTTCGTTTCAAAATAGCGGCCCATTTTCTGTCTGCTACTTTATGCACGCCCACATTCAACCGATTCCAACCAAATTAGGCATGATTGTAGGGGGCATTAAGGGGAAGATCAGCGTGGGGTTTTAGTATCCCTCTGTCAACTTGATTCAAAACGCCGGCCAATTTAAACATTAAACTTAAACATCATCTAGAATTCCGATCGGATATGAACCAAATTTCCCCGGGTAAAGCCGAGTATTTCTGCTAGTCTATAGATATCTTTAAAGTAAGGTGTTTGTATGTATGTATGTTTTTTTATAACTCATCAACTTCAGCAGGTACAAAACAAGAGCAACGTGCCATTTTAATCGGATTATAGGGTTAAGTGGTGTAGTCAAGTTTTTATACCGTTTCGATTGACCTTTCTAATTAAAACAAATATTTTCTTTTTTAATTTTATCCATTTGAATAAGATGGGGATGAGTGCAGCTTATTTTTCATTTGGATTTTAAAATTACTTGGAAGCATGTCAGGAACTTGAGGCTTAGATGGTTATACGAAGGAAAGTAGAGATTATTTTTATTGAAGACAAAAGCCGAATCCCGATCCAATTAGGGTAGAAATGCGTTTAGGATCAGAAAAATCCGTGATTTTATCAGTTTTATTACAATGTAAATTATAAGCCACCGTGACAACTCCCATAGTCGCCGAAGTTGAGAGTCCAATGCATTTACATGGGAAAATTTTAACGTAATATCGTTTTTCAATTTCTGTGTGCGATTTTACTTTGTTTACATGGCAACAAAATATTTGTTGATTTTTATTCAAATATTACTGATAAATGGTTTTAATGAGATTTTCGTGCGGCGTAGACTTCTCCAAAGCAAACTTTTTTAAAAATACGTAACTTAAATAATTAGACGTAGATTTTCCACAAATTTTGATTGGATAAATCGTTCCATTGTTTCCGAAGTACTGTTGATATAAACAATTTTCTCGTAACAGAACTCATGGATGAGAGAATCGAGCTAATGGTCGGAGGATAATATTCACTCTGTGATTCTTAAACGTTCGCTATTTACTTTTTTACTTTCGATTAATTAATAAATTTCGCTTGTTTCTTTGTTCATCCATTTTCTGTTGATTATTGCGTTCTTGCTGGTTTTACTTACAGTTATCGTTTTGGAGATATCGTCACGGAACTTCGCATAGGGGCATAATTTTAACGAGTATACAGCGCCACCAACTAGCGGTGAATTCTGTAAACGTATTCAACATATAACTTACGGCAATAAGGACGACTGTATTCTTCTACGATACGAAAGAATAATTTGGCCTTATAATGCTATTCATAATAATTTAAATATCTATACCCCAAATATGGAGAACGTCATGTGTTGGCCACATCAGATTTTTTAATGATCGATTTGGTACCGCTCAATAAAACTGCAACACTCGGTTAACCGCCATTAACGCCATTGCCTAATCGCCGTATAAAACAAACCTTGATAAGAGAAAATAGTAATTCCCGACCCTCCATTTGAAAGGAGACAAAGGCGGAAATTGAACAAACACGGGAAAGCGGAGGAATTCTCTCTCTCTTGATATCGTTAATATTTAAACGAGTACTTACACAGCACGCATTCACTGCCGTCGTGAAACGGTAATTAGCACTTATCCCAGGAGGAGAGAAGAGGGCAAAAAATGTCGGTTTTTATAAAAAATATCCAAGGCAAATATTTGCTCATGTTACACGGTTGAAGTTTTAGATTCACTAAACCCGATGAAATTGAACGGGCACTTCTGCTAGTTAATTATAAAGGGAATTACTGATCTCTCCTTTTGCCTGAAACTGAACTGACAAATTTTGTCCTGATTTTTCCATCAATTTTCATGGGACTGTGGAAACTTATTTTATCAATGTATTGTATTAACAATGATTTAACGTCGCTAACTATGTTGTAATTTCTCATATACTACGTATATTGAGAAGTATCGTAATCGCGAAAAAATTCCATTTCAAGATTTTGATGGAAATATACGTTTTAGGTGTTGTTTTCGCAATGCCGTCTGTCCGTCTGTTCGCGACTCTAGAGCCTAAACGGTAGAGTGAAAATAAATGATATCTCGTACTTAGGCATTTTATCACACTGAACAGAGTACGACGAAATGGTTGAAATTGCTCAATAATTAAGGGAAGTTCATTCTAGACAATTTTAACAACAATTTGATTTTCTCAAAATCGGATAAAACGATTTTGATCAAATTTCGTACAGTTACATGAGTTCACGTCTGCAATAATACTACATAGTTCATGTTTATCAATAAATTAAGATTAGGGAAGTGTATTCTTGGGCAACTTTAACAATAATTGGATTTTCTAAAAAACGGCTAAGAAGATTTTTATCAAATTTGGTACAGTTATTTAAGTTGATGTTTATAATAATTCTACATAGTTCACATTTATCAAAAATTTATAGTTTATTCTTGGACAACTTTAATAACAATTGGATTTTCTAAAAAAAACAGCTCATATTATTTTCATCAAATTTCGTAGTTATTTTAAGTTGATGTTTATAATGATTGTATATAGTTCATATTTTTCAAAAGATAACTAAACAACGCATTAGTATATGAGAAAAATTTGTAGTGTATATCGTACCGATTTTTACTTTCTCATACTAACAATAAGTATCGAGAAAGTATTGTTATCGCGAAAAAATTCGACCCCGAGATTTTTACGGAAATATACGTTTTAGGTATCGCTGAATCCGAAAAAGTGGTTTTTGCAATGCCGTCTGACTGTCTGTTACTGGCTCTGGAGCCTAGACGGTAGAGCGAAAATAAAGGAAATCTCGTACTTAGGCATTTTATCATACTGAGCAGAGTATATGTAGAAATGTTTGACATTGCTCAACAATTAAGAGTAGTTTATTCTATGCATTTTTAATAACAATTCGATTTTCTCAAAAACGGCTCTAACGATTTTGATCAAATTTCGTACAGTTACTTGAGTATATATCTACAATAATACTACGTATTTCATTTTTCTCAATTAATGAATATAAGGCCAGTTTATTGTTGGGCAACTTTAACAAAAATTTGATTTTGTGAAAACAGGCTCATACGAATTTCATTTTCTAAAGATAACTAAACGTCGCATTAGTATATGAGGAAGTTTGTACAATGTATGTTGTACCAATTTTTTTATTTGTAAAACGAGCCCATTTTCACTAACAAAGTAAGCCACGAAACTTATCTAAATTTGAACGATCGAATATGCATATAGCAACTGACTTCGGGAACCAAGGTATTTGAGCAAAGGGCAATCTTGGACTGTTAATGAGAATTTCGCCATATACATATACTAGTAGGTACATTGTTTTTGAGTTGACACGTCAATTTTCGTGGAAAACATTAACAATAGGAAAAAATGAGAATTCAGCAATTACGAAAATATTTTCTAACATTTCATAAGGTTTCGTGACCAAGGATCCTATCTATGTATTCGTTCCTCTTAACCCTTCCTCCAAGAGGTATAACTCGAGCGTTCATAAATAAATAATCATGACATTTTCAAAGTACGCGTTGATGGATTCAACGCTCCGTAAAAATTATGAAAGATTGAAAAAATAATAAAAAGAACAAACATCAAGATTCCAGGTTATTGCACGATATAAATTGATATCCAGCACTTATTCGCTTGCAAGTACTATATAGAGGGTGTTCCAAAAAAAATGTATAGACATTTTGGACTCTTGTGTAATAATACAGATAACTAGATGACATTTAAATCGATGTATAGTAGTTCAGCTAGATGGCAATAATGTAATGAAGGGTATTGTTATTTTCCAGCTACATCTCTTGTTGTTCAAAATAAAATAAACTAATGAATGAAGTGTGTACATTTTTACTTTCCCCATATACGTAGTATAGAGAAAGTATTGTTTTCATGAAAAAATCACCTTCGAGATTTCAACGGAAATACACGTTTTGAGGTCCCTAAAGCACGTTTAGACTTTTTCTCGATGTTGTCTGTGTGTATGTGATAGGAATTTTTCGAAAGATCATTAGCGTATTAGATATTTTGATCTCTAGAACACGTTTAGATTATTTACGGAATGATGTATCTGTGTGTGTGTGATTGTGGGCCTCTAACTCGAAAAGTACTTGTTATATCATTACCGAATTTCATATAACACTTTGGAATGCGCACGAAGAGCTGATTAGTTTTTGGACAATACCGGTTAACCTGAAGTCGACGTTTATTCGAAGCCCAATTCGGTTTTGGCGAAATATCTCCGTTAAAACATCATTAATGAATATACAATTTGGTACAAAGGTTATAGAGAATGTAATTTCCTACATCTTTCATTTCAAACAATTTTCCATAACAGTTATTGTTTAGGAATTATTTATAAATAATCAGTTTTTTCGGTTTCCGTCAAATATCTCCTTAAAAACGTCGTAACTGGTCATCTTCGTGAGGAACAAAGTTGTAGAGAATAATATTTCTTCCAAGTTTTGTTTGAAACAAATTTTTGTAGAACCATCCATTTCGGATATATTAATCTTTTTCATAATTTTCAGTATACAGCGCCACTACCATGTAGCGGTGAATTCTGTAAACATATTCAAAATATACCTAATTCACGGCAATAAGGACGACTGTATTCTTTTACGATACGAAATAATAATTTTGTCTTATAATGCTATTCACAATAATTTAAATATTTATACCCCAAATATGGAGAATGTCATGTGTTGGCCACATCAGATTTTTTTGGATAGTGCCCCGGTCAATAGCAATATTTACGTAGTATTAAAAATTAAACCACGTATTTATGCGCGAAAGAATCGATTTTCATGGTTGTTTCTTGTTGGCTGTTTGGCTAGTCACGTTAGAGAGGAAAGCGTGCCTACCTCCCAAACGGGAGATACGAATCTTGCCGAAGGCACGGCCGTATGCGTCGGTTTTATGTTTCGTCTATGCACTCACTATAAAAGACTGTAAATTGCTGTATGTGAGCTAGTTAAAAAATAAAAATAAATAATTATTTCACCGGATGAGGAGCTAGTCCTCGAAAAACGTTTGCAATGAAGAAATAATTATTTGCACCCCACAATAATCATGATTACCGTAATTTTCCGCATAGTATAATATGCATTTTTTCACGAAAAATCGACGAAAAGTTAGGGTGCGTATTATACATGGTAACTAACTGATTTTCGGACGGATTTTTAACAATACATCGTATTTGTCATTGAATTACGGTAGCATTGCTTTAAAATATTTTTAACCAAAAATAATGATAATCATTTAATTACTTGCAGCCGTCGTCATCATTAAAGCCTCTCACTTCTTTATCACTGCCCTCAAATAGTTCATCCGCAATCCTGTGCTCTCTCTCACAGTCTGCGTAAATGGCGTCGCCGCGAACGTCGACTTCATCTCCCTATCCAATTCGGTGAAATTCTCATTCTATATGATGTCGCCATCCGAAACATCCATGAAGTTTGTGAGTCAATACTTTTAAAAGCCACGTTTATATCGTAAACTCTTCCGCAGATATCTCGCTTGTCGGCAGGGCGAGAACTGTCTCGATACCGCTAATAACCAAGTGAAAAAATTACAATGATCGTTTTACAAAAGCTGAGGTGCGCCTTATCTTACATGGTGATAAGATAATTTTCACATTTCACTCGTGAAAGCATGGGTGCGTATTATAAACGGAAAATTACTGTAATCTGTTTCTCCGTTTTATGTAGCAGCAAGCGTCTGCCCATTAATTCCTAGAGAACCGACCTCAAACGCACCCCAAAACCTCCAATCCCCTTTTTCGTGTAGTCCGAAGTTTTTTTAATGACTTTTATATTAACTTATCGCGTTATATACGTAGGTAGGTAGGTATGTAGGTAAGTTTTACGGGCAACACAAATAATGTTTAATAACTCGAGAACGGCTGCACGTATTTTAGCCATTATTTCAATTTTAAAAAGTGCCACATATAATGACTGTTGTGTGTAATTGCCGTGCAAAATAACGACCCGAGTTCGATTCCAGGGAAGTTTAATTCCCCCAGCTGGATAACAATGGCGGGACGTTCTCGATTTTTTATCTCCTAAACCATAAGTCGTAATTATATGCCCTAGCGAACTTTTTTGCTGCAAATGTTGTTCTCTATCCGACTAAATTTATTAATGGATGCCTTGCAGATCTTATAAAGGCAAGGGAAAGTAAAATACGGATTTCTTATTGTTGGCTTGACGGAAATGGCGTCACTCGACTGTGGCGCCGTAAATGACAACGGCCACATACCGAACTACGTCCTACGCACGTACGTCCAACTCTTGAAGAATTTATGCGAATGTTTGGAAACGAAGATAATACCGTAAAATTTTTGTTAAGAATAAAATCATTGAAAGAAACCGTTGGGTTGGGTAACATAACGATATGCTGCCATGAATAAATGCTCGATGTTCACATGGTAATAATTCGTGTTGATCTAAATAATTACATCCAACACTTTATGCATGAGTACTTTTTTTAATGTTAAAAGAACGCCACGGCGAAGTGCTACAGGAGGAATCTCTCTGTGCTTTGGTTTTAGAAATCCAATCTTCCCTCGTTAATTTGATGTTATCCTTGTTTCAATCCGAAGAACAAACCTTTTATTTTTTTACGGTCGCTTCCTAATTCGAATCGCTCGAACGAAAGTGCGTTCACATTGATGGTTCTACCAATTTTCTCGATAACAAACGACGTTCGGAACGGTGAATATTTAGGTCACTCGTTCGATTTAAAGGGATCGAAGCAATTCGAAGCTCAAGTCCGTAATTACGGCGACGGCGAAACAATTGAACGGGCAACAAAACACGCAGCGTCGAGCACGCGAATCGCACGCCATAATTTCATTATATCCTCTTAAGCGATTGCTCGCGCGAAGCGTTATCGCGGTCACCAACGCGACGAATCGGTCGTTTTGCCGAAGCGATCGGTTCACGACTTAATGAGAACAAATTTTTTGTATAGTATTTTCTACGCAAACATTTTACGTTACGTATCTTTTCGCGAAGAAGTGTTCGAAATCCATCCGGACCACTATGTAGTTTACATGTAGATGTTTATCGTAAAACGCAATTGTGTTTTAAATGTACCATTACCGTGAGTAAATAAATGGGTGAATACGTTATTTTTTAATTAATTTTCAAAACTGCGACTCCGTCAAAGGGTTGAAATCGTCGTAGAAGGCTAGAATCATCCCAACTGTAAATGTTTCGAGTCGTTTCCAAGACAATTAATAGTTGACTTCAATAAGTATAGTTTAAATTGAAACACAAAGGACGGAATAAACAAAAACGAGGCATAACGATAAAAAAAATTTGTTTCTCTTTAAAAAAAAAAGACAAAAGAAACTTATCGAGACACTTGTCTTATTCCGTAACACGACGGAATTTTTTGTTTGGCCGAAAACAAAAATAAAACACTGATGTTACAGCGTTTACGTTGAAGATCATAACCCTCTGAACCTTTTTATCTTCAAGAAATCACCACTGTCAAAAAAAAAATTTACAGACGAATCTACCACTTTATATCGTACACCAGAGATGTCAAATGTTTTTTTTTTAAGTGCTAAGAAAGTAACGCGAATCGTCAGGATTTTTCTTTCGCTTGACACTAGTTTACTCCTTCTATAAGAATCTTCATTTATTTCATACAGAAAATACAAGCTTTGCGCCTAGCAAGTAAATTAACACGCATCTGCCATCTCTGGCGTAGACAGCTGATCTCTCGCGAAACACACACTCACAACAAAAAACAGACGAAGTATGTCGGAACAAAACATTCCATTAAAAATACCAGGAACTTCTCCGCACACGATTTTTCACGTTTCGTCAAATGGCACAAGATTTCCCCAATAACTCGCGTATAAATTGATCCGAATACTATCGCTGTGCACGTGACATATTTCGGGCTCGAAACTGTCACTATCCCTCAGAGAAGAACGTTCGACAAAAAAAAACTGACCCTTTTCCTTTAAAGGAGCGTACCTTTTCTTCGGCAAGCACCTCATCCTGCACCAGTGACGCGAAACGGACTTCTTTAAAGCCCTAAGGCTAGGCTTGACTCTACACCTCTTCCTCCTCCCTTTAGAGCTCGCTATACACAACGGATGAGACACGTTTGGTGAGGCGATAGCCGGCGTCACGTCGGCGACTGGCATCAGAAGCCAAAGGGGTTGGGCACACATCTTCGCATCCCATGTTTCCTCCCACTTTTCCAAGGGGGCGACTGCCCCCCCAGAAGACATGCCCAACCTGACCTCACACGACTCATCCGCTTAAGAAGGAGGGGAAGGTGGGAGGATACGAAAAATTTAGTCTCTCCCCCTCCTCTCTCTCTCGCGAAAAAAATCTTACCTAAAAAAAATTCCCTTCAGAAAAAAAACGTGTACAATTATTTTTCCTCCTTTTTCTGTCGTTACGTCACGAACCTCCCCCCATCCCGACCTCTTTCCTCAGAAAGAATTAAATAACACGGAGTGAGGAGAGGGAGAATCAGAGAGGAGGATGGAAGTGGGACGATGGAAGACGTACGGAGGAACTTCTCTATAAGTCGAACCTCGAGTGAAACAAAAAATATTCGAGTTACAGGTGAGAAGTTAAACGAAAAAGATTTCGTCTTGCAAAAAGGAGTTCGCTTCGAGTTGCAAAAATATATACGTTAGACTTGAAAGAAGAAGAAGAAAAACAAAACCCCGAAAAAAAATTTTTGTCCTTTGAAACGAATTCACTTCGAGTTACGGAAAATTCTAGTTGTAGACATTCGACTTACAGAATTTCGACTGTAAAAGTGTGGTGTATTTTTAAAAAGGGGGCGTGTGTGAGCGAAGTAAGGGGAAAGGAGGAGGAGGAGATGAGGGTAGAGGAGGGGGTGTGGTGGAACTACCCCAACCCAATTGCTGACTTAATACCGAGCACTTCACCCATCTAAGGCTTCTCCATAACTCGGTTTCCAACATTCTCCCCACCCACTCCCATTCCCCTCTTATCGACTACTGCTCCTCCGACCACCAACGCCAGCTTTAAAAAGAATAAGTGGGGCGATTAGATTTTCATAAAGCGGGAGATGAAGTGATAAAAGTCGTGTGTATCGAACTGGACGAGGATTTTTTTCCAACCCTTTTACTAAGGTTGAGTGGTGAGTGGGAGGCGAAACTAGGGTGACAAGATATCTCTGAAAGGTTTTTTTAATAATCGTTCCCTTTTTTAAGGGCGCCATTTGACAAAAGGAAGAAATCGAATCGATTGATCCGCTCGATGAATCGAAATTTGATAAAATTCGCCAAGTGATTTATTTCATGAGATTTATCTTTCAGTTGTACAACGGAAGGAGTCCGCGTACAGAATATCTCACGCGGAGATTATTGAAAAAAAATAAAGGAGCTGAAATTAGCATTTGCGACCCATATTTACTCACGTGGTAGATCCGCTCTTTTTTTCCCAAACTAAACAAGAATGAATTTACTCTTTTTCATACCTTAAGCAAAAAAAAATCCATCCTAAGCTCTTCAACTGTATCATTCATTGACGGAAAATCCATCGCGTAAACCCAAAATTTTCGATAAAGACCACCTTATAGATAAAACTATATCTAAAAAGATAATGTCTGTCTGCCTGAATGATCAAACACGAGTTATGATTCTCTCTTGACTCTATCGGCAATTTCTCAACAAAACCCCAGTGCACCTGCTTACCCGCGTCATTAGACGCAGCAGAACTTACGGAGAATCAGATCCGTCGACCATACGTATCAACGCGAGATCAATCTTACTGCTCAAACGTTAATTGTTTCTGACGTGACAATACGTTCGATTCCGCGAAATAACTCTTTTTTCGATCCAGGTGGCTCCGACAGATATAAAAAAAAATATTCCGAAAACTAAGCTGTGCTGCTGTTAAGAAATCTGCCACACGTGATTATTTTCCATTTCTAAAGTCGCCAACTGGGGATTCACGCACACGAGTAATGCGTTTTCGCCCTATAAGAAAAAATTAATAAGTGGTCTTGATTTTATTGGTCGAAAATCGTTATAAATCATGTTATAGATGACTGCCTCCTTTAACATTTCATGTGCAGTGCTAAAAAAATAATAATTATGGAGCTCATATTATAAGTAAAATCAAACGGACTGACTGACTATGCCTTTCCAATAAGAATATCTTATAATTGTTAAATCTTCTCACGAGTTTTGCTTTGTAGACGAAATAAGCATCTGGTTTTTCCTAAACTTTTTTAAAGCGATTAAAGTCACATCAATGTGAAAAAGGAGTTTGAACGCGCTGCTTAAGAGTAGAGTAATTTTACCCGTCCTCCTACGTCTAGTGCTATCCATCAACAAATCTGTATCGCGTCACCAAATTTATCCATTAATCACACTAGCTAAGCTTTTATCTTCTTCATTAAGCCTTCCCATATATATATATATATATATATATATATATATATATATATATATATATATATATATATATATATATATATATATATATATATATATATATATATATATATATATATATATATATATATATATATATATATATATATATATATATATATATATATATATATATATATATATATATATATATATATATATATATATATATATATATATATATATATATATATATATATATATATATATATATATATATATATATATATATATATATATATATATATATATATATATATATATATATATATATATATATATATATATATATATATATATATATATATATATATATATATATATATATATATATATATATATATATATATATATATATATATATATATATATATATATATATATATATATATATATATATATATATGGGAAGGCTTAATGAAGAAGATATATATATATATATATATATATATATATATATATATACAAAAATTGCACTTATCCCTTTTAAACGCCGTGACAACGAACAGAAGTTGATCAAAGCTTACTTTCTTGATCTCAAGAGTGTGTCTAAAAGGCAATTATAAAGTTACACAATCTATCTACTCGGGATTATTTAAAGTGAACAAGTTATGCTCAATGCAGTATTAATAGGAACAGATTAATTGCGGTATTTTTAAATATACCATCGACTATGTACTGTTCCTTGGGCTCCTTTATAAAGAAGACATTATTGTTTGTAAAAAAATCTACAAATTAAACAAAAACTTCAGGCACTTCTTGCGAAGTAATTAATAAAAGGAGTGAAATTTTATTATCATTGGCGTCGTGCAAATCGCCCTGGAAGTTAGTACTACCATGAAAGTCGACGACGTTGATAGCTATGGATGACACAATCTTGCCTGTCCCCCGCCGTAGTTCCTGACACCTCGATTCCCACCGTTGTCAAATTGGAGGAGCAGAACCTATTGATATTTTAAATAATTCACTTCATTTTAAGACCAATTGGCACGTTTCATGCTTTTAGGCGCATGTGATATCATTTCTGTTATTACCCAATGATATGTCATTGTATATCCACTTTCTGTAGTACCAAAACGCACCACTATGCTTCCTATGTCATTTCTACCTCTGGTAATAGAGTTTATGGTAACTAAGTGGCACCATAGAAACCCATCTGTCAACAGAGTTCCTATAATTCTGAAAACTGACTTGTCCATAGCTTTAAAAAAATGCTAAAAGGACGTAATTTTCGATATATAATTTTTTTAAGAAATCCATAAGCGTTTCGCACCTAGCCTGTTCCAAAAATAACATCTCGGCAAAAAGATATATTTTTCCTACTGCCAGATCCTTAACACGAAATAATTGATCCGAACATGTTTTTTAAAACCCTTAGGGTTCCCAGAAGCGTGTTCTCGAACCTTCTACTATTTATTCATTTCTTTTTTTTCTTCTTACCGACGGTCACGCCACGCGAACATCGCCACATCCGCGAGGGGTTTAATTCGGATCCCACATTCGCCACGCAAATCCCCGCTGTTCTATGACCAAAGCTGAAGGAGCTTCGCGGCGGGGGATACCATAGTAAAATGTGCGGTGATTTCACGTTGGCGGAGGCTAACCGTTCAACTGTCGTCATGGCAACGCGGACGAGGTCGGCAGAACATGTAAACATACCTACGTTTAAACAAAATACGTCAGAGGCGAAACTAACATGTAAAATTGTCCGCGTGGGTGAGAAACGATTGTTACCTTCGAAGAAGGTCGATTTTTCAAAGAAAATATCTTTCGTCGTTTTTGAACGATTTTTTTAACAAAAAAATCCGATTATCTATTCACTTTCTCTCTCTGTGAAAGGCGATACCTCTGGAACGGTTCAACCTAGAGAAAACAAATTTTCAGGATAAGTTACCACACACGAGAGCTACATATGGTGGTTCCGGGATCAGCTTCTGGGGATGGGTGGAGCTTGTAAAAAAAATCGTCTTACAATATCTGTTTTCGCAGTATTTTCCTATTTTTTTAAAATTTCCTAGCTGAAAAACATCTATGAAAACGGACATCTTTCAAAATATTTATTATTATAAAATCAATGTTTTGTATTTGTCAAAGAGTGACGTTTATAATTTTTTTCCGTATCCTGACATAAACAAGCCCTTAAAAAAAAAAAAAGAAACGCCGTGCCGTGCGAGAGATATATTCATGAGATTCTGAACGACGACACGAAGGCCCAGGACGAGAAGGTCACGGCTTATTTTCTCGAAGAAAGCCAGGCGTAGTTTTTTACAATGCGGGGCATTTCAGGAGACGTCATGCTTTGTTCTGTTCCTTGAAGGTCATTCTCCAGATAACAAGGTGGTTTAAAGAGTTCAAATAACAGAAGAATTCTTGACTACACGTAGCACGCATGGCATGTCGCCACGTTGATCCTTTTAATTTTTTCCCGTCAGAACTTGGAGAAGGAAAGAATTCTTGAAACTTGACCGGGAATAGGACCCGGGTCTCCCACTTGCGGGGTAGGTGCTTAAAGCAACTGGCAAGTACATACACCACAATTTGAGAATGGAGAATTGGGCTGGGTTAAAATAACTACCAGGCTTAATGGGAGACACGGGTTCGATTCCAGGTCAAGTTCGGAATTTTTCTCTTTCTCTAACTTCACATCCTTAATATTATTACAGAAGGTGAGATGTTTTGCTAGGTGGAGTTCGTTCTCTTAAGCTTCCGGTAGAGAGCGTGCATGTAGGGTGAAGACAGTGCCGGATTTCTAACTCGAGTTAAACCATAATTCGCCACCAGATACCTATGCAACAGCGTGACCAACCAACCAACGGACAGACGTGGGCTATTATAGTAATAATGACCTCAAAAATTCATTTTCATCGTATTCAGCATTGATTCCTTTATCATCTATATAAAAATTGAATTGAAATAATTTATGTTTCTTAATGCTAGGATATCGTTCCGAAACCGTGCTAAATCGAAAACGCGAAAAGCGAAACCGTGCTATTCGAGAGACGAATGCAAATGGCGAACTGTCTGATTTGCGTGATATCGCGTGATATCATTTACAAATCAAATTTCTCGGCTATTTTTCGAGTCGCCATAAAAAATTAAATTAGCTTTAGGTTCTGTCAACCGAAAAAGTGGGAATTCTCTCATTTAAAATTCTGCTGATTATGTAAAAAAATAAAAATCATCAAAAAACCAAAAAAAAACTTTTTATAATCCCAAAAGATCGACGGAATTAAACAAATTAGTTCACATATGGCGTTGTCCCATACCACGCGGATATAATGACCGAAAAAGAATGCTGAGAACAGGGCGAAAGACTTTAAATATGCCATAAATCATGAGATTACCTGAAAAAATCGGCACAATATACATTGTACATACTTTCTCACGTAGTAATGCGTCGTTTAGTTATATTTTGAAAAATATGAACTATGTAGAATCATTATAAACACCAACGTATATAACTATGCGAAATTTGATTAAAATAGTAATTTTCCCAATTAACACGAATGTAATGAGTCGCCGTGAGATGACGACGTGTCGTATTCGACAGAACAACATCAGTCGCGTGGCAACCGAAACAACTAGGTGTTGAGATCGCATACGTCTAATCTACTAATTACTCAAATGTATTCTAAACAAAATAGATGTTAATGATGATGATGGTAATGAACATTAAGATCCATAAGAATTGTTTTTAATTAAATTCTATTCCTGTCGTAAATAATAACAGTGATTTGAGGTATGAAACGGTTGCTGACCTACGTGAACATATTTTTTTTAGAACAAAAGAACTGCTAACGAGCGAGCACATATATAACAAGACTGTCTGAACAACCACGCGTTTTTTGTTCAATCGTCAAGTCACTTACATGCGAAAGATTAAAAAGGTTTAAATGCATATTTTAAATAAATTTTGTATTAACTTCGAGATTTGTGTATGCATATTTTTATCCCCTTCGGTAAGTATTGGTTACAATAAAAATAAACGATTACTCATTTGTGAATTGTTTACGGTTAAGTGGAACGTAACCTCAAATTTTCCAGTTCAAAGTGTGAATAAATAATTGAAATAGAAGAACTATCCTAATAAGCTAAATGAAAAATTTCTTTAATAAAAAGTTAGCCAGTCACATATGCTTTTAAATCATAATTATAAATAACGTTTTGACATGAGTTTAACGCATTCATTATAAAATTTACTTTACAAAGCAAGCTTTTTATAAAGGCACTTGTTTCAAATTTGAATTTGTGTACGTGTTTACAAGTACGTGTAATCAAAAAAACAAAATAACACATTACTCCGGAGAGCAAAAACAAACATTTTCGAAGCACGTAAGAAAATAAAAACACGCCATTAATACCTTCATCTCCCTCCTTTTAAAAAAAACTCGCACTTAAAAAAACCCTAAATCCGATGGAAAAAAATAATTTTTTTTAAAAACCGTGAATAATCCTGGCACTTTTCCTCGGCTCCATCCCGTACCTCCTACCCCCCCCCCCCCCCCTTAAATATCCCCACCTAGAACAGAGTGACGCCATAGACGACGCCGGTCAATGGCCAAGCGTGATTTTTTTTCGTCAGTATGTCGTCGATTGTAGTGCACGGCGGTTCCGAAATATTTTTTAAAAAAATCGGTATAATACACACTGCACAAACCTTCTCACACACTAATGCGTCGTTTAGTTATCTTTTGAAAAATATGAACCATGTAGAATCGTTATAAACATCACCTTAAATAACTATACGAAATTTGATGAAAATCGTATGAGCCGTATTTTTTTATAAAAACTTAAGAGTTAAAACGCTTTTTTTTAATGCTGGCAATTTGTAAAGATAGCTTCATATGCATTTTTCTCTTACGTAACCTATCTTTATTGCCTGACTAGTCGAACAAGCTGTCAGCAACCTTTTAGCTATTGTTCTTGAGGAGTAAAACAGACGCAAAGCTATATGCGTCGCTTCCGTTGTGTTAAACACGCATCGCGATTTGCCTGTAAAAGTTAAAATATTTCAATAACTTAATTTTTTTAGCATTACTTCATCTATTTTTACATCTATGAGCCTAAAACGGCGTTTATGTGAATATGTTATGATAAAAAATTTTTCATGCTATGATGTCATAATATGGTATACTAAATTTAGTTAGTATATAATGTACAAAATTCTAACAATAACTTCAACAATGAGAATTATAAATCACTATGTATGAGAGCTACATTTAGCAAGAATTTGGTACCCTTAAAATTTGCATGATAAATTATTTTGTAAAAAAATCGCCTATTAATATCCAGTTTCGGAGTACTACCTTCCTAACTTGTTTAGTTTACTTTCGGTAAAGTAAAAAAAATTGCTCTTTCTATACGAACTCATAAATAATTTTCATTTTCCCGGATAAACACACACACACTTAAGAGCGGAGATTACGTTATCCTTACGTTGTATATCCTTCATGACCCGTTGGAGAAGGGGTCTTATCTTGCCCTCCAGATACCGCCCATTTCCGCAAGAGACGTGGAACATTAGCTTGGGAGTAAATTAACCCAATATACTCCTCCCACGCAAAGAGATAGAGCAAAAGCGAGTAGACATAGCAGCGGGCCATTTACAGCCAATACACTCCCAATGCAATTGTCCTAACTCTTCTGTGTGTGTGTCTGTCTGTGTGTAGATAAACAAGCCCGCCTGCCCTTCTTCCGCCGCGCCGGCTGAATGATATCCTCTACCCACGCAGGGCTCACTAACATCCCACTGCACGCGGGACATTACCCAGAATTCCATCGTGCTTCGTTCCTTTTTCACCACGTTTTCTGTTGTCTTTTTTTTTTTAAGCGGTTTATTTTCCTCGCGAAGCCCTTGTTCGTAAAATGCTGACCTATAAAATGGCACCAGAAAAGGTATTTATTGAGGTCGCGTCGTAAATTCCTGCGCGGAATTGAGGGCGATGCATCGGGAAGAAAAATTGCTGTTATATTTAGAACGTATTTTAATGCGTTTATAGTTTCACTTTGGCGTCTGTCTGTCTGTCTGCACTTAAATTGAAATTTTGACGAAACCGTAAACGATAGAAATCTGAATCCTTTGAGAATGGATTTTGGTGCTAATGCCATTTGTTTTTCTTTCAATTTTTTTCTTTGAAAAATAATACAGGTTTAAATTTAAAGTATTTTATTTTTAATAAAAAGGTGGAAGCTGAAATTTTGACAGTACATGTCCACATTAATGCCACTTAAAAACGAGGCTCCCAGTGACCGAATATGCGGCGGTAGTACCACATTTAAAAAAATAATACGCCAAATTCGCGCATTTAACGGGTGATCATATTCCAAATTCTCCTAAGATAGTCAATAATTTAATGGGAGAAATCCTCGTAGCGGGATAAAATAAAATACCACCAAATCTTAATAACTGAAGAAAAAACGCGCTAATTTTTTTACATGCTCACGATAAAAGCCTCCACTTGTTAAAAAAAAATATGTTAGGATTGAAACGGCACCATGACGAAATGCTGGCGAAAAAATGCAGTCTTATTTGATTGCGAATGAAAGGGAATTTCATCGAGACCCTGATATTTTTTTTTATTAATTACACAGTACGCGTATCGACGCATTGTGTCACCATCAAGTATCAAAAGCAACTTGCACATCAGGAGAAGGTATTGGTTATTATAGGTAGTGTCGTCTCCAAGCAAGGGGGGGAGGTGTGACAAGTAAGAAGGTTAAACCTTAATTTTTGCGAGGGAAAGGGGGGTGAGTAAGGAATATATACACACACACACACACACACACACTCGTCAAGAATCACATCACTGCACTCCACACGGAGCACCGTCCAGTTTGATCTACGTGCGCTGCACCACAGATATCACACTGCACTATGCATGCCCCTTTTTTTTAAAGAGGGGTTTCGTTCCTGACCAAGGACACTAAGAGTCAAAGATTCCTCGAAGCGCGATACGAAACGCGAAATGACTGGCCCACACGAATCGACTTATTCTTTAAACCAGTGTTTCCCAACCTGGGTGCCGCATCACCACGGGGTGCCGTGAATTGTTCTGAAGGGTGCCGCAAAATATATTCTGTTTTCCCATATTTAGCCTCATTTTGCATCGTCGGTTTTAAAAATGGAAACCAGAGTTAAGTCGACCTTCATTTCGTTGCAAAGGCACTTCGAAATGAAAGGAGATATGGAGATTGGGATTATTACTGAAGGTGTATAGAGGGGGGTGCCGCCAATTTCTGAAAAGTACCTTAAGGGTGCGCGACTCTAAAAAAGTTGTGAAACACTGCTTTAAACAGTTGAGTAATTATGACAATGTGCAATAACAAGCGGATCGGAGACGGAAGAATAAAACAATGCTGTTCGTCACTTATGAGCGAAACAACAAAAAATCTGACGTGGCCAACACATGACTTTCTCCATATTTGTGGTATAGATATTTAAATTATTATGAATAATATTACGAGGCAAAATTATTATTTCGTATCATAAAAGAAGACACGTCCTTGTTGCCGTGAATTACGTAGATTTTGAATGTTTACAGAATTAACCGCTACATGGTGTTGGCGCTGTATACTGGTATTAAGATAAAGCGAAATATATCCGGAATGGATGGTTCTACGAAAATTAGTTTCAAACAAAACTTAGAAGAAATATTATTCTCTACAACTTTGGTCCTTACGAAGATTACCAATAACGATGTTAACAGAAACAGAAAAACCGGTTATTTATAAATAACTCCTAAACAATAACTCCTATAGAAAATTGTTTCAAATGAAAACTGTAGGAAATAACATTCTCTATAACGTTTGTATAGAATTGTATATACAATAATGATGTTTTAACGTAGAAATATCGCAAAAACCGAATCGGGTTTCGAATAAACCTCGACTTCCGTTTATCCGTTATTGTCCAAAAACTAATCAGTTCTTTGTGCTCATGTTAAAGTGTTATATATGAAGTTTGGTAACGATATGGCATGTACTTTTTGAGTTAGAGCGCCCACACTAACATACACACACACAGACATCATTCCGAAAATAGTCTAAACGTGTTCTAGGGACCTCAAAACATGTATTTCCGTTGAAATCTCGAAGTCGATTTTTTTCATGAATACAATACTTTCCCATTACTACGTATGGAGAAAGTAAAAATGTTGTTAGTTAGAAACTGACTCATGAGCAGAACGACGAATAGCGGGGGTTATACCTGTGTGACGTCGTCTTCAGAACCATCCATTAAGTTTGCGAGGCAATACTTTTAAAAGCCACGTTTACATCGTAAACGTTTTCTCTCTCGCAATAGCTTGTCGGAAAGGCGAGAAATGTCTCGGTATGTACCGCCAATAACTGAGTGAGGAATTATAGTGATCTTTTTACAAAATCTCTCATGTGTCCAGCACAAGATTTTCTCCACGCAGAGCAATGAAAATGACTGCTCTCGTAAATCGCTTTAACGTTAAACCAGGAACTCCTTCTAGGTCACCATGGACACACTTTATAAATCGCCTACACGTATACGCTATGGTCAACACTGTATAAATCGCGCACGCGTGCAACCGCGCTATAGGATGCCGAGTTATGTGCTACTCGACTGTGTGTGTCCTCAAAACAACGCCGCCAGGAAGGAATACAATCCCTTTGATAATTAATTCCGGCCAAATCTATCAAGGTAAGTGCCTCCACCTACTAGCATCCTCACGAGAAACAACGTAAGACGAATCAAGTTGTTTTATTATTATTTTTTTTAAGTCCCCGGAGATGCTAATTTCCTTATTTAATTCATAGATCGGATGATTTGAAAGCTTCGACCTTTTCGGGTATGGAACTACGGTCGGACAGTCGAATGGAACGAATAGGACGCGATGAAAGCTAATGTAATTGGAATTTCCTGGAAATTTGTTTTTTTTTTTAGGGTTATCAGGAGATGGAATAAGGATATATTAAGTCTCCTCCCCTACATCCTCCCCTAGGGGGCCGGGTTTCGGAATTTTTTTTAAATGAAAAAAGTTGATGGTTAGGATAGCGGCAGGACGGATCTCTGTTTCGATTGGTCCCTTGACGCCGGTGTCATGGCGTTAATGGAGTTGTTAACGACTACGAACGAACACATATTTTGACTTCCAAGTTTTTCACTTTCTCAATATACGTAGTACAGAGAAAGTGTTGTTTAAATGAAAAAAAATCAAATTCAAAATTTCAACGGAAATGCACGTTTTGAGGTCCCTAGAACACGTTTAGACTAATTTCTCGATGTTTTCTGTGTGCGCGTGATAGGAATTTTGTGGGCGCTCAAACTCCAAAAATAATTATCAAATCAGCACAAAACTTTAAAGATTTTTATTAGCAAACGAAGATTTGAAAAGGTTTTTGCTGACATTAATCCATCGGAAGTGGGTGTTTATCCTAATCGTTTTTCCGTTTTTTTTTTTTAATATCTCCTTTAAAACTCTATTTTCATGAATAGCTGTTATTATAAAAGTTGTAGATAATGTAATTTTATACGTTTTTTAAAAATATTTTTTCCATAAAGCCAACAGTTTATGAGATATTTTGATTTTTCTTCTAAATTTATGTTAAATAAGTGATACCATTGTTTCCGCTGCTATGATAAACCTTTCTAATTGTTGATAGCGGTGCGTACGCCTCCAAGGGTGATACTAATTATCTATACATATTTTGTTACCCATAGAAACAACTAACAATTTTCGTTATTGTTTTTTTTAATCAACACTATTGAAAACGTTTTAAAATTATTCTCGAGTGTCATCGCTGATAATGAGAGGGTAATCACATTCATTACTCTATTATATGGAGAAAGACATGTGTTGGCCACATGAGAGTTTTACGAAAGGTTAGCAATGCGATTTATTATTTATTTAATAAAATATTTCGCACGCATCTAAACAGTAATGCGCTGCTTCGAAATGCCGCTTAAGCAAATCCGCAATAGACGTGTTCAGTTAAACACTACACAGCGATGCTATTGAATCTCGACTGTCTACATAGTGTTATTATTGAACTTATTATTTCCATATATTCATATGAAAAAATGTCAAATTGTGTCGCAATTTACTAAATGCGAGCATGGAGGAGAAAAATTGTGAACTTGACAGGAAAACGAGCGGATTTTTCTTAGGTGCGTTCAAATTTGTCTTCTGCGCACGCGCATAAAACATCCATATTATCTAACGTTCCTTCTTGTGGTTGTTTTATTTAGCCGGCTTGGAACATTTTCTTGCGATGTTATTTTACATTTACGCCCTTTCAAAAGATATCGCAAGAGGGCAACACTAAACATGGAGTAAAACTTCAAATTCCTCTTTTTATTCGGTGACAGTATGATATTAATTCAAATTTGCTGACTATATTTCCACAACCGATGGATTCGTTCCGTATATAAAACTTCAAAAATAAAAAACTCGCCTACTCGAGAAACAACCCACCACCGTCTTCCTATTCGTTGAAAAAAAAAAGAAAAATTCGAAAATGTTTATCCCCTACCGGAACGCCTCCACCGAGGAAGTATCCAATTATGATGCAAACAACGCTCAGGACAGAGAAACCACCGCCGTCAACAGATGGCAACACCTATCACCCCACTGTCTTCAATATTGATTCCTTTAGTTACTCCATTTATTTATTTAAATGGACTCTGAACGATAATTGCAAAAATGAAGCCTATAAACAGTACAATCAGGCATTTTCGGAGTCTAAAAATTCTACTGCGAGTGAAAAAAATGAATCTCAGAAGGTTAAATTTAAAATTATTCCAACCAAAGGGTAATTAAAAACTACAGCGCATCTGCTTATGGGCCGAACTGAGCTGGATAGCAGCAACCACTCCCCTCCTCCGCGTTCAAGGGGTCGTGCGAAAATCATGAAGTCTAAATTACAAAAGAGACTGAGGAGATGAACCCGGTGTCGGCATTAGCCTACTTTTCCCCGAGAAGCATCAAGGGGCCAACGGCTTTAAATTCCTTCCAAAGGACGGGGCGCTGATTTTCGTGTTCTACATGAAGTTGAATGGAGGAACCTCCTAATAACCATTCAATTTTTTTTTTCAAAGGAAAATGCTCACATACTCCACGCCAGGGACCAAACACACACGCAATCTCACACACTTCAGATTTACGGGGGAATTACTCCAACGCCAGGGACCCCTGTTTCCTTGTTCTCACATACACACACACAAATACACACCAACCAAAAAAACACACGAGTACTTCCTTTCTAAAAAATCGCCTATTTCGGAATCAACGATTCCATCGTCAGTAGGCAGATAAAAAAACACGAAAAATAACGAGTCGGGGAGAGTATATATACATGGAGTGAAATGAGAGGGGGGGGGGGGGGAAGGGAAAAAGAAAAGGGAGGGGGGGGGGTGAGGAGAAATAGTTACAATGTAGCGATGAAGAAGTAAGGAAGAGCTTGGCAACAGCATTTGAGATACCTACTTGTAGTCCATATGAATGAGGCAATGAATTGCAATAGCTCTCGCACGATATTTATAACATTTCGCGTGGTTTTCAGTTATTTCTCCGGCAATCGGTTAGAGTGTAAGTTTCCGTATTTCAAGTCTCGTGGCTCAGATCGCCCTGTATTTAGCAATAACGATTAAGACAATACCCTACGTGTGGCATTAAAATATGTAAAAAAAAAAAAGGATGTATTGTCTGTCGGTATCATGGCGACGCCATCCGTGCCTTTTTAATACTTATCCGGACAGAAAAATCTAGAAATAAGCGGTATGGCACCATTATATTAATTCGGTGATGAGACAGTTCCACTGGATTAGATCATACAAACATTTCGATGAACTTCTTATTGGATAAAAGTGGGTTTTATTCAAAAGTTAAAAATCACATCCCTCTCATGATTAAAATGTGGTAACAGGGCCGCATTGAAAACTTCTTTAAAAAATGAGCTGTGAAATATCGTAAACGGTGCACTATGGATAAAATGTTAATGCATTATCCTACACGATAAAACACAACAAAGGCAAGCGGCGCAACCATTTTACCACTGACGCCTGAACAAGATTTATTAAGCGGAAAAACTGAGAATCGAAACAATATCACATCACAAAGTAGGATGGCGCTTTTAAAGAACAGATTTCGTTATTTTTTTATTAATGCTACTATACTTTTGAGAAAGCTCACTTTCATAAGCAGCATAACTGCGCGGAGGAGGAAAAAAATTTTTAAAAACAATTCCATGGCCGTCGATTTAAAACGGACGAGAGAAAATACATTTTATGCATCGTCGACACGATGAAAACATAATTACGACCGAACAAATAAGAAACAATTTTTTTATCCCGATGACGCAGCACGATTCCTTTTAAATAGGCCTCATCAACACATCAAAAGCTAAGCGTTTCCATGACCTCGGCGAAGGTGGCGAGAGGTAAAATATGCATCGAGAAAGATTAATTTCGTGCCGTGGCAGAATAAGGAATATCATTACGTGACCACGTCTTTCCGGGGAGGGAACTTTTGGAATTCAAATGACGCAGCGAGAGGTCGGTTGCGTGACTCCTTCCTTCTCCACGTGGCTTAAACAGACGTCGCATAAACAACCCAACACTTGAAAAATCATCGTCCAATCTCTTTCCTTAAAAAAGAAGAGTGCCTCTTACGTCGGAAGTCATTCACAGAGGTGTTAAAAATAGCACAAATAAACGAGTATATATAAAAGATTTGCGTAAAGAGCGTATTTTTCTCCCGCGATACCGTCTTACGCATGAGTTGAGACAACGCGATTTAAGGGGATACTTCAAAAAGCCCGGCAACATCCTTCCGTCCGTCCGCATGTTCGTTCTCAGCTTCTACTGAACGGATTTTCATGAAATTTGATATAAGGACTTACAATCAAATATAAGAAGAAAATCGCATAAATGAATCACGTACGCCAATCAGGGGTACCACTTTACTGGTGACAAAAAATTAAATTTTCGTCATATCTCGTAAAATATTGCGCATGTCAAAATATTTTTCAAATAAAAGTTGTAGAACTGGTAAAGAAGAGTATTTCCTTTCCTGTACATTTTTATCGTAGAAGTAGCCTTTATTAAGAAATCAAACAAAAACATCTTAAATCGAGTTGAACTTAGAAAATTTCTTGCATGGTTACTTCTTCATTGTTGCTAACATAAACAATCTCACAAACAAACGTTTAATTTCCTTACGTGTGCATGCAATATTTTTAAATAGGAAGAAAATGGATTATTTATAATGAAGAAATGAACTTTAAAACGCTATTTCCCTTACGTACATGCATATAATTTCTTTCTAACACTCCATTTCACGAAACGCGCCCATTTGTGATACGTTGTACGTTTTCCTAACTTGTTTTTTAATACGAGTGATACCGCGCGATATCATCAATCACATGCTGTTTTAAGAGGTTTTAAACATAAAATATATGCAATTAAGGGTAACAAGCAGGGCCGGATTAAAGTCTTTGTTGGCTCAGGGCACTCCCATAATCGTAGGCCCCAAATACAGAATAGATAAATATTTGTACTGAATAAAATATATAGGTCCCATCAGGGCCGGATTAAAGTCTTTTTAGGCCCATAACATAATCATAGATCTATATATTATATGAGGCATTGAGAACCAGAGTGGACCATCCTTCAATAGTCATCTATCGAGATATTGCAATGTTTTACATTCTGCACCCGAATTGGAAATAATGCAAATAATGCCATCTCGTGAGAACATATTAAACTATAGTTGATCCACTCTGGCTCCAATTTAATTCGCTTTTGCTATTGGAAATCACTATAAGCCAGATTGGTGACAAAATGTGGGTTGGTCCACTCTGGTTCTCAACGCCTGGCTATGATCCTTTGATAACATGACTATGATATTTTGTCCTTAAACTTATTCGTAGGCCCTGGGAACTGTGTTCAATGGATAATCCGGGTCCGGCAACTTAATTAGAGTATTAAGGGATAGCCAGAAAAATATGGTTGGTTCAAAATTTGAAAGATGGTTTACTGAAAGAAGTCATAGAAGGAAGAGCGTTAGAAAAAATAGGCAAAGAGGAAAGGCATGTTAGATGTAATACAAAGAAGGAATTGGGTTTTTAAGAGAAAGGATTTGAAGATCCAAGATTATATAGCAGGGGCCTTAAACCTACCGGAAGGTAGAATTACCTTGTATGTATGTAACGGTAAAATTAGGAAACTTGTAAAAAACAAGTTTTAAATCGAGCTTCGGTTTCTTATTCCGTGAAATAAAAAAACATTTTAGTTAACATAACATATTTTGAAATGTCGGAATCTGGGAAAAATGCTAGTATAATTTTTAATATTAATTAATGTCGCATAAAATCCTCCGAATCTGATGAAACAGAACTATGGAGCTGAAATTGAATGATTCCGCTCATACCAACAGGTAATTTTCACTTGAAAAACGTACGCGTGTCTACTGTGCCGACATTCTCTTGAGGAAAAAATCCTTCTAAATAAAAAAAAACATTAATCCTTTAATTATCGCAAGATATTGTACTTTTTTTGATAAAGGATCAACTGCGGGCGAACGAAAAAAAAGACTAAGGAAATATTCTCACGCTGCATTACTAAATTGAAGCCCGTTCTCTTACACAAAGCTCTTCCAGAACGATTTTTGCTAACGTCACATCCGGCACTCCCCCCTCACATACCAGCTGCGACGAAATCAATTACGTATCGAGAGAAATCCCTCGATTCAGATGGACCGCTATGTAAACATTCCGAATGGCCTAATCTAGCCTGCACATGACTCGGCGTCGGTTGACAAAACAGTGTTCCGCTGCACTTGGCGTGGAAATGATTTTCATCAAAAAAAAAAAAACGTTTTTGTGCACACATATATATATATACACTGACTTATTTTTTTATTGTAAAATATTTAATTCATTTCTTACATAATTCTTCTCGTGCTTTCCAAGTTAGTGTTGGGCTAGCTAATCTAGTACAGTAAAGACTCGCTAATCCGAACCTCGGTAATCCGAAATTTCGGTTAATCCGAACAGGGTGTAAAAAAATATTCATAAGAAAAAGTTTTATTTGTTCAGACGAAAATTGACAGAATACTATAAACACTTCTTTAAATTATTCATTTTTTACATCACAATTATAGATTTTCTCTGGCGTTAAGCTTAAAGAGCTAATCAAATTTTAAAATTGTAATTTGTACTCGTTTGCTGCAGTATGATCCGAGGACAAGCTTTCCCCACATACCGTCAGTTGGCGCACTCCATGTCTTTTTTTTCCAACGATCCAACCAACCATTACTAGCGGTAAAGTAGAATCACCTTCAAGTAGAGTGTTCAGCTGGAGAGTTTACTCTTGAACGAGAGGTCCACTTGGGGCAGTTCCTCTTTCCCTTTCTTGCGTAAACCACAAAAACAACGCATCATCAACTTTGTTGAACGATGACACTTTCGATGTGTGCCGACTGCCGCGAGATTCAACACTCATAGTGGAACAAAACTGTTCAATTTTAGTAAGATCCTTTTTGCCTGCCTGCCTGCCTACCAGACCCAAGTTCTGTTCCTCGTTACAGCAATATTTTTCTTCCGAATTCAAATAATTCTCAAAGTCCAGCTTATGTGAACCGCGTACGGACCTTTTGATCCCTTCAACCCATCAACTGATAGCAAAAGGGTAAAGTTCAACTGTTTTAACCGCCTTCCGCACGTAAGCGAGGATCCCTAATGCAAACATAAAAACAGCAAGTTCAGCGCACGCGATCAGACCACACGTACGCATTTAAAAACTTCCTCAGATTACAACCGTCACAGAAAAAAATAACATCGCAAATAATTGAACGCTCCTGACTCAGCAGCGTTTCAGCGTTCCTAACACCTCACCGACGCCATCTGGCGAGGAAGCTATCGCATCTTCCTTTTTTTTTAAAAAGACCATCGATGCGGACGCGGGAAAGAAGATAACCCATTAAAACCGTTTCCCCTTGACCGACAGCACGTCTGAGATGGAAGAGGGAAGAGACAGAGGGAGAGGGATGAAGAAGAGAGGGAGAGAAAAGGGGGAGAGAGAGAGAGAGAGGGGGGGGACGGAAGAGAAGGAAATGGTTGAAGGAAGAAAGAGACAGGTGGAGGAAGAGAGGGAAAGAAGAGAAGGGGGAAGGAAGAGAGAGAGGGAAAGGGAAGGAAGAGAAGAGAGAAAGAGGGAGAGATAGCGGGAGAAGGAAGAGAGAGAGGGATGAGGAAGAGAGAGGAAGGAAGGGTGCGGAGGAGAGAGAAAGAGGAGGGTGGATGAGGGGGAAGGGTGAGAGAGGGAGGAAGAGAAAGGGAGAGAGGGAGGGAGAAATGGGGTAAGAAAGGGAGGGAAGCTGAAGAGAGAAGGAAGGGGAGAAGAGAGAAGGAAGGGGAGAAGAGAGAAGGAAGGGGAGAAGATAGAAGGGGAAGAAAGGGGGAAGAGATAGGGAGGAGAATGAATGAATGAATGAATATCGTCTTTTTTTCTGGGGGAAATTGAGACTGGACAGTCCCTTCTGCCATCTAACCCAATGTCAGTTAGAAAGACGGGAGGAAGGAAAGAGAGGGAGGGAAGGAGAGGGAGGGAGGGACAGAGAGGGAGGGAGAGAGGGAGGGAGAGAGAGGAGAGAAAGAATGACGACTGCTTTAGAAGCGTATCGAAAGATAGGTTCGCATGTCTCGGCCGATTTTTCGTGACAGGCAGACTTTTTCAGATATCGGTTTCCGTGAGAACGCCGATGTGTTTCGTTTTTTTTTTAACCCCACCAAGATCGTGATGTTATAAATTTGGGATTGAGAGAGAGAGAGAGAAAGAGAGCGTGTAAGAAGTAAAAAATTTCTCCCACGGTTTTAAAACTTGCGGACTTTCTATATAGTAGTAAGTGGCGTAAGTCTTCCTATGGGAGTTGCTTTCTTTTTTATCACCGCCCGACCGATCTGTAATAATGGGATTGCGACTTTTGCGATACTGTAGGGGAGAGAGAAGGGGGGGAGAAACATCGACGGTCACTTGATGATGATGACGGTTCGATATCTCTCCGCCGTGTTTACTATTTTACCTGTCGACACGGGACAAAAACTATAGCTACTATAAGGGATGAGAACGTCGTTCTCTTGAAAAATAAGACTTTACATGGTGCTGCTTTCATTTTTTTTGGACAGGAGCCTACGGACTTAATTTTATTTAAATAAAAAAACTACCTGTACTTATATGTCCTTTTGACTTATATAGTATTTTATTCTCATTATCGATAATACAGGGCGTTCCAAAAGTGTCTGTACAACTTTGAAATCGGATAAAAAATTAATATCAAGGGTGATAGCTAAACTGTTTATGGTAACATAAATACAACTTTATAATGTTTTTTGTTTTAAATTTTTGTAGATTTTTATCATTTTAAACAACTAAATGAGCTTTTATTATTATTGGGTAATGGAATTATAAATAAAAAATTTCCGCTTGTACGCCATTGATCTATTTTTCATTCGCTTCTCACTATAGAAATACATAGGCATTTATTTATTTATTTTTAAATAAGTTAGTTCTCTTTAAGGCGGTGGAATAATCCGCGATAATTTTCAGTCAATGCGTTCTTTTTGCTTAGTTCCTTATTAATAATGAGCCATTAATGAAATTAACTGACATTTTTATCGAATTTTACTCCATCCTACTTTAAATGGATTGAATTATAACTTCTACAACATCTAATTCTGATGTGTCGGGAATATCCCGTATAAAATTTTAGGCAGAAACCTTATTATGATGGGCTTTAACCCCAAAGACAATATAAGCTTGATTTTCACTTTAATTATACCACATAATCTCTAATTAACGTCCGATTTAAAGTCTGACCTTACCCGCCGAACCATTGACAACTTGCAATGGAGTCCGCCACGAAGAAATTGTTATTCATTCATTGAAAGTATCTCCGAGAAGTTCGTTCAAATTCATCGGCCTCTGAAAACTTGATTTTTTACAAAAAGTTTATTCCAGGGGATCGATAATCCAAAAATCTGAAGTTTGAATAATCGGAATACCATTGAAAAGAACGACACAATCGTTGCTAACAATAAGAGTGACGGATGTCAACGAGTAACGAACACCCACAGGAGCTATCCATCGTTAAAGGTGATCATATTAAACGAGAGAAAAAAAAAGCTTCACGAGTCGTGGCCCACGACTCTAGATTAAAAATATCAGAACATGGCGAATCAATAAGTTTTTATTATAACACGGTTTCATCACTTTCTTATAATTAAATGTCAACCAATAAGTATTTATTCTAAAAAAAACATAACAAGGTGGAGGGGGGAAGCCGTGCGCCTGCTACTTATGCAACCCGGCGCACAGAATAGTGTTTGCAGGTTGCCTACTTCACGAAATTAAGCCGTCAGTGATATTTCCGAGAGGTCAAGTGCCCTGAGCAAAGGTTTCGACGCTCAAATATTGATCCTGGTACACGCTGTGTTACTCTAGTAAATAACGGAAACAACGCCCGACGTCTACATCGCGTCGTTTTCGGAGGAAGTTCCAAAAAAAATATATAAATACATTTCGTGTGAACGAAATAAGGAAAAATCGCAGCTCTTCGTGAGAGGTGTTTTTTTCTAGTTACGATGTAACTAGTACATAAGCCCGTCCAGATCATGGAAAGGAATATATTATTTAACTTTAAATCTCGTGCTTGTTATTCTTATTAAACAATTTAGTCATATCTTTCAAGTACAAAACATTTATTCAAAATTATAGCGGCAAATAACTTCGAATTATATGATCACACATATTCTATTAGTTCGCGATCCTTCCACGTCTTAGAAACGGCGCTGCGGTGGAGCGTAACTGACATATGTGATGTCCCGAACCTTGATTGACTTGCCATTCAACCAATGAAAACTCCCACTGAGCATTACACCGTCACGCATAACCAGGGGTCGGCAACCTTTCTAGGTAAAAGAGCCAATTTTTTTATTTTTGCCTCACTCCAAAAAACTTGAGAGCCACACAGTAAAAATCTGCATGACCTTTTGTTTGCTTTATTTATTCATTTTTTTAGAGAATCGAGTGAGGATTCCAGATATACGATATAATACGAAAGAAATTTTGGACCGAGAGGGAGGATTTCCGAAAGGCGAGGGCGGATTGCAAGAAGCGTGTTTTCATGACTGATAACAGTTAGGGAGTTGAACTAACTTCTAATGAGCCACAAATATGTACTTAAGGAGCCACATGTGTCCGACCCCTGCGCATAACCAAGCAAATTATATCGAGGGGTTGATACAATGAAGTTCAAGCTATGGCCCGCGAATATTTAACCAAGATGCGGCCTGTGAGATTAAAAAAAATAAGTTTTCACATTTCAATTACAACTGTTGCCATAAAACCGGTGAAGTTTTAAAGCTAAAAAAATGTTTAACATTATATTCATTTAATCGCACATGACCTCTTGAGTTAACTCTTATCTGGCCCGCTGAGACACTCGCGCCTTATAATGCGGCCCGCTAAAAAAACACATCCACGAATGCATGCCGACACGTAAATAGGTTGCACACCGCTGCCCTAATATTAAGCTTTCCAGAGCAAACTAAGGCTGTTTTATCTACGTACAGGAGAGGAAATTCTCAAAACTGGAATAAGAACATCGTACTATGAATGAAAGCGCCGCCAAAAAAACTTGAAACTGGTGAAAAAACAAATCTATGTGAATAGCATCGTCTACGACAGGGGTGCAACCCTTCGTGCAGCTTTACATATTTCGATTGAAAATATTGTATGTAAAAGCATTCCGGCGATTTTTCGAGGTTAAAAATGTTGATTAGCTGATGAAAAAGCGAATTCTAATAAATAAAAAACTATTTTTCGTTCAAAATAGATGCCTGTCTTCTCGTCTCGTCTGATGGGCATTTATGTACACCACTAATCTATACTTGTATACTATATATATATATAAAGGCCGAGTGTCAGGAAACTCTTTTAACAGTTTTAGTGTGTTTAACAATCTTCCCGAATAGATAAAAGACTGAAAATCGTAAGGAATGCTTGATTCGTACATTAAAATGGAACGACGAAAAAACCACGAATAAAGACCAGGGTTCGATTCCAGACGATAATTTCTATTTTCCTTAAGATAACACGTAATAATCATATTTTCGCCGTGCAGGCTTTTCTAGTTTTGTAAAATTTAAATTAGAAAAAATTGACCTACTATCTTAGGATTATGACTGTTTGAAGAAAAATTAATAAGGTTTCTTATTCTTATCGACGATTTTCGCCTTAAATTCGAAATCGCTCAAATTTAACGTTTGCATCGCATATTTTGCCAATTTATTCAGGTTTATAACAACGGAAAATTTTATTGGCTTGGAAACGTGAATTGTCGCCAGATTCATGAATATTTTAATGTGATGCATTTGGAAACGGATTGTTTACAGACAAATTTGATTAATTGTTAAGAAAAGCTAAGTGAAAAAATATTCTTTATGTGTGATCTTCACTTTTTCATCGACTAAAAAGTTTTTGTATACCACGCATACCCTTTATAATTGGTAATGAAAGTAAATTCACCAAATCCGTTGAAATTCAACGGGCACTTGCGCTAGTTCCATATAAATAAATAAAAATTTTCTCATCGTCAAAGCACGTGCTTCAGAACCCAATTTCATCTCATTAAAAAATTCCGCTTCACTTTTACGGAGGACAGGCGCGAAAGTAGACTCCAAACCTTGAAGAAATTTTAAAAGAGAATGAATATACGCGTATATTAGCAGATAAACGGTAAAATAATGGCCTTCGTACTACGGCAACTCACCAAAGCCCAATAACTTCAGTATACTAATCAACAAGGGATTATATGCAAAGAAAAGCGTCGATTAAAAGTACCTGATACTCAAAACAGGAAGATCAGCGTCTGTTCAGTGGTAGAATATCCGGCAGATAAATGAAAGACCCGTGGTTCGATTCCCAATCAAAGGCAGAATTTTCCTTCCATTCCGAGTAAATTCCAACTCGATATAAAACCGAAACTATTACTCAAAAATATCGCGTATTTTTTTCAGGAGCGACTGCTTTTATTTATTTTTAAATTCTCATATACACGAAGTATATTGAGAAAGCACTGTAATCGCGAAAAAATTCGACCTAGATATTTTGATGGAAATATATTTTTTTTATAGTGGTTTTCGCAATGCCGTTTGTCCGCGACTCTAAGAGCCTAAACGGTAGAACGAAATTTAATGATATCTTAGGCATTTATCATACAGAATAGAAGCTATGAATAAATGGTTTACATTGCTCAATAATTAAGGGCAATTTAAACAACAATTTGATTTTCCCAAAAAAGGATCAAACGATTTTCATCAAATTTCTTACAGTTACTTGAGTTTACATCTACACAGTTCATATTTCTCAATAAATTAACATAAGGCCGGTTTAATCTTGTGCAACTTTAATAACAATTGCATTTTCTGAAATAAAATCGGCTCATACGATTTTCATCAAATTCCGTATAGTTATTTAAGTTGATGTTTATAACGATTCTACGTAGTTCATATTTTTCAAAAGATAACTAAACGACGCATTAGTATATGAGAAAGTTTGTACAATGTATATTGCACCGATTTTTTTTTACCGCACACGATTCTGTTTCCATCCCAACCGTTCCCCGTTCATACTGTCGCTTGGAAATTTAATAAAGCCCATCCTTGTCTCTAACGTCGGAGAGTTCGGAATTTTCTATTTCGTCGCTCGAAACGCATTAGAACGAAACGCAGCGTAGTCGTAAAATGGAGAGGGAGAAAGTGATGAAAGCAAAAGGTCGTAAAGAGAGAGAAAGAGAGAGATATAAAGAAATAGAGAGAGAGAGAGAAAGAGGGACAAACAGAGAGGCAGAGCCCTTGATACCGACCTGGTCCGCGCGCGTCGTTTAACTCGAAACAATGGCGGACAATGAGGGGGTCGCACCTCAGGTCTGTCCCTTTCTCTAGCGGGAGAAAATTCTGTCGAGGTAGTACGCGAGCATTCCTTTATCACTGTTAAAGACTTTTTAAAAAACTGTTGCGCAAATTCAAAAAAAATCAGAAAAAATCAGCATAATGTACTTGTCCTTTTTTTTTAACGCGTCTTCAAAAGTCAAAAGGGAATAAGAGAAACAAAGCAACGGAAATACTGGGTGAAATACCTGCGCATTTCTGCCGCAAACCGCCCGTCATATTCAGAAACTGCTACCGGTGAATAACCACTGATGATGGACACTATGCGCGTCTGTTTTCCCCAACTATTTTTTTATGGTTCTAGGAGATACGTAGTTACATATCATTTCTTCCCAAATGTCATAAAGCAATTCAGAACACATTGAAAAAAGTACAACGTCGCCAATTTTTATTGGGTTTTTCTTCATGTTGAACCTGAACTAATTTTGGGGCGCAGTTTTCTAATGCAATTAGACCTACAAACAAAAACATATATATAATTCGACTAACGTTTACGGAATATTTATTCGGACAACTTTCGTGATATGTACTAAACCGACGTAAGGAAGGTTTCCGTATTGGTTTCTCTTTCGGTTTTCTCATTTCAAAATGTTTGCGAGAAGTTCTCGCGAGCCAAGATATATTTTTATGTCTTTTATTACTTTTTCCACCTTGAGGAATTTTTTTTACATTCCACTTTGACTCGAAAAAAATAATAATGGAAAATACGCTCGGAATAGGGAGAAGCCGTTTCGATCGAGCCGACGCATTTAAAAACTATTTTCCTTTTCTTTTTATGAAAACTCCTCATATATCTATAATATATAGATGCTTCTTACACATGATATATCATATATATAGGAGGATACAAAATTATGAGGCACTTCCAGATGTGCCAGAAACTTGAAATTTGGTAGGATTATAGGTTTTTAGTCACAACCAAAGGAAAAAATCCGAAACTGGCAAAATTCCTATTTTGAGGGGCTATTTTGGCCCCTGTTTGCCCCATTTTTTGCCCATAAGAAAGCATGTAAATTGGTGCAGAGGTTTTTATATTTACATTTTAAAATTACTTCCCGTCAAGATACAAACTCGAGACTTAAACTGTCTGATAGGATATAAATTGTAGTTTCTTATTTTTGAAGACGGAATGCAAATCCGAGTAGAATTAGCTTAATTTTATAGTTTTTATCGCAAAAAATTGCTAATTTTTCTGGGTCTAACAATAGGTTTCCTTGGTAACAAGCTCTATCCTTTCATATGGGTAAGCTTTCAATGGGAATCAGAGGCTTATATTTTAATGCTGTTAATGTCAAACTACACCTAATGAAGGAAATCCGATATTGATATAATCCTCATTTTTGGGGCTGTTTTGCCCCATTATTGCCCCATTCGAGAACAAAAAAGGCGATGCAACTGCATAGGACCCAGAGACTTGAAATTTGGCACGGTTATAGAAATTTCATTGCAACCTAAGATGAAATTATAAAATTACAAAAATTCTCATTTTTAAGGGGCGGTTTTGCCCCTTTACGGCCCCATACGAGAACAAAAAATGCGAGGCAGCTGCATAGGACCTAGAGACTTGAAATTTGGCACGATTATAGAATTTTCATGGCAAACTAAGATAAAATTGTAAAATTGCAAAAATTCCAATTTTTATTGTGTGGTTTTGCCCCTTTTCGGCCCCCTACGAGTGTGATAATTATAAGGCACTTCTTAATGAGATACAAACTTGAAATGTGGCAGAATTATGGGTTTTTAGTTACAACAGATTGAAAAAATCTGAGAGTGTAATAATTCTTAATGTTAGGGGCTGTTTTGCTCCATTATTGCTCCATGCGAGGATTAAAATTATAAGTCACTTCTAAATGAGCAACAAACTCCAAATTTGACATGGTTATATCATTATGTACAACATCGATTGGGAATAATTTGAATTTGTAAAAATGCTAAAATTTGAAAATGCTTGCAGAATGCAAGCACATATTAACTAGTATATATATATCCTCGTTCACCAGCCCGATAACAGATATCACCCACCCAATTACGTCATATGGAATCTGCACCTCCAGAAATATAATCTATTTATTAAACTGCACACAATGCCCGGCGTTTTACGTGGGCCTTACCACCACACACCTCAACATCCGCATGAACGGTCATCGGGACAGTGTCGCTCATAAACGCCCCCTTCCGGTACCCGATCATGCGATAAGCCACTCCCTCCAGCACCACAACTCCGCCAATGGGAATTGACCCACATAGAAATCCTCCGCTCTCTTTATTTTCCCGGTCTAAACCTCCGCTAACACCCCCATCTCAAATACCCTAGCCTTCTTTCCATGAACCCCATCCTCTTCACATCCCCTCTACCCCCAGTGAGACACCATGGACGTCCACAACACCAAGTAAGTGTCCACTGTCTCCCTCCTATCCCTTTCAACTACTAGTTGCAATATTATATATAGGTATATATATATATATACACACACACACACACACACATATATATGGAGGTGAGCAAGTTTTACACGCTATCGACCGAACGTAGCCGAATTTTTGTCCACAGACAATGCTTTCAAATAAGGAGCAATTCTTGAGGAATTAATCGGTAGTAACAAATTCGACTTGTAAGGTAATCTCCATTTAAAAATGTAGAATAAAAGATTGTTTTCCTATAATAATTTGGTTTAACTACCTGACAGAATAACGATTATTTATATGAATAATTTTATTACTTTTTAAGTAGTGTCGCGGGGGTATTAACAACAACAATATTTACAATATCTTTGGACTCGAAAGTTTTGAATTAAGTTTTTCGCATTAACAATCGCTTGCACACGATTATTTAATACGTTATACTTTGAAGAAGCAAAATAAAAACGTAGAATGTAAAAATTCAAGATTTCCTTACGCTTTAATGCCATTAAATGACAATCATATTTAACTTTTAAAAAAATTGCATTGCCAAATATGACAGCAAAGTTTACAAATCCACATGAAAAAAAAACTTGGATTAAATTAAATTTAATTGAAATTATTGGGTACAGATAACAACACAGAGGAGCATTTTCCTATCTAGAAAATATTTCTAAATAATACTAAGCCGAAAATGAATCGATGTGCAAAAAATAAAACAAAACAAACGACTGACAACTACTTGACTTTCTGTCTAAAAACATCACACTCCCGTTTACGTTATTTGCTTTTTTTAAAGCAACTACGCCTATTTCTATTCCGAGTTACATCTAAAAGAACATCTAATTCAGGCTAAAAACTACACAATTCTAGGGGGATTTGGAATTTTTTTAGTTCCTAAAGTTAAACATCCAACACTGTTCTATCAACTACTACAAAATAAAGAAACGGTTTGCTCGTAATATAATCAAGCACGTTTATTTAACAAAAGAAGCGCAATAAATCACTTGTATATATTATTATTGTTATTCGGATTAAAATATCGTTCAATTCTGCGCGTTTTCCTATAAGATTACGTCTAGCATTACGATGTCACCTGCTGTCACATGACCGAATCAATTACTGTTACAAGCAGTCCCCGCTTAACACGAGTTCGCTTAACACGAAATTCACTTTAGTACGATTTACCAACTGGGGAACCTGTCCGCTTTAACGCGAAGAAGCTCCCGTTTTAACACGAGTTGCAACACGATCCATTACGTTAAAAAAATAAAAAAATATTGCAATTGATGGAACCTATATATTAATTTATATTAATTCGCAAAATATTCTTATGGCATTTATGCATTCGCTTAAAACGACACTTTTTTTATGAACGTATCTCTCGCGTTAAGGAGGGACTACCTGTACATTCCTTTAACACTAGGGCTTCCCAAACCTTTTAGATGTGGCAAGCACCAAGCCGTAAGGTAGGATACCAAGGGAACACCACTATACTTCCGCAAGAAAAAAAGGAACGATAATGAAAATAAAATCAAAAAACGTCAAAATTATTCTCAATGCTCTCGAATGCGTTTAGAAGTAAAAGCAACCGATCAAATTAAATCGTTGATTTAAGCACCGTAGAAGGGCACGGTCAACCCTGTCAAAGGGCGCCACGTTCGTGAACCCCGTTTTGCACGGAAATATTACAAGAAAAACCCTTTTAACTTTATTAAGTATCCGTTTATTTATAATCCTTCCAACTATCTGCGTCAACCAAATTCTTTTCTCGGGTAATAACAATAAACGTTCCCAAGTGAGACGTCAAATTAACACGGGTATTACCGGGAAAAAAATCAATCCAAGAACTCAACCTAGCGGTGAAAAAAGTTTTATATCGTCCGGCTAATTTTGCCCATCCTCTTTAGGTTTAAAAATCTTGCGAGCTTAATTTTGCACGCAAATACGCCAATTCGACGTAATCTATAAACCGTCGTGAACTAATATAGCTATAAAAATCGCATCGCATTCCGAATGAAACTATCGCTATCGATATGACGGTCCACTGGCGCCGGATGGAATCCCTGGAAAGGAGCCCAGAAGACCTTTCTACGGTGACCAGGTTAATACGGCGTAGAGGCGAAATGAAAGGATACGGTGTAACAAGGATTGCTATAGATCGGTAACTCCCTCCCTCCCTCCCCTCCCCCCTCCCCCCGTCCTTCCCCACCCCATTTTCTAAACTCTATCCGAAACGGTCCACCAACCTCAACCACGTCCTCGTGGATGGCTAATTCCGTTACGTCTTCTGTACGTGTTTATCAAGACTAAAACCACACACGCCTTCTTGATTGCAGATTACAGGAGAGCTGAGAGAAACCTGACCTCTCTCTCTCTCTATCCCGATAATCACAAGGGAATCCCTAATCCACTCTCGTCGCCAGGGTAACGCGAGGGGCGATTTATTTATTTATTTTGGGAGGGGGGATAAGACGACGTTTTTTATTTATTCCAATTTATCACGAGAAAAATACATCTCATAAAAAAAATCAAATTCGCCAATATTTTAACTTTTTGATTGACAGCTATAATACGTTTTGTACCCTTATCTGTAATACTTTTTTAAAAAATACCGTTTTTAATGCGTTTTTTTTTCAGGGAAAATGCTACGACACAGCATTAATAATAACATTAATACTTCTTCCACATATCACGCATAAACCGGTTTTAGTGAATAACCACCATCATAAGGTATCGTATTTATATAATAATAGGTTATGTGGAAGAAGTCTTACAAAAAGCTGCGTTGCGTGAATTTTGTCTTAATTTCAACAACGCGGCATTCCACGAATCCTCGGCAACACCTATTAATTTCCAGTATTTTTATGCTAAAACCGCCGAAAGATTTGATTGCTGTTCATGTACCTTTATAAACCCAACAAAGAAAAGCGTTGCTATACGTCTTACGGATTTAAAAAAAAAATGAAGTGTATATTCCTCCCCTGCTACTGATAAAAGTCGACGGCGCACCTTGGTGACTTCGCAAGATAACAAAAAAAAACAAATGCGTACTACGGTGTACCACAGGAGTATACGTTCAACCCAGTCGCCGGCAACAAGGGGGCAGACGCCCGAAAAGAAACGTAGGACGAAAATTATTTTTTTAAATCGAAGCCTTTTACCGTCATCCTAAAAACCCCTTACGTAAAAAAAACAGAATTTCCGCCCCCGCATCGCCCCGAATGATAAAAATAACAGCCACGATCCGAAAATCTATTTTTTCCCCTTCCGAAAAAGAAGAGAGAGATATATATATATATATAGGTAACAAGCTTACTAAAGTAGAAAAATAAAATAATCCTTCCCGTTTAAAAAAAAAAGACATTCGCATGGCAGGATTACCATTATTTTTTTTTGGGAGGAGAAGAAGAAAAAAACGAAATTCGCACGCACGCACCAACGGGATCACACACACCCGCGCACGCACACAACAAAACAAACAGAAAAAAGACGAAAAAAAAATATATACAGATACACAGCACTCGAACCGACAAAAACACGGAATACTTTTCCACAAAACGGACATAAAAAAATGTGCGGTTTGATATTTTTTAATAAAATTTTAAAGCTGAACGAAAAAAACTCACCGCTTTGGTCTCCTACGAATGCCGGTAACCTTGGGGGCCACGGCGGCCCCCTCCCTGCCTTGTGGCCCCCGGGGCATGGGCCGGTTCCATCGCCGACGTATAGACCAGACCTTCGGATACTGTGGCGCTTGTGAAAGGCGGAGAATCAATGGGTCGAGTGAGAGGGATGAAGCGAGGAGACAAGTTAAAAACGTCCCAGAAGGTATGGCGAGAAGGTTTTTTTTATTGGAAGAGCGGCACTTGTGCGTTCGGCGTAAGCCGTGACACGAGTGGAGAACACAGCTGACGGCCAGGGGGACGATGGCAGCGCCTCTGGCGGGAGGGGAGGGAAAGTGAAGCGCCGCATCGGGCGAGGGTATTGATCCGGCGAAATTTCTCCTCTCCCTCTCAAATCTCTCTTTCTCTCTCTCTCTCTCCTCCTACCTTCGCAAAGCTATCCTTTCTCTCTTTCTCTTCCTCTCTCTCTCTCTCCGTCCGGCTACCTAACCATTCTCTCTTTTTTCCTCCCTCTCTCTCTCTCTCTTAGGGGACTATAATACAGTCTCAATAAATTCGTTTGTCTGTCTGCCTCTCTCTTTCCCTTACTCCTCTTCTCTACCCTCCTCTCTCTCTCTCTCTCTTTACTTCTCTCCCTCGCTCACACACTCCCCCTCTCTCTCCCTATCCTCTCCCTCCTTCTCTTCCTCCTTTCTCTCCCTCCCCCCTCCCCTCCATCACTTCTTCCCCTTCACTCTCTCCCTTTCACACACTCTCTCCCTCTTTATCTCCTCCCCTTACCCCCTCCCTCACTCCACCTCTCTCCTCATACTTCCTCCCTCCCTCCCTCTGGATCCCCTATCCCTATCTATTCCCCCCTCCTCTTTCCCTCTCTCCGCCCCCCCTCCCTCATACTTTCTCTCCCTCCCTCTTCCCCCTTCCCTTCGTGGGTGTTTTCCTGCGTGGTTTTTTTACTAGGTTGGCCATGTCAGGTCCTTCCTAGGTTTTTTGCCACAAATACTTTGCCTTCTCTTTTTAGAAGTTTCCGAATTTGTAACTCAATCTCTTAATTTTTTGTGTTTTGTTCTTTTTTCACTTGTTCAGTTTTCAGGTATTTGTCTTCTGTTTGTATGTTTATATGTTATTATTTTTATTGTCATTTGTAATTCATAACGTAGGGTTAAATGTAAGAAGGGACTATGCAGTCTCAATTTCGCCCTAAATAAAGTCGTTTGTCTGTCTGCCTGTCTGTCTCTGGATCCCCTCTGCATTTCTCTGTCTGTCTGTCTCTCTCTTCCTTTCTCTCCCTCCCTCCTTTTTATCCCTAACTCTCCCTTCCTCTACCGCCTAATCCCTCACCTTCCCTCTCTCTCTCTCTCCCTCCCTCCCCTCTCCCCACTCACTCCCATTTTTCTTCCCACCCTCTCTTCCCCCTCTCCCTTCCTTTCTCTTTTTCCTCCCACTGTCTACCCTTTTCCCTTTCTCTTCCTCTCTCTCCCTTCCTCCAATTCCCTCATTCCTCTCTCGACCCTCCCCTCTCCCCGCCTCTTTCCCCTCCCTCCGATCTATTCCATCCTCTCCCCTCCCTCGTCATGCTTTCTCTCTCTCTCTCGCCCCCTCACTCTCTCCCATCTCCGCCCTCTCCCTCTCTCTCTCCACCCTTTTTCTCTTTTCCCTCCCTCCTCTATACTCCCCCCTCCTTCACACTTCAATCCCGGTAAAGGACCCAGAAGAGAGAGAGGAAACCTCCTTACTCCTCCCAGCACCCTTTAAACGGAAAGGGTTTTTTTTTCTGTTCCATTGTACTTCTCTTATAAGGTGACCTCTTCATCCTTCTCCGTTTCGTCGCGGGAACGACAGGATAAAATAAAATTCCTAAACCTATATATCTCTCTCTCTCCCTCCCTCTCTCTCTATCTCTCTCCCTCCCTCACTCTCTCTCTCTCCCAAGATGCACGACGTAAAAGCGTATCAGTTCCCATCTCCTAGGCATTGTTTCATCATCCAAAAGATGCCTATGCAACTGTCAATTACGTTGTGTCAATCCTTTCTTGTGTGTATCTATACTATACTAGTAAAATGTGCTTGCATTCCGCATTATCTCACCTTATTATAAAGAGCAAGAGCCGATAAATAAATTTTCACCTTTTATAGGGCAAGAAGTCAAGGAATGAAAATCACTTTATTTTCATTTATAAATGCTAAATATCATATTATATCACTAACCAACGAAATTTAAAATTTAAAAAAGTGGTGCACTATTGTACCAGTAACCTATAAAGGGTTTTAAACGCAAAAGTGCCCTGCACCAATTTCAATGCTTTTCTTATGGGAAATAATCTCAAATTTAAGGCTGCCTGGAGTCGAACCGACGACACCTACGCAGGGGTTCTCAAATAATATGGAGATATTCTCATGACGTCTACAAACCCCGAAAATATCAGCTCTTTATTCCTCTTAGTTTCGTCCATATGCAGGAATTAATTTTTTTCATGCTTTTTTATGGGAGATATACCGGGTCGTCTGGAGTCGAACCCAGGACACTTGCGGTAAAAGTGATAACGGTTCCCAATAGATCTCGTGGATATCTAACAACCATCCAAGTTTCAATTCTCTATCTTATCGGAAAGTGCCCGAAATTAATTTTTTTAAATGCCGCAATGCTTTTCTTATGGGAAAAAACGCAACTTTCGGAATTTCTGGAGTCGAACCCATGACAATTAGGTAGGAGATCTCAATTTTTCTGGCGGTTTCTCCATGCCATCTACAATTTCTGAAAATTATTTTAGTTTGGATTAGACATTAGTATCCTCCTATATCCTCCTCTGTAAGAAGCGTCTATATATAATGATACCAGTAGATGGTGCAAGCATTTCAGCTTACCCTACCTACCCTAAGAATTAGAATTTTAACTATGGCGGATTTTTCCAACTGGTTGTGTGACTGAAAACCTACGCACAATCGTGCCTCTTGGTCATCTGGAAGTGCGTCATAAATTTTTATCCTCGCATCGGGACAATAATGGGACAAAACGGCCACTAAAAATTGCAACTTTAAGAATATTATATTTTTTCCAATGTTTGTTATAAATGCCACACATTTCTTCACAATTTTAATGATGTAGCACCTCTAGAAATGCATTCATGTCGATTTTATTGTTTAAACTTTATGAAGTTTTTAACGGCCAAAATAATATAATTCACTGCAATTTTCAACGTTAATTGCCGCTGGAACTGTATTATCTAACTTTATGAAAAATTTCAGCTCTCTAGCTCGACCGAAATTGCATAAACATTTGTCTATTTAACATTTATGAATATTTAACTTATCTCGAAAGCATTACCTATATTCATAGTTGGGCTTATTATTTTACATCCATGTTCAGAAGCGCTGATGTAGAAGAATCTTAGTACAAGAATCTTTATCAATGTGAGAAAGATATTATTAATAAATGCAAATGTTTAATTTTTCTCCGTCTACTACGCAATTTGCTCCTCGCCTTCCGTTACCGCGTCTACGTAGACGTAGCTTTCGGGATTTACCTTTCCACTTCCATTAGCATTTATATACCCTTATATATGTATACACATGCTAATACAAACTACTGAAAGTCCATTTCTGTATCTCTCTCTTTTCATCTCTCATAATCATCTCTCCCCATTTCCTCTTCTACCTCTTATAGTTTCCATCTATATCCATAGACTAATCCACTACATATATCATTGCATGCCCCTACGTCTTTCCTCCCCTTCTAAATTTCAGATTCGAGTGACCTTTTACTTCACGGTTAAATCTCCTCTCTTGCACTCTACTTTCCTCTCTCTTCCTCATCTCTCTCCCTCTCTTCTCTCCCTCTCCCCCTCCTCTCCTTCGTGATCTTTTACTAGGATGGCCTAGCCAGCTCTTTCCTAGGCATTTACCACAATTACTCTGTCTTTTTATAGAAAATTTCCTAATTTGTAATTTGCTTTTTTGCTTGTATGTTTTTCTGTTTGTTTTATTTCCTGGTTCTTTTCTGTGAAATTATTATTACTATTTTTATTCTCATTTTTAATTATTGTTGACGCAGGGTTAAATGTGTGTGTATATATATATATATATATATATATATATATATATATATATATATATATATATTGGTTTATTGGCACGGTACACTTTAAATAAAAATGTATTGGGTGGGCATAAATTCGGACAATTCACATACAGAGTTGGTTAGCATTTTTAAATTGTGGAATTTTTACAATTTCATATTTTTTCCAACTGTTTTGCTCAAAAACATACAACTGTGCCAAATTTCAAGCTCATCTGATATAGCTGGAGCTCGGTTTTCTTAAAAAATACCGCAGGAACGCAAACAAAAATGTTTTGGAGTAGTTTTTCACAGAGAATACGAATAATTCATCAAAGAGTACATAATTGAGGAAGTCTTCTTTGATCTGAAATCATACCTCCTGCTGAGAGGGTTGCCTTCGATACGAGCGAAGGTTCGAAACGCCGCGAACATCTATTGTGCTTCAACAGCTGACCTTAGTCCCCTCTTGCTAGGTATATTTCTACGTTTCGGAGTGTGACATAGGGAGTGACAAACGGACAGAATAAGGCTTTTATATATTACCGATATCTCTCTCATCCCCACTCCTCGAAAAAATGCTTCCATTCTCTCCGCCCACGACCACTTTGCGATATTTACCTTCCCTCCCACGGTCGAATGTCTCAGTGCAGTCAACGTTGACCTATCAGTCTCAATTCCGCCGTGTTATCGTCTAGACTAACTTATCAGATTCTGCACCGATGGACGCGCAGTATATAGGTCAATAAAAATGCTTTATTTTCGTACGTTGACAAGACAACGCACCAGACATTTCAAATCTATCTTATCCTCTGTGTGTGTGTTATATTTCCGTAACTTACGTGTCCTAATTTCGAAACAATCGTCGCTGGTGTGTAACGCCTATTTTTTTATGTAAATGGATATGTATATGTTTACAGCCAACTAAACTGAATTTAAGGACTACGCGCATCAAAACCGTGCATCGCATCGCTACGCGAGTCGAATTCGATTAACACGATTTAATTTTGTTACCGTCGTTGTATCTGTCGTTGCCTACAATGTATTATTTAAACTAAACAAGTTAGGAAAGTGCACAGCGTTTCACAAATGGGCGCGTTTTGCGCATTGGAGTATTTGAAAGAAATTATATACGTGTACGTGAGGGAAATAGCGTTTTAAAATTATTTCTTCTACATAAATAATCCATTTATTCCTATTTAAAAATATATCTTGCACACGTAAGGAAATGCGGGCGGACGGACGGACCGACGATATTCGACGCTCACGCTGGAAGCGAAACGCGCCTAAAAAATATGGACGATAGTTCGTGAATATAATTATGTATATACGAAAGATATTCACGTGAAAATACGTCAACTTTTCGCTTAAAACACTAATCCGTGAACGGATTTGAGGAGTTTAGGTTTTTTTTATAATTTAAACTTTAAGTTTTTTATAGTAAGTATAGCATTATAATTTTATGAGAAAGCAATTCATCCGACAATTAATCGATAAATTTTAACTTCCTATCGCAAATCATTTGATCATAATTTGAAAACTTATAAAGGCATGCCCTGCAGCCCACAGATTTTTCAAAAAAACACTTCTTCAGCAGGGTTATAGGTTAAAGGTCACACAAACAGTGCTATTAAAAAGGGGACTAAAACCTAGAGCCCTTGCCAAAAAAAATAAATAAATTGATGGAAAAACGCGGTCCACTTAATTAAAATTTCTGGCTCTCACCGTCCTTCCTTATGTCTAATTTAAATTAGTGATCAATTTTCATTTTAAAGTGCCACAAAGCGACACGTGTTAGCGCATAAAAGTAAGACGTTGCGTCATGCGATGGATATAAAAAATAAATAAACAAAACAAATTAACATAAATCAAAAGTTATTTTCGTCGACAAACTACGAAACCGACATAATTATTGTTTTGATTTAATCCGACTGATTCCTATGTTTCAGATAATTTTTAAAAAAGAAATAAATCGGGTATTAATTCAATCGGATGTTTTTCTCTGCGTATCTGTGATCTATGTGCACACTTAAAAAATTTTAACGTGATAACATCAAGATAATAACATTATATGCGAGGACAGACAGGAAGGAATCGTCTAATCATCTCTTTTATCAATATAATTTTTTACGCCTTCGAGTTTTTTCTTGTTTTTCGTCAAAATGAATCTCAAACGAAATAAAATGCTTTTTATAATATTAGACAAGGTGAGGTGACGCTTTCTGCCAGGTGGGGTTCGTTCTCTAAGCTTCCGGTAGAGAGCGTGCATGTAGAGTACAGGTAGTTCTCCCTGACGTAGCGATTGAAAATTGCTATAGTGCGTTTCCCGAAGTCGTACGGGTCAGATTCGCAGTATTCCGTCCGCATTCGGGTTATTTCGCTTAGGCTACGACCCAATGTTGCCACATTTCGAATTTCGCCCATTTCAACAGCAGCTGTGGACGAGTGAAGTTCTGAGAACAATCGTGTCAACAGCGCTCGTCAAGAATTTTTGAAAGGCGTGGGAAATTAAAGACCTCTTATTGGCTGACACTTTCTCTCCCTCACCCTACAAGTCTAACCGTAGCCACGCCTCCCCCGTACGATCTCTGGAAACGCAGTATAGAAGCTACCTTACGTCTCAGCGATCGGAAGTAATATTTTAAGGCACTTCTTGAAGAGCTACATACCTGAAATTCGGCAGCATAAATTACCTAAATTATCTTTTATTTTCACGCGTTCGAATTCGATTTTTCATTTTTTTAATCTGAAATTAAAAAGGATATTTTTTTTCGAAGAGTGTCAATAAAAATGTTTTCCGCATAGTTAATCATCGGATTTATACCGGGGTTTTTAATAATTTAATTCGTCGACGATTCGCTCATTTAACTGCACGTAAGGGAAGAGGCTTGATCTTGATGAATTTGCGGGAAATTTCACCGTTGACTCGAACAAAAGCGTCTAAGGGGAGTGGAATTCCGCGGTATCTGACGCTATCGCTCACTGCATTCGAGGATTGAGAGGGAGGGAGGGGGGAGGGATGAGATGGGGGGAGAGAGAATTTCCCAATGACGTAGAGTTTTAATGCAGTACACCGGAGAGGGGGGGGGGGAGAGAAGGGGTGGTCTCTTCCCGTTTCGTAGGCGAAATGAAAAGAATTGCTATGTCTTCGGATAGAACCGACGGAATATTTTTTTAAAAAACAAAAATAACAAAAAAAAGACGATCGGATAGCGTCGACACGAAGGCTGCTCACAATTAGATTCAGACCGTTATGTCCGGTGTTTCACTTGGGATTTTCCGCTACTACTTTTTAGAAAACTTCTTTTTTCGGTAGATGTCAGCGACGTGAGTCATCGAGATGACGTGCGTCAAAAAAACTACCGTCGAAGGATATCATTCAATTCCTATTTTTTTTAAATATCATTAACAGGTCCTACTGGGATGAATTGATGGTAATAAAATGCTGATTAAATTAGATCATAAGCAATAAAGAGGCAATGATTGGAGATTTATGAATAACGTCGCCTTCTAAGTTTCAATCTACTTTTACAGGTGTGCTCCTATTCCTTCCAAAAAAAAAAAACCTTTGTGTCCCCGAACACGTGGCCCGGATTTGGCCCTCTCATTCTACCGCAAGTGGATGGAATAGAAAGCTTGGACGATAGCGAAGGAAAAGAAAGAGATGCGAAACAGTGCCAAAAAATGGTTTTAATAATGCATATGAATTTAATGATAATTTTGTACTTCTTTTAAAATAGACACCATTTTGATGGGGGTGCTTTTTTGTTCAACTAGCAGAAATACTCGGCGTTGCCCGGGGAAATTTGGTTCAAATCCGATCGGAATCCTAGATGATGCATGGTATTTAAGAATTCAATCGGCTGCCGTTTTGAATAAAACGGACAGAGAGAAACAAAATCCACGTATGAATTATTTCTGGCATCCCTCCACAATCGTACCAAATTTGATGAAAATCAATAGTAGAACTTGGGAAAATACGCGTAGTTTAATGTTTAAATCGGCAGCCATTTTGAATCAAGCGGACAGACGGACATAGCAGACAAAATGGGCTGCCATGTTGAAACGAACGGACAGACGGACACTGAAACCACGCATTTGCCTTCCCCTTGGTACCCCCTACAATCGTGCCAAACTTGGTCGGAATTGGTTCATAAATGTTGGCGTGCCTAAATGAACAGACAGATAGACAGACACAAAAATATAGTGGTGGAGATACGTTACATAACCTTCGGTCCCCTTTATATATTGAAATTATAACATGCTTCCCACCACCTATTTCAAAATTACTACCCATTGAAATTGAGTTTTCAGACTCCCCTTGCCCTGCACTCTATGAATCTAACCCAAATATACCGAACATAAACAAACAGCTTTGGAAATAAAATCTGGAGTCCAGCAAAAGCGTGACTTAATCACCTGAATGATTGTAAACACGAACTCGGCTTTATTTTTTTAATAAAATAAAATAAGATTACTTCACGTAATGGTTTATGTCACGCGTCCATTTTAACTTTTAGCAATCGCAGGGCCAATTTCATTTTTTTTTTACAAATCGATATAGAGAATTAAAATTCGCTTTATATAAATATAACAAACCCCGGAGCCGCATGCGATACCCTTCGATTGACCTTGATACACATGCAAACATTTAATCATAAATTTATGGAGGGCAAACATGGCCTATTTTCTATTAGTACTATGCAGAGAGAGAGAGAGAGAGCGTTCCTCTTCCGTTAATATTCCGCAACACGTCTCGAGTCGCACTGCGTTGTTCTCTACGGAAGGTGTTGCCATGCCTACGAATGGGACGACTTTATTTATCGTTTATTGGTCGGTGGTGCAGTGGGTAAGGCGCTGGCCTATTACTCGCCTGCTGTAACGTTAGCGGGCACGAATCCTGCGAAAGTTGGATTTCTTTTTCAGACGTTATCCGGCCCCCTATCTGCGCGTGTACGAACTAAGAGAACGAGGAAACGAAAACTGAGGAGGGCACACAAATCAGCGCCCGTCCTTCGGAAGTGACGTTAAGCAGTTGGCCGCCCTTGGTGCTATTCGTAAAGAGTAGGCCGGCACCGCGTTTCCCTCCTCTCTTCTGAGTGCACGGTGAGGAAAGCAACGGGAAATCACCACACCATCTGTGTATAATCCCAAATCAATCTAAGTATTGAATTACTCCATTGCTATGCACATAGAGGTGGCTACATTTTTGAGGGGGAGAGAGAGAGAGGGAGAGAGAGAGGGAGAGAGGAGAGAGTGAGAATGGAAGAGACAGAGAGAATGGGAGGGAGAATGAGAAGGGGAGAGGGACAGACAGAAAAGCGACTTTATTAAGGATATGAATTGAGACTATATAAACCCTTTTTACATTTAATTTAAGGGATGGAAAGAGGAGTATGCGAGGGAGAGAGGGACGACATTAGATAATGAGAGAGGTAGTAGAATTACCTTTAGAACTTAATATGTTTATTCCAAATAAAGGTTATTATTAAAGTTATACTTTTCTACAAGTTTCGTTTGCAAACATTTTTCATAAAACGGATCGTATAAGTGGTATGATTTTTAAATTCTTTTAAAATGGGATATACAAACTCGATCTTTCGATCTATACTAAATACATATGTATGTATGTGTGCGCGCGCCTACGTGTATAAAGTAGAACTCGATTATAACGGCATCGGTTAAACCGACAACTCGGATATAACGACATTCTTCAGGTTCCATCCCCGTTTCTGCAATATTGCAATATATTCACCTCGGTTACAACGTATCGACGCACTCGGTTATAGCGACAATGGAAGTTAGTAAGTAAAAAATATTTGTATACGTATGCACAGGGTCGGCGCAACACATTTTTGTGTGGGTGAGAAGAAGAGGACTAATATCATATAAATGTAATAACATGATTCATGTTTTATTATTATTAATTTTTGCTGATCGCCAATACTTTGAAGGACCGCCCGGGGTGGGGAGGAATCCAACAGCGGAAACTCTTTACTCGGTTATAACGACAATAAATTTCCAGTCCCTTGAATGCCGTTATAACCGAGTTCTACTGTGTGTGTGTATATAAATTCAGGCATATGAAACATCTTGTCTAAATCATCGAGTGCAAATTATGAGGCGCAAGAAACGTAATCTTTTATTTCCTCCTCATGATCCCGGCAGGGCAATTACGTTGAATAAATACGGCAATTCCATATCAGGGGAAGCGATTTCACATATGCCCGTCCGTCCATCCGGCGCTAGAAATCACCAAGGCGAAGGGTATTAGCGTGTTAATGAATAGCCCTACATCCGTTTTCCAGGGACTTGTTGCCTAACAACCGGCCTTCTTTGTTGCGCAGAACGAATCTATAGATTTGGCCTTTAATGGAGAGTGCGCCACCAATACGATGCACCCTAATGAATGGACATCCGATGCGATACACTCATTTGTTCTTAAACTATTAATTTATAGCCTATATATGGATTGGTACATATTTTCCAAGGTCCTGGAACGTATGTCAATTTATAACACTCAAGTTTGTGGGAAATTGATATTCGACTTACGAGGCGATTTTCAGGAACGCATTAGAGTCGTAAGTCGGCAACGGCCTGTACCTGCACGCAGGGCCGGATTAAGAGACCCATGGGCCCCACGCACAGCGCGTTTAAGGCCCCACCGAAATTGTAATTTTTTTAAAAGTAATATTATGCAAGGTTTGTGATCTAAGCGGCAACACTTGGAAAGGGTTTCGGCAAGATGGGTTGGGTCAGCCCCCTTGTCCTCGCGTGTTTTGCATACCGCCTAATCCTGCTCTGTAAACAAGTAAACTATAATAAATCCAATTCTCAGGGGCATCTACTACGGCAACGGCCATACCACGATGAAAACACCGGTTCTCGTCCGATCACCGAAGTTAAGCATCGTAGGGCCCGGATAGTACTTGGATGGGTGACCGCCTGGGAACACCGGGTGCCGTTGTCATTTTTGCAAAATTTTCCCTCGTGTTTTGCAGATTCTATGCTATTTTTCCGACTTACATCATTTCCAATTTCTTTCCTCTAGTGCATGTTGTCGAACTGGATCCGAAAAGCGTATTCGACTCCAAAAATGGACCTATATTTAATACTGGCAATTTCATATTCTTTTAAATAAAAATTATGGTTATCAAACCTTTTTGGTGACGTTTTAAACGTTAAAAAAATTGGTAATAAGCTCCGTTGAAAACCGTTATTCGGCCCACCGTGAACCGAAATTTTTAATGTGTAAATAAAAAGGTTGCACACTCATTTAATATAATATTTTAAAGAAGCTGATGCTTTGCAGTATTTCAATAATTTGAAGAAAATGGAAGAAAGAACAGCTAGATGAACAGGAAAAATTATGGTTTGGGAATGGATTTGGAGTCAGGAGCGTAATTTAATAATTCTATCCACGATTAAGAGACCCGTGGGCCCCAAGCACAGCACATTTAAGGCCCCATCCAAATCGTAAATTTGTAACAAGTAACAGTTATTGTAAGGTTTGTGATCTGTGCGGCAGCACTTTGAAAAGGGCGAGACGAGACACGTTCGGCCCGCAGTGAGCCCTCTTGTCCTCTGGGCCCCACGCACTTGCGTGTTTTGCGTACCGCCTTAATCCGTCCCTACCTGCACGCAACACTTTTTTTACGCAAGCTCAGATGGCGCATTCCACGTTATTTTTTTAAAGAGACAAAATACCGATTCGCAGGAGCGCAACACGGCATAATTTGTTTTTGGGGCAAACAGGAAATATTTCCTGTCCCAGCACCAAAAAAAAAAAAGTAAACGGAAGCGGTGTCGTCTATTTTTCAAATGGAATTAATTCCAGCAAGAGGTAGAGGAAGCGGCGTTTTTCCTCACTATTACACTAACAGGGAGTTCGTTTTTTTTTAATCCTCGGTCACGCCTTGAAGTTAACTGGAATGGCAACGTGAACAAAAGGCAAAGCAACTCATTAAGTTCGGTATTCACATAGCACAAACATTCTCATATATATAGGTATGTTGGTATGTACTACTACTGAAGAAGTCAGACGTGCTTTCGCTGTCCTTGGAAAAAAAACCTAGAATTGAGAAGACGAGCGAAATTCCTCCGCTTTTACACGATGGAAGATGATTCAATTTCTCTTCTTAAGGAGAGAATTATTCAAGCGACTTTGGATATAACTATTTTTGAAATAATAACACGAAAAGTGAAATTCGTGTTTAAAATTTTATTTGTTATACACTTTCTTGTAGCATATGTATCTAAAGAAATTAACACAGCCATGAAATTATAATTATGAATTATATGTGGACTTTATTTTAACATTTTCTTATTTGCCATAACTAAAATACGCAGCCTTCGGATTACTGAATCAACCGTTTAATTGAATCAAATAATGGTTTCCCGACTTCATTCTAACAAGCGGAATCCACTGTACTATGTTACTGCGCCCGTAATCAATTCCCGCCATTACCTATCGCCAATTTATTGAGCCCTAGAATGACCACTGTTGCGGAAAAATTAAAGACAAAACCGCGGAAAAATTAACCCGCATATTAACAGTACAAATATAGTGATAATCCCGTATGTTAGTGCTTCCCAATCGTTGTGAAGCGAGAAAGGCACTGGTGTGCCGCACAATCTGAGGATGTTTAATTTTTCACAAAAGCGTTTGTATAAAAACAAATTCGCATGCATTTTATCATCCAAGGAACTCATCCTGAAACTACGAGAGGAATTGATATATCTTAGCGAAGATCATACAATTTTAAATCAGTATGCTACCTTTACATGTAATTTGGCTAAAAGTTAAAAGGTGAATATAGGTACTTCTATATAACTGAATATGCCATCGATATGACGTTCCAAATTCGACAACGTATTTATGCGAATTTAGTATTTCGTCATTAAAAACCTTGATGAAGAACTTCTTGTATCTCTTTCGAGCCAAATACAAAGCGTCTTTGTACAAAAAGGCAAGCCTATATTAAGAACATAACATTTTTACACGTTTAATTATGTATTCACTTAATTATACAATAAAATTATAAAGTTATTTGAATATTGCTTTACCAATCATAACAATATAATATAACTGCGACTTTTACTTGTTTTATGCTAGTTTTTTCTTTTAAATTGTGTATTTACGCAGTGAAATCAATTAAGGGTGGTTTGGTGTGCCGCGATGTTTTTATGCATTCACGAAGGTGCGCCGGGAAGCACTGCAATACGTTACATTCCATGATTATTCTGGTGCATTACATACAATTCCAAGGGGCATCTAACCCAATACAGGTTTTACGGAAAGTTCTTTTATAGAGAATTAACCCGGTCCGAAGCCACCCCGTAAAAACGGAACTTCGCCGTGCTTGATAAATGTGAAAAAATCTGATGTGGCCAACACATGACTTTCTCTATAATTGGGGTATAGATACTTCAATTATTATGAATATCATTATGAGGCAAAATTATTATTTCGTATCGTAAAAGAATACAGTCGTCCTTATTGCCGTAAATTAGGTATATTTTGAATATGTTTACAGAATTCACCGCTACATGGTAGTGGCGCTGTATACTGGAAATTACGAAAAAGCTGAATATCTCCGAAATGGATGGTTCTACGAAAATTCGTTTCAAACAAAACTTGGAAGAAATATTATTCTCTACAACTTTGGTCCTTACGAAGATGACCAATTACGATGTTTTTAAGGAGATTAGACGGAAACCGAAACCACCGATTATTTATAAATAATTCCTAAACAATAACTGCTATGGAAAATTGTTTCAAATAAAAGATGTAGGAAATTACATTCTCTATAACGTTTATATAGAATTGTATATACAATGATGATGTTTTAACGGAGAAATATCGCAAAAACCGAATCGGGTTTCGAATAAACCTCAACTTCCGGTTAACTGGTATTGTCCAAAAACTAATCAGTTCTTTGTGCTCATGCTAAAGTGTTATATATGAAGTTTGGTAACGATATGGCAAGTGCTTTTTGAGTTAGAGCTCCCACAATCACAACCACACACGCACGCACACACAGACATCATTCCGAAAATAGTCTAAAAGTGTTCTGGGGACCTCAAAACGTGTATTTCCGTTGAAATCTCGAAGTCGATTTTTTCGTGATCACAATACTTTCCCATTACTACGTATGGAGAAAGTAAAAAGAAATCTTGGTCATTTGACCGTTTACCTTATCCCAGCATTTCCCAATATTACTTTTCTATTTTGTCCTACACTAAAGGCGGGGTAGGCCAACAATTCCTGGAGCTAAGTCCGCGACTTGGAGCGAATTTCACGCTCAAGAGAGCTCTCGGTAAGAGGAAGGGAGGGTTGACCCCGAAAAACTTTTGAAAGGTAGAAGAATGTAACATTCTATTTCAAGCCACGAAATCACAGCGGGAAATTTTTTAGCGTGTTTTAAAAGCTCTAAAAAAAAGGGTGGATGAGTTAATCTTTGAGAAAATAGGATTTACGTCTGTTTTGTAAACATAAAAAGAAAATTATGAACAGAGAACGGACCACGCGACGCATTCGAACGTTTTAAATCGTTCCTTCAAGTTTTATGCGTGTCGGATTTGGAACGATGCGTCATTAGACTCTCACTTCGTTTTTAAAAAGGAAATCCTTCACGTCGACTTAAAAAAAAATGCAACTGGCTTCCCTTGAATAAAAAAAAATATATATTGAATGCCATCGTTCTCTAAAACTTTTACGATTAATAATCACGCGGTAAATATAAAATATACAACTCATCTTCCTCGTCGTTTTTCATACGTTAATCATTATAAGTGCTTTCTTTTTTTTTTAATGATGGAAATCCCGTCTCGCCGAAACAGATCATATCGACACTGCCATCAATATCGATTAATTTTTCATCATTTTAATGCACTCGTCGTCGGTGGTGAATTAATGTAGAAAATTCTGCACATCCCGGAGAGTTTATATCATGATATGGTGAATCCGCCGCCGTTCGCATTTGCTAATTAATCTGAGAAGTATCTAAAACAAAAAGACGAACCGATTTTACGTAACGCCCAACAGCGAATGTGTATCGTATGAGTACTCACGCGCAAATTGAAATTTGCCAATATATTTCCACGTCAACAAATTTGAAATGTTTAATGCGTCTGTTTTTTTCTTTTTTCAAGCTTCGGAGTTTAAAAAAAATGGCGTGCGAATTTAAAAGAAACAAACCGGAGGCAAAAATGCCTTGTTTTGTCATTTTCAACTTTTCGGTGCCAAAGAAATATCGGAAATAATAGTGGGACTATGCAACAAGAGAAAAAAGCTGATGAAATGCTACGTATGGAGCATAGCATTACGCGGAGCAGGGGCATGGACACTTCGGAAAATAGACATGAAATATTTGGAAAGCATTGAAATTCGGATATGGAGGATAGGAAGGATTTGCAGATAAGATAACAAATGAAGAAATGCTACCGAGAGAGTGGATGGGAAAAGAAAAGTACTGTAGGTGGTAAAGCAGAGGAAGGCCAATTGGTTAGGACATATTATACCGAGAAGAGATAGTTTGTTGAAGGAATTAATTGAAGGAGAAATATAAGGAAAAAATCGGTATAACAGACATTGCACAAACTTTCTCATATACTAATGCGTCGTTTAGTTAACTTTATAAAATGAAAATCGTATGAGTCTGTTTTTAGAAAATCCAATTTTTGTTAAAGTCGCCCAAGAATAAACTAGCCTTATATTCATTCATTGAGAAAAATGAAATATGTAGTATTATTGCAGACGTATAGTCAAGTAACTGTACGAAATTTGATCAAAATCGTTAGAGCCGTTTTTGAGAAAATCGAATTGTTGTTAAAGTTGCCTAGAATAAACTACCCTTATATTCATTTCTTGAGAAATATGAACTATACAGTATTATTGAAGACGTAAACTCAAGTAACTGTACGAAATTTGATCAAAATTGTTATAGCCGTTTTTGAGAAAATCGGAATGTTGTTAAAAATGCGTAAAATAAACTACTCTTAATTACTGAGCAATGTCAACCATTTTACGTATACTCTGCTCAGTAAGATAAAATGCCTAAGTACGAGATTTCATTTATTTTCGCTCTACCGTCTAGGCTCCAGAGCCAGTAACAGACAGACAGACGGCATTGCAAAAACCACTTTTTCGGATTCAGCGACACCTAAAACGTATATTTCCGTAAAAATCTCGAGGTCGAATTTTTTCGCGAAAACAATACTTTCTCGATACTTCGTATGAGAAAGTAAAATTATATCTGTGGAAATATTTCATCATAGAGGTACACCCAGATTCAAGTGAGTTGTTCTCCATGAAATTAACTCATGATGCGAAAACGCGAAGGTCGAAAATAGTTTTCCCATTAACCATGGAATTAAGATTAACTACGTTTCTTGATCTGATACATTACACCGATAGACACGTTTTAATCCGTGCCTTGTGGTTATTTTAAAATTTGAGCAAGATTATAACCGCATGGTAAATAATAAAATATTTACACACATTCTATCAATGCGAAAAACTTGTTTAGTTCGATAACGCGACGATAGGGTCATCAAATATTCGAGCGCGACGAGGTTGATGATCCTCAAGTAATCATCATTGAGACTCTATTTACCAAACGAAATATCCGTGTGGCCACTGATACAAATATCCACATGGCAAACTAACGGGATGATTCGCGATAAACGCCGACGCACGTCGCCGAGTATCGAAATCGGAACCGCGTACAACAAGCACACGTAAATAGGAGAATACATTTAGTTTTATGCTTTGCGACTCTTCCGAGAGACACCTTGAAGTTGTCACCTCACCTAAGTAACGGCACGGCCTTTTTAGCAACCTTTCAATTGTTTCTCGCGGCAAAAGTCGAGATTGGAGAAACAAACTTGGAATAAACGAGCTGCTTTGTTCGCTACTAAAAAAAAAACATCGCAAAGGCCGGAGATTTTGTAAAGACTTTGGTTTCGCTCACCCAGAAAACGGAGACGTACTCCCTAAGCTCCTAGCTCCACCTATGTGACGCCTCAAGGAAAATAGGGCATCGAATGGGACGGCTGGTCCCACGCTGAGCCTCAGCATCTCCCTGGCCAGCAGTTCTGCGACGCCTTTCTGCACAGCTGATCCGGATGCCCACACAGCACCCGGTCTGGACAATGGAGGGGTCCTAGCCTTCTCCAAGTTGAGGCGCTCCCATTCCAGCTGAGGATCGGCTGCGAGGAAGATTTGAAAGAAAGTGATGATTAGAAAAACTTTTTTATGAATAACATTTTACAAGGAAACAACAAATAACAAAAGGCAATTCGAAGTTAATAAAAAAAGTTATGTACTTAGAAAGACAAATGTTTTCAACGTTGTAACAATGGGAAATTATTGTTATATATATATGACTACTGAAGGAAACCAAAACATACGTAAACACAACTTTCGAAGTTAATGTAAAAGTTATTTTTTTTTAAGTTGAAGTTTTGTACCAACGTTGAAATTACGTACATCGAAGGCTATTTTCCCACATACGAAAATTTCGTAACTTACACTTTCCAGCGGGTTTTGGTCTATCTAAAACTGAAGGAATGGTTCAAACAGATTCTGCCGCTTTCGAAATATTCCATGTTCAGTGGGATTTGAATACGAGACCACAAATTACCAAATAGAAGTTAATACAAAAGTTATTAAAATAATCAAGTTTGGTTTATATGTAAATATTTTGTAGAACTTTAGCGAAAACGGAATCCGAAAATACACGTGGAATATATCTCAGACAAAAAATAAAACGGGGATTAAATAATGATTTATCTCACTGCAGTCATTAAGGATAAGATCACAATGAGTTTTCTGGCGAAACGAGTGTTTCTTATTGAAGTTTGCTAGATAAAAACTTCTTTACCACTTCACTGCAAAGAAAAACTCGAAATATTTTTTCTTCTTTTCTATCTCGTCCAAAGTGTGAAGAGATAACGACATGCGTACAGGCAGTCTCCATTCATACGTGAGGTTACGTTCCTGAAAACTGCGTCGAAAACAGGATCACAATTTTCCATAGACGGAACGTTAAATTGAGAGATAAAATTCACCGTTATACACTGTGATACATTTCCGTTTTTTTTTAAAATATACGTAGTATACTTGGTAATTTTCCACATAAAATTTTTTATCAATTACACGGTACGCGTGTCAACGCATTGCGTTTTAACAATTTTGGATTGAATTTAAAATCACACAGCCTTTACAGAGCGCTTTTTTGGTTAAAACAACACGTGCACCATCATTTTCCTTTTTGTCTGCCGTTATTAAAGGGTTAAAAAAAATCCAAGAAATCTATAAAAGCACACAAAAACACGCAGTTCACGGGGCAAATCGAAATGCGGGCCCAGACGAATCAACTTGTACCCAAACAGTTGAGTAATTATCACAATGCGCAATAGCAATGGGACGGAAGAGTGAAACAATGTCGATTGTCACTTAGGCACTTACATATGAGCGCAACAACAAAAAACAGGAAATACGAAAAGCGCCAATGCGTCGAATGAACGGATCAAGAGGATGGAAGAAGGAAACAATGTTTTAATTTGGAAATGACATACGTACGAGCGAAACTAGGAAAAGCGAGGTCCACCTGGAAACGGAACAGAATTCCCATATTTGGCTTCCTTTGGCTTTGGGCAGTTTTATCGATAAATAATAAATAAATGTGCATCTCCCAAGGAGATTTTTACTTTCTCACATACGAAGTATATTGAGTAAGTACTGTAATCGCGAAGAAATTCGATCTCGAGATTTCGATGGAAGTATTAACGTTTTAGGGGTACCTGAGCCCGAAAAAGTGGTTTTGGCAACGCCGTCTGTCTGTGGGTCTGTCTGTGGGTCTGTCTGTTCGCGGCTCTAGAGCCTAAACGATAGAGCGAAAATGAATGAAATCTCGTACCTAGGCATTTTATCGTGCAAAATATTATGAAAAAATGGTTGAGAATGCACAATAATTAATGGCAGTTTATTCCAAGCAATTTTAACAACAATTTGATTTTATCAAAAACGTATCCAACGATTTTTATCAAACTTTGTTCAGTTATTTGAGTTTACATCTTCAATAATACTACATAGTTAATATTTCTTAAAAAATTAATATAAGGCTAGTTTATTCTAGGCAACTTTAATAACAATTTGATTTTCTTAAAAACGGATAGAACGATTTTGATAAAATTTTATAAAGTTACTTGACTTTACGTCTGCAATAATACTACATCTTATATAATAAAATTGAATGTCTGTCCGTGTGTTCCTTATACATTATCACGCCCTTTGAGCTATCGGGACCAAACTTTGCAAATTGACTTCATATGACTCTACGAGTAACATAGGGTACCTGGGATTTTCAAAATCGACCCGGGTTCGATTCCAGGGGACAATTTCATTTTCCCATAAGTTTACACGGAATTTTCGATTTTTCAAAGTGCAAGGTTTTTTTCCTTCAGTCGTTAAAATAAGTAAATATGGACTGATTTTCTTCCTTTTTGCTTTATTCGACAGCTAAAACTCTATACTATCTTATTCTTGCGGTGTTTACATGTTACACGGTCGAATCATTCAGAAATACGCAATTGTTTTCGAAATTTTACGGATATTTCGTACTCTATCCGGACGTTGTCAAGACGACCGTAATTGTTGCCTCCGATTCAATTAATGCCAATTAAACCTTCAAATATGTGAAAGAATGGCGTTATTCGCTTCGAACTGTTGTTTAAGCATCGAAATTAATGACGTATAGCAACGTACATAGTTAAGGGTAATTATTCTGTTGACTGCGTATGGGAAGCGTTTATAACGACAATTCATCGTGTGTATGCTGGAATCTTACCTTTTAGTAAGTAAAACCTTTATATTATACATCTGTAATGCTTAATAACGCACATTTATAATACTCTCCATAGAAGTCACTCGACATAAGTTTGTGGTTGTGAATAAAACGTCTAATCTATACAAGTTTTTCTAGGACGTCAACATTTCCCCAGAAAGTGACAAATGCTTCTTTGGTTCGTAAATGACACACATACCGCACAGCAATATATGGGGCATTTGCTGTAATTAGAAGGTAAGTATACTTTATTAAAGATTCGATCCCATTTTGAATGTTCTTACAAGTTAAAATTCTTAAGATTTATGGATTACAGGCGACTTTCTCTTGGTCACTTGTTTACGTGTCTGGCATAACCCGGGCATCGCTGGGTACTTTCAGCTAGTAGTTCATATTTCTCAAAAGATGAATATAAGGCTAGTTTATTCTAGGCAACTTTAATAACATTTTGATTTTCTCAAAAACGGCTCATACGATCAAATTTCGTATATTTATTTAAGTTGGTGTTTATAATGATTCTACATAGTTAATATTTTTCAGAAGCTAACTAAATAATATGTATGGTATTTAGAAAACCGAGAAAAAGAAGAGATACACAAGAATTTTAAAAAATTAAACATTTTTAGGTTAACGGTCAGCTTCGAGAGAAGGTTGGATTTAAATCCGCATCAAAATGTTTATTCCACAAGTTATTTGAGGACCATATAAAATCCCCCTCCTAAACGTAATGCCCAATTAAAACCAACCGCCGTGGATATTAATCCAGCCTGCGAAACGTAATTCTCTCATCCTCTCTTTGTGTGTGTGTGTGTGTGTGTGAGGAGTTCTCGAATTGGCTTTAATTACACGGCCGGATAAAAATTCACAAAAATGGGCCTCCCAATAAGTTTTTTTTTCCTTCTTTCCCTTCTAATAATAAATCAAACCCGCATACAGACAGCATAAAAGCGAAGCAGCGCAAAACGTATGACCGCTTTAATGAGGCCAATATTATCCTGCATTTTGAAAAGAAACGGGGAAAAAATACATAAAACGTTTTCACGCCAAAAAATAAAAATTAAAAGAAATACGACTACAAAGGCCCCTATCTTTCAGAGCGTGAGAGAGGAATTCGTGGTGGCATTGCTTGGATACCATCCAAAGTTTATTTTTTTTATTTTTAAAAAAATCTTTATGCTCCCTATCACCCGAGGAAGAATATGGGATGTCGTTTTTTTTCGCATTACGGCCACCTTCTTGATGGTAGAAAAGAACGAGACAGAGCGAAAGAGAGAGGGGATTACATTTCAAGGAAGAACGATGCACAGCAAGGGTGGGGGGAATTTTTTCCACATGGCGGGCCGCATAAATGGTGGCGAATCCTTTTAATGGGCCGAATTGGAAGCTGTCAATGCTGTGGCGGGCCTGATTGGAGTTTAAATCGAAGTTAATGAGAGATTATAAGGTGTCGTATAAGTGGAAATCAACTCTAAATTAGAGTATTTAGGTTTGACATTCCAGTATTAAACGATTTGTTATCATCATTTGGATTGAAAATTTGAGTTTCTGTGTTAATTAATGAAACCGTATTAAAGTCCTTGCAGAGAATCTTTAATCTTGCATACTGGCAGGAAAACTCGCGCTATCCACCCTCGTGTTAGGTACGCGGGACTCAACATGCTTCAACATGCATCTCCAAAAACTAGTGCATTCAGTATCCGTCCGCTTTATAGTTGCTGTTTAATTTTAAAAAAATAGTGTATCAATTCGTGCGCCACCCTGTAATATACGAGTAATATACGTACAGTAGAACTCGGTTATAACGGCATCGGTTAATACGACAATTCGGATATAACGACATATCCTTCAGGTCCCATCCTCGTTTCTACAATATTGCAATATATTCACCTCGGTTATAACGTATTAACGCACTCGGTTATAGCGACAATGGAAGTTAGTAACAAATATTTGTATTCGTGTGCACAGAGTCGGCGCAACACATTTTTGTATCTTTGGGTGAGAAGAGGAGAACTAATATTATATAAATGTCATTGAATTATTCGGGTTTCATTATTAATTTTTGTTCATCGGCAATATATTGAAGGACCAAAGGCAGCCTCTTGACCGCCCGGATGGGGAGGGATCCAACAGCGGAAACTCTACTCAGTGTGGTTCGCAGGAGCCGTTTTCTAAAACCAAGTCAGTGGACGTCAATTTCAATGAAACAACACTAACAGAATCGTTGGCCGAGATGAACGAACAAAGTTTTAAATTTTATGAAAATATCAATTCATATGCAGAAATCGACCATGACGTTATAACAACAGAAGCACAAACGGGCCTAGACATCGTGAGGGAGGTCATGGAAGGTCAGCATGGAAAGTGTAGCGAAGAAGATAAAGAAATGGTAGAGGATAAAGACGAACCAGTTCCAGCGGTTAAAGAAGATATGCAAGAAATAAAAGTAATATTTTATTAATCGAAGGAGACTTATAAAAAGACGGCATTATTTACTGCATTTAGGAGGACTTCGAAAAACATTTCATACGATACAGAAAAAAATATCAGATTATTTTACTAATCATTAAAAATATTTTTATTACGTTTAATGTACTTATTATGTCATAATATAATGTACTATGTATTATGTCATAATATAATATGATGTTTTAAGGTACTTATAAGATCACAATATAAAATTTAGTCTGGAAAATAATTCTGTTCCCATGTACCTCGGTTATAACGACAATAAATTTGCAATCCCTTGAATGCCGTTACAAACGAGTTCTACTTTACGAAGAAGATGACCATTTTGGAAGGAAAAGGCTGGCGGGAAGATGAAAATGAAAAGAAAATGTTGAATTGGGTTAAAGTGAGATACGCGTTCGATTTTCTTTTTAGAAGCGGCGGGAAACCCGCTCAAATCTAAACAGTTATCTTTCGAAATCTAATCGATATTTCTCGTGTTTTTTAAATAGTGTCTTGTGACAACTCTTGCGTAATTTTTTTAAAGGGCTTTGACGAACAAAGTGATTTTTTTTAATCAACTTATCTGAATTATTATTTCTCGTTCGAAAGTGATTGCCGTGATACGCTACGCGAGCGATCCGATTAAAGTGATTTACAAAAAAACAACACTACTAGCAATTAACCGACAATCTATAAGGTCGAATCGACTAATCAATAATAAAGTCAAGTAAACTGACATAACATGCTATAAAACAAATATTTGGTACAGTTAACAAATTATCTAGGCAATGACATCACGGATTTATATGTAGACGGTGCTTGCATTCTGCAAGCATGCCAACCTATTCTGAATAACGAAGTAAGAACAAACCCTAAAAGTTGGAATTTTTACGATTTCTTACGTTTTCCATTGGTTGTGACCAAAAACCTATAATCGTGCCCAATTTCAAGTCTCTAGCTCTTTCGGGAATGCCTTATAATATATACGTATACTCTTACGTAAGAAGCCGCCATATATTATAGATATATATATCTCTAGATTAGCCTATCTCTTTGATTTATGATAACAGAGAACCAATTTCTTACACGCTTGCGGGCTATTATGCAAGAAAGCTTTTAAAACGTTCTCGATTTCCCATTAAGGTTCGAAGCAAAAAGGTGATTGATCGGCATGTGATTTATTTTAGGAGCACATATTTTCAAGTTCACGGGTTTTGCTGGTCGAATTATTCATCTATCTCAAGCTTTTGATTTATTATTGAAGTCGGTTATACATCTCACTATACATATATTAATTTTACGCTGACGTCTGTCAGCATTTGTGTACAATTTATTGTGAGGCACTTCCGAATGTGATAGAAACTTGAAATTTGGTAGGTTTATAGGTTTTTGTTCACAACCGGAGGAAAAAATCCAAAACTGTCGAAATTCCACTTCTGAGGGGCTAATTTTGGCCCCTTTTTGCGCCATTTTTTGCCCATAAGAAAACACGTAAATGGGTGTAGAGGTTTTTATACTTGCATTTTAAAATTACTTCCCGTCAAGATTCCAACTCGAGACAAACTATAGGATAGGATTGGAATTATAGTTTCTTATTTTTTAAGAAATAATTAAAATCCGAGTGGAATTAACGTAAATTTATAGTTTTTATCGAAAAAAGTGGTAATTTCTCTGGGTCGCAACAATCGGCTGCCTAGGCAACGAGCTTAATGCTTTCATATGGGTAAGCTTTTAATGGGAATCAGAGGCTTATATTGTAATGCCATTAATATTAAACCACGACTAATGACTGAAATCCGGTATTGATATAATCCCCATTTTTGGGGCTGTTTTACCCCATACGAGAACAAAAATGATGAGGCAGCTCCATATGAGTTAAAATCGACTGGGAAAAATTCGAAATTGTAAAAATGTTAAAATTTAATAATGCTTTCACTTCAGTTTATTTAAATCGCGTTGAGGATCGGAGATCCGGGGCTGTCCTACTAGTAATGTATTAATTAACGGCAATACAGCTGCGTTTTTACTCGCACAACTCGGTACGAAATGAGTAAATCGATAAAGAAGAAATTGGCAATATAAAAATGTTTATTTTATAAACAACTTTCACACAGACAACACATATAAATGCATTTTCCATGTGATGCATAACGTCAATAAATAAGCAACAATGGGATTTCCCTTGACGACGAAAGTTTTTTTTTTTCGGGTCTAAAATCGTAAAATTTTCGCGTCCAAAACAAATCCGTGCATCAAAGTTGAAATGCATTTGAAATTCCACGCAAGGAAAATGGCTTTTCATTTTCTTAGGCGTTCTTTCGTTCAAGTCCCTAGTTCGCACGATTTTTTAAAAATAATTTTAAAACGCAAATAAAAAAATCCCGTCATTATAATGGAGGATAGAAACGGTCCAGGAATCGAAGTCAGATCGTTACATTACAAATTTACATTCAAGAGATCTGTAGAAGATCGCAATGAAGACCTAAATACCGAATTCGAAGATCATAGCTAAGATAGAGCTCGAGATATGCTAGCGGTTTCTGTTGAAAACGGGAACAACAAACAGAGACAGACAGACAGACAAACAAACAGTCAAAAAGACTGAAGCGAAGTTAAAGTAAAAGTTGTTTACAAACTGGCGGTGCCACAATTATTTATTTATTTAGTCATTAATATTCCATAAATAGCACTCCACGGTATTTTTCCGTGAGATTAATAAAAAGGTTGCAAATGCACGTGTCTGAAATAGGATTCGAACCCGCTACTTTAGCAATACGAGTCGAGACTTGGCTAAAAGCGAAGAAATTTAACTTGCAGGGTTAACTAATTCAAGATAGTTAAGTTTTACGACGTCCCGTCCCTGGCAAGAATTCAATCGCCTAGTTCGTGGTGATATTTATATAATCTGGGACAGTAGAATATTCGCGGGGATTCATTAGGCTGTTTGTCTTTCTGGCGAAAATTAAGACTTGGCTCGTGCGGAGGACCGGAAAAGACAAATGGTATGTATGTATGTATTTCAAAGCGAATAGTTAAGCATGAGCGACCATTGTGTGTACAACTGAATTGTTTATCTTTTTAATATGGGTTACATTTTTAAGGATAATATACATATGTACACAGTACACATTACAGGCAGTCCTCGACTTACGACGATCCGGACTTACGACGTTTACCAATTGAGGTACGTGCTCCGGACTTAAGGCGCCGCTCCGCAGTTACGACGCTCGGCCGTCCAGCCGGGTCGAAACGACGTCTGACCCCTTGAGGTCGATTCAGGCCACAATGTGTAGGACAAGTAACGACGCGTCACGCAAAACGTGCGACGATGTAATTTAACGCGACTTCACATGAAAACCCGCCATTTCACTGTCTTCTCAAATCCATTCTACACGATTTATTCGATGTCGGACAAAGAAGGACATTCAGGATGATTCCGTGTTTGATTAAAACTTAACAGAGGTAGAAGAGAAGGAAGTCGCATCCGTGAAACGTTTTTTTTTAAGCAGGTGAGACAAATCCTATTTCCGCAGTTAAATGCTCAAATCACCGGAAAACCAAATACGAAAGGTTATTTCAAGAATGGCGGTCCTCGATTTACGAGTCATTTAGTCTACGTTACGTTACGTTAGTGTGGTTGTGGAAAGCTGCATATACTTTGCATTATTTTTTTAGCTTATATTTGTCCTTAAAAATGTCTAACAATAAGAGAAATTCAAGCGCTGGAGATGTTTCTGGTTCTAAGAAACGTAGGACCATAACCATGGAAACGAAGATTGACGTAATTAAGCGCTCGGAAAAAAAGTGAGACGCCTGCCAACAATAGCAAAATTATACATCCAATTTCTACAAGTACATTGTTTGTTCTACTTTCTACTTTTCGACGACGATTTCACGAGTCATTATTGTATCCCGATTAGAATAAAAAGATTTGCCTAGCCCCTAATAAGTTATATTTGTGTTTATCTTTGCACGAGTACAATATTACGGATCATTTTATTAAAATATATTATCTGGCCGTTTGAAGAGGAACGTAATCCAAATTTTAACATTGCTTTTATGGGAAAAGGTGCTTCGACTTACGACTTTCAGGAACCAATTGTGTCGTAAGTGCGAGGACTGCCTGTATATAATAAGGGATTTTTGAACGCTTTAAATCCATTCGTTCTTATTCCTCAAAAATTAATGCACATTGGTTTCGTTTATCCATTCCTTTAAATCACGGGTGAACAAACGTTTCACCCACGCGGGCCGCATTTGATGGTTTATACATATCCGAAGGCCGCACTTAATTAAAAGCTGAATAATTTAAATTAAACAAGAATAAAATTTTTAGATAACAAGTTAAAGTTTTCTTTAACTCATCAATAATCAAACGCAAAATTATCACGAAAATATACAATTCAGTGCGAGTTTGAGAAAGGTGTACAACTCTTTTTCAGGAGTACAAATTTGCTAAAAAGTAGTGCATTTGGATAACCTTAGCATTTTGCACTCTCATAATTTTCACTTTACCATTTACCAAATTAACCTAGCCTAAACATTATTAAATATTAAACTTATGATGCTAAATCTTTCGCGGGCAGCACAAACATCAACGTAGGGCCCCATGTGGCCCGCAGGCCGCAGTTTATGCACCCCAGCTTTAAATGATTGTGAAAGTTTGGCCACCCCTTTCCTCCTCAACGAAGTCTATGAATGCGTGGAATAATCGGATCCATTAACAATGCGGAAGAAATGTTTTTGAAAAATTGGTGGGCGGCAGGGGGTACCTACAAAAAAGAAACTTCAAACTAAGGTTCTGAATAAATGGTTCGAGTTAGAAAGTTAACATTTTCACCATTAGCGTGACCTTTAGTGCCATCTTATAACGCTGCAGAAAAATGTTTTTGAAAAATCGACGCGCGGCAGGGGGTGCCTTACAAAAAATTTAAATTAAGATACTGACGAAATGACTTTAGAAATTTCTAAATTCATTATTGGATAAATCGCTTTATGTTATATAATTATTTTACTATACTTATAAAGAATTTTAAGCTTAAAATTATGAATAAATCTCAATAAATAAAACGTGCTTTTTCATATTGCTTCGGCAAATGAAGCATTCGCTTTTTTTTATGATCGATTTTACAAAAATTGTAACACATTTTAACAAAACATTGGGAATTCGATTCACATAGAACGCTCAACGTTTTGGAAGGAAAATATCGTCGATTTATACTCCAGCTGCTTAAGCTACTTGAATTCCCTGGAGCATTATAAACGTTAAATAAATTTTTACTTAAAAAAATAATAAAAACGTATGCATTTCTCGTAAAAACTGAGGGGCACACACTGGTCTCAAACATAATACCGAACATATCTAATCAGCATTTTCACTCGCTTTCCTTTGATTAGAATTATCACACAGGTTTTTAGGCGCGCCTATTATCGTCCGTCCGCATGTTCGTCTCGGCTTCTACTGAACGGATTTTCATGAAATTTGATATTAAGGACTTTCAATCAAATATAAGAAGAAAATTGCAAAAATGAATCACGTACGCCAACCAGGGGTATCACTTGACTGGTGACAAAAAATTAAATTTTCGTCATATCTCGTAAAGTATTGTTCATATCAAAATATTTTTTCAAATGAATGTTGTAGAACTTGTAAAGAAGAGTATTTTCTTTCCTTTACATTTTCATCGTAGAAGTAGCCGTTATCAAGAAAATCAAACAAAAACGTCTTAAATCGAGTTGAACTTAGAAAATTTCTTCCATGGTTACTTCATTGTTGCTAACATAAACAATCTCACAAACAAACGTTTAATTTACTTACGCGTGCATGCAATATTTTTAAACAGGAAGAAAATGGATTATTTATGATGAAGGAAAGAACTTTAAAACGCTATTTCTCTCACGTACAGGTATATAATTTCTTTCTAATACTCCACTGCACGAAACGCGCCCATCTGTGATACGTTGTACACTTTCCTAACTTGTTTAATACTTTCGCCTCATTCTGTAACACCCGTTAAAAAAAATAATAGAGAGGAGCTTGAGATCATTTTCACAGCAACGTAACCGTACCCATGGCGACGCTGTCGCCTAGCTGCAAAAAAAAGAAGAGAGAAATTCGTGCCCGAGTTTCCGTTTCGAGTTAATAAAAAAAAAGTTTCAGGAACTTAAAAGTTTCTTCCGTCTCGTGTCTTCTAGGGTAACCTAGCGCGCCAAAAATCTCTCCGCGTCCCAAAACTTCCTCGTAAATAATTTTCCCAACCCTCCGCGGGGCGGCCTTTGTCTTTCTCCGCACATTTTTCTCGACAGCCGGCTCCGCTGCACTGCGCCATTTACCGCGAAGCGCGAGTAAAACAGCTGCTTAACTCCTAAGCGACTAGACTAACAAATTACCCTTTATCGCGAAGGAAGATTTCTCAAGAATTTCTTCTATTTTTTTTGTTCCAAGGAAGGAGGTGGGCGATTCCCTTCGTGTGGGTCTTTGCGTGAAAACACGTTCTTATCTCGGGTCTGGGCGCCGCTACCTACCAGACGACTATGATTTTTCCCCTAACATTGGGGTACTTGAGCATATTAAAATGGTAAGGTAAAGAGAGCATGTTTATATCATTCATATCAAATTATTATCGCCAGCTAGACCAGCTACGGATTTAAGTTATCAAATTAAGATTCTGAGCAAATGATTGCAGATACAAAGTTTAATTATTTTTTATTATTCGCGTGACTTTAATTCCATGTACAGCGTTCTAGAAGAAACCTTTTTGGAAAACTTTTTAAGATGGCAGGGGGTGCCTTCAAAATATTTTCAAATTTAGATTCTGAACAAATGGTTTTTAGATGATATACTATGTATATAGAAAGTTTAAAATTTCAAAATTAATAATTGATTAAATTACTCTGTCGTATACAACTATATTACTAAACTTGTAAATAATTTTAAATTTACAATTATAAATACCTAAACATAAAAAATCGTCATTTCCACAAAATGCGTCGGCAAATGTATCTCCACTTTCCTTATCCTGCACTCGCGTGATTCCTGGCCTACTTTATCCGCCATTTCTTAAAAGCTCTTCTCTTTTGGTGACTGCATAAGAGTTCAATCTTTTAATCTACTCATCTAATTAGGAAACAACATTATCCTAGTTAAACGACGACAGAGAGAGAGAGAGGTCTCTTAGCTCGCCCGTCTTGGTCCCCTTTACTAATTACGACTATCCGTCCAGAGAGAGATTCGTTAAGCAAAGGTTAGAAAACAAAAACACCCGTTTCTATTTACGCTCGAAAAGGCGTTTTGGAATCCGCCCAGTTTTGTTCTTTGAGAGCCAACCGTTCGACCATCAATCACTTCCACCCAATCGATCGCCATAACGTCCGAAACACGGACGGGGAAAAAAACACGAGAGAAAAAAAAAAACAGAAACAAAGCACTAACGCTATCTAGCTACTATTTGACGGAATTACCGCTCCTACATAATGCATTTCTACCGACGAGGCGTTAATTGCAGCAGCGCATTCCCCGTCGCTAATAAAGAAAAAGCCTGCATTAACGCCGCTCGTTAACGACTTTGAGAATATGGCTCTATGAGTGGCACAGAAGCGGCCCCTTCTCAAACAGAAGACAGTCGATAAAGCTATCAACAATTAGAACATTTTATCATAACAGCGGAAATGGTATCACTTTACGTATATACTTAACGTAAATTCAGACCAATAATCAAAATATCTCTTAAACAATCCACTTTATAAAAAATGTTCCAAACAAAATTTGTAGAAAGTTATATTTTTTACAACTTTTATAATAAAGATTTGGAAAGCACTTATCCCACGGGAACACAAATAATTTTATCGTCATCAGGAATTTAGCATTAAATTTCACACTGGGATAGGTTAATTCAGACAGTTCCGTAAATCAAGTGTCCGCAGAGGAAAAGAATATTAACTTTACCGAGAACAAAATTTCGACGCGCAATTTAAAATTAACCCGGGCACCGTACGCATCTCTATTAACAATTAGAAAATTGTATCACAGCAATGGAAACAATGGTAAATACACTTAGCGACGTACTTCACATAAAATTCAGAGGAAAATTAATATTATATCTCTTAAACAATAGATTTTACGAAAAAAATGTTTCTAACAAGACATATAGATAACTATATTTCCTACAATTCTGAAAATAACATATTTACATTAATTGGGTTTTAAAAGCAAAAATTACAAGAATAACCCTCCACTTCCGGTTCATCAGTGTTGGCCAAATTCTTATCAAATCTTGAATTATCATTAAAGTGATTTAATATTACAAAGTTTTGCGCTGATCTGATTATTAGTTTTTAATTTAGAGTGTCCACAAAATTTCTATCAAACACACACACGCACGCATATATCGTCGAAAAAATAGTCTTAACGTACCCACTCAGAGAACCTTAAAACGTGTATTTCCGTTGAATTGTCGAATTCGATGCAAAAATTTCTCCTACGCTACATATGGAGAAAGTAAAAATATATGCTTTAAGAGTATTGAAAACAAAAATTAATGCACGTGTTAGACTTAAACATGGTCGAATTTTCGAGACTTTAGAGAGCAGAGCCAAAAACGAGTTCCCTTTTTCACCTGTGCGGGTTGTTTGGCAACGCGGGAAATTGTTTATTCTCCTCTCCTGTCACTGTGAAAGGATAGCCTCTCCAAAGCTCTCTCTCTCTTTCTCATAGGGTTAAATGTATGAAGACACTTTACAGTCTCAATTTCGCCCACAGCAAAGTCGTTTGTCTGTCTGTCTCTCCCTCTCTCTTTACCTAATGGACCACAAATAGTTCTTGATTTTAGAACTATTTTGTTTAAAAGAACGAATATGCATTGCGTAATGGCATTTATAAACAACTAGCACAGGTGGCCGGCGTTGCTAGGGTTTTAAGATTTTAAGTTTTCATATTATCAAAAAAATATTCGATTTTTTTATCTTAAAATTTATCTCGTGAAATTATTAATTTACGACCAAACATATAATAGTATAAGAAACTTATTAATGTTTCCACCTGGCTGAAAAATATCTAGATGGAGTGGGTTGCCTAGGTGGAGTGTAAACAATCCATTGTCTAGCAACGCGATCGGCGAGATTTTAACAATGTGGCGTCGTGAACGGCATTTCATCCGTACTATAATACGTGCCCGTTGAGTTTCAACGGATTTAGTGAATCTACTTTCGCTGCCAATTCTAAGGGCGCATGAAAGATATACAGAAACGTTTTGGTCTACGAAAAACTGAAAATCGCCTATAAAGAATATCTTTTCAATATCTTAACAATTAACCAAATTTGTCTGTAAACAATCCGTCTCCTAGCGTGTTGCATTCAAACATTACGATAATTTTATTTCCCATCTAATCGATTTCGCCAAATCCAGCTTCATTTCTCGCGTAATTAAGCCCTTCTGAAATTTTTACTTTTGTCTTGTAAGGAAGAAACCCGTGCATAGGCACCGTAATATAGTTGTCCATGATGACGAACACTGGGTCTGGTAAATGTGCACCAGATGCGTGGGCCTATACACGTATATTCATGTGTGCGAACGTATGCATACATATACAAGTGTGTGTACATATAATACACGAGATTTGTTCGAAAGCTTTTACTGCGAAGCCATTGTTGATTGTGCCAAAAATACCGAAAATTACGAGACTGACGATAAAAGATTTAAGTGCCGGGTTAAAAAAAAAAAAGAAAATCGTAAAATAAATTTTTTTAAAATCTCTCAAAACTCCCACCTTCTTTTCATCCCCCTCCATCTTCCCCCCCTCCCTCCACCCCCCCCCCCCCCTTCGTAAACCCCTTACCATAACTCCCTGGTCCTTTCTGCGTTCTAGGTTAATTATTGCGTCTCCGACCACGAGACGCGCGCACACACACACGCGCGGAGCCTATTCATAGCAGAGTCTGGACGGAGAAAGGGGGAGAGTGACTTTTTGAGAGACTCCGTCGGAGGGAGGAGGTAGACTTTAGAACGTCCTCTCCCTCCTTCCCGGGTCTCGTGAGAGCCTTACACCCAAAGAGCGTCCAGGTCCCCGAAAGAAGAGTTATTGTGTTGCGTCGGTCACGCGTCACGTGTTTTCAAAAGGGTCCCCGCCCTCGCACGAATTTAAAAACAAATCCGATGTGTGAAGCACATGACTTTCTCCACACTTAAAGACAGTAATTGAACATAATTGCTCTTGACAACGGCTTCCTCAAAGGATAATTATCGGCAATTACGACTCTGGATAGTTTTTTTTAAACGCTAAATGATTTTCACACTTTGAGTCGCTTGTCACGTTGAAAAAAAACAAACAAAATTGTTATCCGTGTCAGACGGTAACAAATTATAGATTATGAAGTAAAGTTGCCCCTGGCAGAGTAGGCATCATCGCTTTCAACAATCAGAGAATTTTATCATAGCAACGGAAACAACAGTAACACTTAGCGACGTGTTTGACGTAAATTCAGGCGAATAATGAATACTCAAGTGACCCCATAAACGTGTATTTTCATTGATATCGCGAATACAATAATTTCTCCTATACTACGTAGGTATGTAGAAAGAAGGTGACATCTTTAGAGTGACGCCTTGGTTAGAGGTACCGCAGAGATTCGGAGTCAAATTCGAGTCTGTCTTACGAACACCTGTTCCGTTAATACTCTTTAATGACCTATCCAAACCCCGCCAAAGGAGAGTTGACCTGAATGAGATTTCTTCTGTACAATCCTTCCCCGGGATATTTCGGGCCTTGACGTCCTTTTGTCAGGATACATACACAATTTCATATTACCTTTGGTAAAATTATGATAATAAAACCTTTGGTTTTGAAATGTTAGCCGTAAAATCCTTGTTTGTGATTGTTTTCACTTATGTATGATGCCTAAGAATCTAAGCAATTTCCGATTTAAACTCTAATCTGGCCCGACCAAGCATTGGCACCTTTCAAAGTTTGCCCACCCCTGTCCTAGCCCATTTATTAGCTTTCCAATGCACAGGAAAATGATCCTCATTTGTACCTCTTAATTCACAAGGGTTTAAGGCGCGGTATATAAATATGGGCTTGATCAAGAAGGCACCCGATGCAATGGAACAAAGCCGTACCCGCTTACTGTCCTCAACGCGGACTACTTTTTCTCGCGCACTAAGCGGGAATAGTCACAGCAGCCGCCGCGATCCGCAAAAACGGGGACTCAAATACTTAACCCGCGAATAAGTAAATCGGTGAACGACGAAGCCGCGAACCGCAAAGGTTCTACTCTTTTAATGTCATCGTAAAATTTGATTAAAACAATGAGTAAAAATTCTTTGCAGATTTATCATGTTTGTGCAATGAGATTAACTTCTAATCTGGCAAATAACGTATGATTGTATGGGGAAAATTGAATTAAAAACTTTTTACTTACAAAAAGGGGTGCACAACATGGAGCCCAAGGGGAGTAACTCAGCTGATTCAGTCCTTTTACGTCCAAAAACATTTAAAATTAGTTTGTTACTTCCTGTTTTGTCAGGACAAGTAAAATTTGTCATGGTGACTAATAAACTGACAACAGTGTACTTAAATTTTTCATTATGGACACAATTTTCATAATGCGGCCCTTTTGCGTCCAATGAAGGTTTATTTTTGTCCGTGTCAACTTTAGTGTTGCGAAGCCCTGAGTATGCAATATTCTAAGGATGGATTCCAAACTCATGGCTCACGATCACACTCTCCAACGCACTCTACCAACTGAACTGAATAAAAGTCGCTGTATTACGTTTACGCATTCTTTTAATATAAGTTAATCTTTCGAAATAATAATAAACAAGTTAGGAAAGTGTTACAGCGTATCACAAATGGGCGCGTTTCGTGCAGTGGAGTATTAGTAAGAAATTATATACCTGTACGTAAGGGAAATTGCGTTTTAAAGTTCTTTTCTTCATCATAAATAATCCATTTTCTTCCTATTTAATAATATTACATGCACATGTAAGGAAATTAAAAGTTTGTTTGGGAGATTGTTTATATTAGCAACAATGAAGAAGTAACCACGCAAGAAATTTCAACTCGAATTCAGACATTCTTCTTTGATTTTCTCGATAACGGCTACTCCTACGATAAAAATGCATAGGAAAGGAAACACTCTTATTTACTAGTTCTACAACTTTTATTTGAAAGATATTTTGATATGCCTAATACTTTACAAGATATGACGAAACTTTCATTTTTTGTCACCAGTAAAGTATCCCTGGTTGGCGTGCGTGATTCATTTTTGCGATTTTCTTATTAACTTTGATTGTAAGTCCTTAATCAATTCCGAGAATGCTACGCAAGTATAATGGGGTAACCGCCAATAATACTAATGTGGATATCTTTAACGACACTCCGTATGTTTATAAAAAAATAATATTAAGTTCTTTAATGTAACTGACGTATGATACCATATTGTAAAATATATGTGTGTCCATGCGTGTTGTACGTTGTTGATTGTATTTATATATTTATCTTTTATTGTATTTATATATTTATTTTATATTGTAACAATTATTCTATCAAATGTAATTGGGGTTTATCCCTGTATGTGCTCAATACATAATAATAATAATCAAATTTCATGAAAATCCGTTCGGTAGAAGTCGAGAACGAACATGCGGACGGACGGACGGACAGACAGACAGACGGACGGACGGACAGACAGACGGACGGACGGACGATAACAGACGTTCACGCTGGAAGCGAAAGGCGCCTAAAAAGGGTCTCATTACTATACGACGAGCAAAAACTTTCAAAACAAACCAAAAAGATCATATTTGTATTCTTGGCTTAAGGAATCGGGATAAAATTAAATCGCAAGAACGAAAGTAAGATCAAAAAGTATACGTGGATAGAAAGTGTAAAAAAAAAATGCCCGGCGTACTTGATTATAATCTAACAAAAAAATGTTTTACTGGAGGGGGATGGGGGGATTCAAGCGAGTGCCAATTTTCTTCTTTTTTTTTTGAGTGATACACTTCCTTTCGCAAAATTTAGCTTATTTTTACAGAAATTAGTATTCTAGCGAACAGATCTCATTCTGCGCCTCTCTCTCTTATTTCTTGAAACAATTCCAAATATCTCGACTGAGGCGGAACGGAAAAGAATATATATCCAGGAAGATAAGAATGAGGACGGGAACAGGGACAGGACTGGTTTGCGCAATGTTTGTCAACCTGCTTCCGTCCAAGCTCGGAGGAAAATATGATTTATTTCGCTCCAGACCTTCCGAGAGTAGACATTTACATATATATTAGCCCGTGAAAAATGTTCCGAGTCGTGACAAATGTATTTATCAACGGACGTAACACAAGTGTTATTTTAGCAATAAAGCATGCGGCGGTAAAAAAAGAAACCGCAGTTCTGAGGCAGAAAATAAATATGCGGATGCTATTTCCTAACTTTCTGAGCGAATGTCGTGCAAGATAAATCTGTGGCGACCATGTGACACTCACAGGGGCAGGGCAGTTACCACATTTACAAAAACCCTTGCAATTATCGATTTAAAAAATCTCTAAAATATTCTGCATTACATATTGTAATTTTCCGTATATAATACGCATTTCTTTCATGAAAAATCGACGAAAATGTAGGGTGCGTATTATGCACGGTAACAAATGCATACAACTTCTTTTAATCCGGTAAATAATTGATATTTTCGGACGTATTTTTCTTATAATACATCGTACTTGTCATTGCATCACGATAGCATTGCTTTAAAATATTTTTAAAACAAAAATAATAATTTTCGTTTATATATGTACTCACTAGCCGTCGTCATCGTTAAAGTCTCAGAATACTTTATCACTGTCTTCAAATAGTTCGTCTCTCTCATAGTCTGCGTAAATGGCGTCGACGCGAAAGTGGTCTTCATCCTCGCTAATTATCTCGGTAAAATCCCTTTTCTATATAATGTCCTCTTCAGAAGCATCCATGAAGTTTGTGAGGCAATACTCTTATCTCGCTTGTCGGCAAAACGAGAACTGTCTCGATTGCGCTAATAACCAAGTGAAAAAATTACATTGATCTTTTTATAAAAAAATGACGTGCGTATTACAATACATGATAATAAGGCAATTTTCACATTTCACTCTTGTAAACATAGGTTCGTATAACAAATTACGGCAATTCGATTAAATCTATTTTCATGGCCATACGACCATACAGGCAACCATGTACCAATTAAAGGATTCGTTGACAATAATTATGAAAGGCGAGCAAGTAAAATACAGAACGAAATAATGCTATACGTATGTTACGCGCTGGACTGCATTCCAAACAAGATGTAAACAAAATGAATAAAATAATTTTTATTAACGATAATGTACATATACATTAATACAGAAAAGTATAAATACTCCTTCACGCCATTAAAAAAATGCATTCGTAAGTTATTTTTTTAAAGACTCACTTTTAATATTTTTGTAGTACTTATGTGTTTGATGCGAGATGGCAGTTTATTTATATAATTTGGAACCCATAGCCAAAGTTGAATGCATAATCTTTGTAAACAAAGTCGAAAAAACGGCGTCTATCTTTTTAAGAGGAAAGGAAAAGTGAAATTTTCAAAATTTTACTTTGAAGGTCACCGAATTATAAATCGGCGGATGACCACTGAGGACGGCTGTTTCGCGCATTTCGTTTTGCCTACCGTTTCGTTAACTATTTTAGTTGTTTTTATCATGTGGATTCCAACCATAAAAAGAATTCTATACAACATATTTTGGAGAGAAAGAGACGGACGGACGGACGGACAGACAGACAATCGTCTTCATTATCAGGGCGAAATTGAGACCCTAAGGTCCCCTCTTCCATTTAACCCTAAGGACAGACAGACAGAGAGAGGGTAGACATGTTTGTAACCGATAAAACCGGAACCCCTTCGTCAAACACACCACAATTCCAACACCATCTCTCCTTCACGGAGTAAAAGATGTAAAAAAAAAACCTCCGCGGCCATGATTCTTCGGAGAGTCCTAACATTTTTCCAAACAACCCGCAAATAATCTCTCTCGCCGTCGTCTCGTGATCGTGATGAAGGAATCCAGGCGTGCGTCCCTGAAGGCGTGATAATCCGTTTCACGCATATTTTTTTTATGCGTCGGAAGAAATTGTTTTCGTCGCCAAGGAAACGAGTGTATAACCGAAATTAAAAATATGTGGTAAAAACTAATGGAAGTGGAAATAGGCCAGGAATTCTGGTAGACAGAGAGAGAGAGAGAATACTCGAAAGAGACAGACAGAAAGATTTGGAGAAATAAACAGAAGGAATGCGACTGGAGGGAAGAGAGGGGGAGAGAGGGAGGGAGAGAGAGAGAGAGGGAGGGAGGGAGGGAGAGATGGAGGGAGGGAGGGAGAGAGGGAGGGAGGGAGAGAGGGAGGGAGGGAGGGAGAGAGGGAGGGAGGGAGGGAGGGAGGGAGGGAGGGAGGGAGGGAGGGAGGGAGGGAGGGAGGGAGGGAGGGAGAGACAGAGAGAGAGAGAGAGAGAGATAGAGAGAGAGAGAGATAGAGAGAGAGAGATATATAGAGAGAGATAGAGAGAGAGAGAGATAGAGAGAGACAGAGAGAGATAGAGAGAGAGCAAGATGTAAAGGATAGGCAGAATTCTCCAAAGACAGCCCAAGCTTAAGAGTCAATAATGGAACCGCGAGAAAAACATTTATTAAGTGGCCAACTTGAAGGAGACAGAAATAAACAAACCAACCAAACAGCGGAGTTTTTATTTAAAACTCCCAAGCCCAAGCGCCCTCTTAAGTATTGTCCTAAAATACGAAAATTTGCTTAACCCTCAAATTTCCCAATATTCCTAATTTCATGCTCTCCTTCTAAAATGCGTTCACGATGCTTTCTTTCTTATTTGTTACATAACTGAATCCGAAGTCAAGCATGGACGCAACTTCTTAAATAATATAAATTCGTGCACCACTTGCAAACATTTCACGCACTTAATATAGAAGAGATGAATTAATGGTGACGTCCGAGTAAGTGACCGAACTAGAATTTGGAAGTTTATATTAATACTAGCAAAATTTTCCGGCGTTGCTCGGTATAGCATGTGAGATCAGCTTCCATTTAAAAGCATTGATATCGTTGCAATGGTATTTAGCAATTTACATTGTTACAAACCTATAAAAATACATTTTTCGCCACAAAAAAATAAATTTTACGCTAAAACGGCTTACTGTTGGATTCGACGTCTGAGCGCCCACGAAGTTGAGCTATACCGCAGTTCTTGTGATGCAAAAACCGAGTTTTAAGCTTCGAGCCAGATTCCTTAAGATTAGGTTCCGGATAATAAGCTCACAAGACAAAGAGGAAATTAACTTTCCCGGATGTTAAAAAACAACGCGGAAATTAATGTATTCAAATCACTATACTATGTCGTCATGCGGCATTCTGCGCCCCTGGGGCATTATCTCCAAGACGACGGGTATACATTATAGGAATGTAACTAGGAGGTTCCTACAAGGGAGCACCGTGGTGACGTCCTCGTAACCATGGTATTATCTCGAATAACTAGCCATTTTAAAGCGAAAATCGCAGCTAAGGAATAATCGCGTCCGGGGAATATTCTAAAAAAAACTTATGAATAAATACGCCAAGCCGACCGTTTCATCGACGTATAAACAAACTCATCCCATTTATTACGGATATCTCACAACTGTTAAACATTCTGTGGCCCCATTAGGGTTTCGGCGTCTAATTTTTGCTTTAAAATAACCATTCGAAAGCAGAAAATTTTTATGGTGCGTCAAAGTTTTTTTTATATTCCACTAAAAAAATAAGCGCATAAGTTTGCGCTGAAAACGAGGAAAGACGCTGAAAAATTAACATTTCCAAGAAATTGTATACTATTAACCACGTCCCTTTTCCTTCGATTATGTTGGCACATTTAATATCTTGGATGGAATTTGCGAAATCGTCGAACTTCCCGCCTGCAGCCGAGATTAGTTGAATAATTTTTTTTAACATGTCTCTTTCGAATTGCTTAATGGTATAAAAAAAAACTTTCGTTTCCTGGACGTTCTCGTTTCTTAAGACATTCATTTATTTAATTTTTCGTTTATTTATCCCAGTTAATTAAAAATTGTTGTGTGTGTGGCAATATAAATTACGTTAGAATACTACTCAAAAATATATGAATCTGTTTAAACAACATGGCTGGATCCTATAGAGAGGTGTTTCTCAAAGTGTGGCCCGCCAGAGTCCCACTACTGCACCGCGAGAAATTTTGGAAACCAAACCGCCGCTTAACTGAGGAATTGGAATTTTTAATCATAGGATTATTTCGTAATCCGGGCTAAACGATTTGAAAAATGTAGATATTAGTTTTTAAACAGTGTGGGAATGGCGATTTCGTATTTTCTTTTAGGCTACAGGGTGGTAAAAATGTTCTTCGCAGTCTCAATAAATTTGGTTCGGCGTGCCGCGAAGCACGTGAGCATCCGAAAGTGTGTGCCGTGAAATTTAATACATAGGTTTCGGAGCAGAGCTCCATATGGCCCGCGGAATGGTCCGAAATGCAAGTTATTGAGTCGCAACTCCGAGGCCATACTAGAGAACCAGAAGCCTTATCTAAAACACTCGCGTGACGCATTACGATTGTGATGAGGATAAACATCATAGCATTTAAATTAATTCGTTAGCTAACTTTATTAGTCTTCAAGCGATTAATGTTGACCAAAACAAACTAAACTAACAGCACTAAAAATTAACCAAATTCTTCACGGCGTAAGGTCTCAATGGATACGTGGAAATTGCCTAACAACTGTTCCAATTTCCCTTCTTTGTCTGGAACAAACAAAAATGGCAAGACGGGAGTGGATGAGGTAGGTGGTCCGCGAGTAAAATGCCTAAGTAAGTACGAGATTTAATTCATTTTCGCTCTACCGGTTAGACTCTAGAGTCGCGAACAGACAGACGGACACACAGACAGACAGGCGGCATAGCGAAAATCACTTTTTCGGACTCGGCTACACCTAAAAAGTATATTTTCATCAAAATATCGAGATGGCATTTTTTTTCGCGATTACAATACTTTCTCAATATACGAGAAAGTAAAAAAAGAAGGAAATATCCGAAGAGTTTACGGTGTTTCTGACTGATGAAATACGAGGTTAAGTTTCGGATGTTAGTGTCGCGACCTCTTAAGATGAAGACGATCTGCGACTCTCCTGCGTGCTATAGAGACAGAGCCAAAAACGCCGGAAGCCCTTGCTCTTATGTAAATTTAGAACGAACTAACCCGGTGACGCGATGCCTGACCTAATCGCCATATCTGAATAACACAAAAGTTCCGGAAGATTGTAATCGGTAGAATATTCAATGTAGCGGCGAGAAACCCACGGTTCGCATACGGCCCTCAAAGAACGTTTTATGCGGCCCGCTAAGCTTTGATTAAAAATAGATTTTACAAAAATTGACACACATTACATTTAAGACAACGAAACAATTTATACTGAAATGTTAAACCTAAAAACATAATTTTGATTTGATTTTCACCGATATGATACCTCAGAATCTCTAATTAAGGACTGATTTAAAATCTAATAAGGCCCGCCGAAGGATTCTCAATCACCAATGCGGCCCGCCACGTAGAAAAGATTGTCCGCCGCTGACACAATGGTTGATTTATTGATCCACACAACGCAAGAGGGCATTGTAGCATTATCGTATGGGTAACAATGGAAACATCCTTAAACAATGCTCCGCGTTAAATGGAGTTTATATAAGCCTCTATCCAACTTCAACCTTCGACAACTTTGCGTGTAAAATTTTATGTACAGAAATTGTATACACAGTACGAAATTACATTCACGTCACTCAAAAAAAATTAAGTTTAAATTTCCTCGTTTCTTAAAACCACCACCACAAGAATTCGATGAGATTTTTCAAGTTTACAAAAACATCCTGCACTCTATAATATAAACCAGCTATTTAAGAAACGAATTTCACTTTCGATTTCGGTCCTAAATTCAACCAAATGGTTTTTTAATGAAATAATTAAATGTATGTAGTATACTGGGTCAAGGTCAGGAGAACGATGAGTCCGCTAACCAGCTGCTTAAAGTGTATAATGATCCAATTCTCCGGAAAGAAACTATATATTTCCGGAGTTAAAAAAATTACATGGAACACACAAAGTTGCACGGAAACGTGCAAAATTTTAATAATCTTGCTTCTATTTTGATTTTATAGTTATATTCTGTGATCTTTATGTGACTATATTTAACTATGCACCGTAATTTTCCGATTATAATACGCACCCACGTATTCGCGAGTGAAATGTGAAAATTGCCTTATCATCACGTACGATAAGGCGCACCTGCTTTTCCATAAAAAGATCAATGTAATTTTTTCACACGGTTCTTAGCGTTATCGAGACAGTTCTCGCGTTGCCGACAAGCGAGATATCTGTTAAGAGAGTTTACGATATAAAAGTGGCTTTTAAAAGTATTGCCTCACAAACTTCATGGATGGTTCTGAAGACGACATTATATAGAAAGAGGATTTTACCGAGATAATTAGCGAGGATGAAGACGACTTTCGCGTCGACGCCATTTACGCAGACTATAAGAGGGAACGCAAGATTGCCGACGAGCTATTTGAAGACAGTGACAAAGAATTCAGAGGTTTTAATGACGACGACGGGTAGGGAACACATATGTAACCGAATATTGTTATTTTTGTTTTAAAAATATTTTAAATCAATGCTATCGTAATGCAAATTATTATTATTTAAAAATGCGTCCGAAAATATCAGTTATTTACCCACCGGCAGGAAAAATTTGTAAGAGTTCGTTACCATGTATAATACGCACCCTAAATTTTAGTCGATTTTTCGTGAAAAAAGCGTATTATACGGAAAATTACTGTGATTGTACTTTAAATTTTCTCAAGGAATTTTCGAACAAATGTGGAGGTTTTTTTTAAACCGTCATTATAATCTCTTGGTTTGAATATGTAACTGGAATTCTGAACGATTCCGAAAGTTAATAATGGAATGTTTGAGGAAATGAAAATTTAAGTAATAACGACTTAACTGAGATGTTTCTATACTTTACAACCGAGTTTTTAAAAAAAGTTTTTGAAACCTGGAATTGTTTTAACTAATAAGAATGACACTGCGAAAATAGCCTCGTTTATTTTAACCCATAGATTTTAACTGTGTACGGAAGGCTCGACTCGGTTAAATATTTTTCCGCCGTTTTGGTTGGAAGAGAAAGGATCCCAGTCACTTAAACATTCGCTCGCATTCACAAATTCCAATATCGGAAACGCGCACGCCTCAACTCGACGCCATCTTCGTTCAAAAAAAAACAACAATACAGTCCAACAATGCGCGACTCGTCGCCGAAACTCTCGGTCGCAACAACAATGTTATTTAAAAAATCCACTCGCGGTACAACAACGTGATGAGTTATCTCTTACATATATATATACATACATAGTATATCCGCAAAATTTCATTTTAATATAAACACCCGCGATCCGCCATGCAGCACTCTTTGTTTCCATGACAATCAGTACCACATATAAGACTCCACGACAATCCGATTTAAGTTTCCAAGACACCGGGTGAGTTCAAAACCGATCGCAAGCGAGAGATCTTTATAATACTTGAAGCGCACTTGCGATCGTTCTGGGCATAGGTCAAAATAAAAAACGTATTCGGTCACGCGAGACGGCTAATAAGAAGGTAGTAGCAGTCACAGAGGGGGGGCTCCATTCAAGAGGCGAGTAGTGGTCAAAGACGCGCGTTCTGTACCACTGACGTCACTTGGCTACAGAGACACACTTACGGGAGGGAGATTGAAGGGAGGGGGAAAGATGGTAGGAGTGGGGTGGGTTTAGTGTCACGATACGACCTCTAAATTTACTCCGAGATGCGAGCGTCAAACGTCACGGGATGTTCGAAGCATCTTCGAACGAAATGCATTTTTATGCGCGTTTCGCCTCCAGCCTATTGTCGTCCGTCCGTCCGCATGTTCGTTCTCGGCTTCTACCGAACGGATTTTCATGAAATTTGATGTTAAGGACTTTCAATCAAATACAATAAGAAAATCGCAAAAATGAATCACGTAAGCCAATCAGGGGTACCACTTTACTGGGGACAAAAAATCAACTTTCCGTCATATCTCGTAAAGTATTGGTCATATCAAAATATTTTTCAAATAAAACTTGCAGAACTAGTGAAGTATAGAATTTCTTTTCCCATACATTTTTATCGTAGAAGTAGCCGTTATCAATAAAATCTTAAATCGAATTGAACTTGGAAAATTTCTTGCATGGTTACTTCTTCAGTGTTGCTAACGTAAACAATCTCACAAAAATACGTTTAATTTCCTTACGCGTGCAAGCAATATTTTTAAATAGGAAGAAAATGGATGATTTATGTCGAAGAAAAGAACTTTAAAACGCTATTTCTCTTACGTACATGCATATAATTTCTTTCTAATACTCCATTTCACGAAACGCGCCCATTTGTGATACGCTGTAACACTTTCCTAACTTGTTTTAATTGGCGTTAGAACGAACGGTGAGTTTTGTGCTGTAAATCGGTTTAATTGCTAGTCGATTTTGCAGAACGTAAACAATCCCGATTTAAGCCTTCGTCTTTACGGAAGGAAATAATTTTTTTTACTTTCTCCATACGTAGTATGGGAGAAAGTATGCATCGTGTTCGTGAAAATAAATCGAATTCGAGATTTCAACGGAAATAAACGTTTTGAGGTCCGTTTGGTGTGGGTGCATGATAGGAATTTTGTGGGCGCTCTAACTATAAAAAAAACTAAAGATCAGATCGGCAAAAAAACTTGATATTTAAGATTTTTATCAGTAGACGAAGATAGCAAATAGATTTGGCTGAAACTGGCCAACCGGAAGTGGAGATTTATTCTAGCCGTTCTTCCGTTTTTTCCAAATACGTCCTTAACAGCACAATTTATGTAAATATTTCTCATTACCAAAGTTGTAGAGAATGGAATTTTCTACAAGTTTTGTTTGAAGCATTTTTTCATGAAACCGATTGTTTAAGAGATACTTTGATTTTCCATCTAATTCGTTAAGTACGTCGCTTAAGTGATACGTTAGCTTCCGCTGCTATGGTAACATTTTCTGATTGTTCACGGCGATGCGTAAGCTCCCAAAGGTAACTTTAATTGCGCATCTATATTTTCTTATCCGTTGCAACAGCTAATTTTTCCTGTTGGAGGTAATTTAATACATCGTACCATAAAATCCTTAGTTATGTAAGAATTCCACGATGTTAAAATCGAAAAGAAATTCTATAATCTTCGTTTCGGTAAAAAAAAGACGCCCAAAAATTTGTGTTTTCAAAGCTAAATAAACTTTTTTACGTTACTATATATTTTTTTAAAAATATTTTTTAAACTTTTTAACTTTTCCAATGCTGTATTTATTTATAAGAAGAACGCAATTTATTCTTTGTTTTGTCAACCATTTAAAATCTTCGTAACCGATCGTTTTATTGCATTAATCGATTCTACCATCTCGTTCGAGGAATTCAAACGCGCTGCGCAACAATGGTCGGCGAACAATCGTTACGAAAACCGTCAACACAATGTCCGTGCACGCCACGGACGCAAACTTCTTCTTCGTTCGACGCGCAACATTTTAACGCGGGCGATAACTTCCTCAGAACAGCGTTTAAACACTTAAAAGGATCAACAGGAAATCACTCTCCGTTGTTTTGGCGTGCAAAGTTCTCCGAGAAGAAAGACGCGATTGAGGAACGCTTTAAAGGTATGTATTCCTTTCCTTAAAATGGATGGACGGCCATTTGTTCTAAAGGCGCATGGTCGTATATCTCTCTACGCACTTCTAAAAGAAAAGTTTGTTCCAAACGTGTTGGGTGGAGAAATAAACGGAACAGAATCCGCCTAGTCTTCTAATACAGAGATATACTTGCGTAACAGCCGGTCAAATATGACGGGCATGCGCGAATTAAGTATCACTTTAAAATAAAATAAAAATTAATGACACCAACTTCTACGTGCACTAAAACGTAAAAAGCTAATAACAAATGAAGAAAGAATTACAGAGCAAATTACGTAAGACGCTTTTTTTTTAAAAAGAATACTACCAAAATAAAAAAAACATCCCCCTCCAGACCAACCTAAATTTAAAATTTCGCATCTTCAAATAATATTCAATACACTAATTTACGTAAATAAAATTTTCAGACCTATTTAATTTCACTTTTGATTCGAAAAATTAATTAACTAATCTCACGCCGATGTATTTTTTCCATTAAAAAGGTCAAGCGGCATATCACGTAAACATTTCTTCAGAAACAATTGGCATCAAATAACAACGACAAAATATTTCATAGAATAAAATTTTAGAAGTGTAATTTCACTTATTTTAGCTTAATAGTATAATTATTTATTCACATTCGTTACTGTGAATACGGCCGACAACAGAAAAGCCATAACGGACGCGTTCAGATAGTTCGTAAAGGGGTTTTCCAGTAAACCCTCGATTTAGCGGACTTCGGATTTAACGGACAAAATCTGCTGGACCCGAAAATTTTCCGCTCCCGGTGTTTTTTTCCGCTTCGGTGTTTTTTCGGCATCAGTGTTTTTTCGGCCTCGGTGTTTTTCCGCCCCCGGTGTTTTTTCCGCCACCGACGTTTTTCCACCCCCGACTTTTTCCCACCCCCGACTCTTTTCCGCCTCATCATCATATTATGTACTATCAAAGTAGGTTTTCTCATGTATGTTTTTGAGCTCGAAAAATCCCATTCGCCATTTAACGACCATTCGGCTTTTACGGACACCCCTTCCCCTTATTAGTCCGTTAAATCGAGGAAACACTGTATACCGTTAAAACGCAAACAAACAGACCACATATTTCATATCTACTCCAAATGTAGTACTTTTATATCCTGAAAACTTGGTTTTTGTAGCTTACGTAATTTTTGAGCTATTTTGTACACGGAGAGTCGGACAGACAGACGGATGAACGAAATGCATAAGCTCTTTCTCTATTTAAAAAAACTCTAAAAATACACAATCAAATGTGCCAGAAAGTAATAACAGTCATGGGCATACAAAAGTTGTTTGGCAAATATATATTATATATATATATAAAATATATATATAATATATATATATATATATATATATATATATATATATATATTTATATATATATATATATATTTATATATGTTAATGAAGATTTATTCGTTAATCATGCTAAATAATTCTATAAGAATTTTTTACGTAAACATAAATACCTAATCTACAGTAATCGCTATTCAAATTGTAATGAATTTTCATATTCCCGTTTTCTTGCATCTGTAAATCTGATGCTTGTCAATCGATTTACTGCTGCTTAGCCTTATGCCCCGCTTTTCGTTTCTCCTGATCGTTCAATATTTTCTGTCCAGTCCGTTCCGTTTCTCTTCTACCAGCTTCAGCGATATTTCGGTTTCATCTATGCTAATTGTAAGTATGGCGGAAGTAAAAAACGAAAGAAATCAAGAACAAATGTTCGGCAAACTTTTTGCGACCATGTTGCTGTCGCCCACTCCTGATCTAACAAACGATTCTCTATGACGAGGAGAAAATGCAACAATGGAATTGAGTTTCTCCTCCCCCCCCACCACATTTTTACCTTTTTTCAGGCGCGTTTCGCTTACAGCGTGAGCTCCTATTATCGTCGGTCGGTCCGTCCGTCTGTCCGTCCGCATGTTCGTTCTCGGCTTCTACTGAACGGATTTTCATGAAATTTGATATTAAGGACTTTCAATAAAATATAATAAGAAAATCGCAAAAATGAATCACGTTACGCCAATCAGGGGTACCACTTTACTGGGGACAAAATATTAAATTTTCGTCATATCTCGTAAAGTATTGCTCATATAAAAATATTTTTCAAATAAAAGTTGTAGAACTAGTAAATTAGAGTATTTCTTTTCCTATACATTTTTATCGTAGGAGTAGCCGTTATCAATAAAATCGAACAAGAATGTCTTAAATCGAGTTTAACACAAATTTTCTTGCATGGTTACTTCATCATTGTGGCTAACATAAACAATCTCACAAACAAACGTTTAATTTACGCGTGCATGCAATATTATTAAATAGGAAGAAAATGGATTATTTATGATAAAGAAAAGAACTTTAAAACGCTATTTCTCTTACGTACAGGTATATAATTGCTTTCTAATACTACACTGCACGAAACGTGCCCATTTGTGATACTTTGTACACTTTCCTAACTTGTTTTATGAAGCGTCCGCTAGGAGGGAAAAATGAGAGACTTTTTATTTTGTAAATAAGGGGGAAAAAACACGACGTTATACTGCCCGCAGACAGAAAAAAATCACGTTTCCGGAAATCGCGCGTTTTTTGTTTTTTTTAAGGAGAACGGAAGCAGATGGCGAAACACACACTCACTCTCGTCGAGGACGCATCAACATTACGCCCCAAGGTCGCAACATATACATCTACAAACGTGGCGCGATCTCTCGACGATTAATAAAAGAAATTCCTATGACGATTTCAGACACGACATTACTCGATAACAGATTACAGCACAAGTTACCGGTTGCCAAGGTTACCCTTATTGAGTCAACATCCACTCAACGGCTTTAATGCCTTGCGAAGATGAATAATTTTTTGACGTCAAAAAGGATCGGAATTGAGATAAAACAGCAAAATATGATTAACGATACGAAATTTATTTAATTTTTGTTTTTAATTCAGGAGTCCCAAAGTTATGGCTGCAGAGGCCACATCCTGCTCGTGCAGTTAATTCATCCGGCCGGACTTCACTTTATACGACGTGCATATTCTTTTATATATATATACACACACACACATATACATACATATATACATAGGTATATATATATATATATATCATCTTAATAAAACAAAGGTTATGTACAACTCCTTCACAAATTCTGAGAAGATACATATCAACGGAGCAGAACTCGGAGAAGTAACCAGCTATGTTTACTTGGGTCAACTCATCACTACTGATGGTTCGCTTATTGGAGAAATCAACCGGATAGTGAAGATGTCATTGAAAAAATCACGAACACGTAAGCCAATCAGGGGTACCACTTTACTGGTGATAAAAAATGAACTTTCCGTCATATCTCGTAAAGTATACTTTTCAAACAAAACTTGTAGAACTAGTAAATTAGCGTATGTATTTCTTTTCCTATACATTTTTCTCGTACGAGTAGCCGTTATCAAGAAAATCAAGCAAGAATGTATTAATTCGAGTTGAACAAATTCCTCGCATTACTTCTTCATTGTTGCTAACATCAACAATCTCACAAAAATACGTTTAATTTCCTTACGTGCGCATGCGATATTATATAAATAGCAAGAAAATGTATTACTTAAGACGAAGGAAACTTTAAAACGCTATTTTACTTACGTACACGTTTATATCATTTCTTTCACATACTACATTGCATGAAGCGCGCCCATTTGTGTTGCGCTGTGCACTTTCCCAACTTGTTTTAGCACGCCGATGACAGATTCAGTTACGTCTCGCATCGATAAAATCGACTTTCGGTTAACCACTACTAAAGCCGAAATGCGCATCTGGTTTTTCATGACTTTGTTATTGCTACTGGATATAGCTAACAATAAGATAAACCCCCCTTTTTATTCAATTATTACTTTCTTCATTCGTAGCATAGGAGAGAGTACGGTATTCGTGAAAAAAAATCCAATTCGAGATTACAACGGAAATACATACACGTTTTGAGGTCACTTTTGAGTATGCTTTGCCTATTTTCTTGACGTCTCTATGTGCATGCGTGCGTGAGTGCGTCTGATAGGAATTTTTGGGCGGTCTAAATTCAAAAACTAATATTAAAAGATCAGCAAAAAAAATTACTCGGGAGAAATGTGTATTTCCAATGAAATCTCGAGTTCGATTCTCTTCGCGAATGCAATATTTTCTGCTAGACGACCTACGAAGGAAGCTAGAAGTGTGGAAGTATGTAAGTACATCGAAAAGTAAATAAATCCCTCTAAATAAAAAAGAACAAGCAGTATTTCACTAGCGATCATTTCTATGGATTTTTCTCGGACATTGCTGTTGTCCACCTTACGCTGATTACCACCAGCGGAGACACTTATGTCACGCATGACCTCGATAAATCCGTGGTCGCTAAAAATTCGTACCAGAGTTCTTCTTCTGTTTTCTTTTTTTTTTGTCACGTTTTTCTTTTAAGAGACAGATTTCTGCCGACTCAATTCACTCGACGGCTACGTTGAACCGTAATAACTACGGTTGCCCTCGACGACTCTCGCATTGTTTTGGTGATTAAACGCCTCTCATTAACGACCGATAGACTTCTTCCGGAGATATAACAGCCCCATTCGACCACAAAACCACGTGTCTACACATGCAAAAAAAAAACACAAGTACACGCGCGCCCAACGCAAATAAGAGAACGCGATGGTTTCTCAAACCGCTCCACAGGTGGCGGGGCGGTATGAGTGAGAACTTTCACCCCTTTCAACCCCCCCCCCCCATTACAACACAAGAAAATTTTTTTTTCCGAAACCCATTACCTGTGGAGGTTCCTAGCTCGTGTATGGCCATGTCTGATAAACACTTCTTGCTAAACTTGTCTTCCATAGGAGCCAGGCTTCTGCAGCTCGTAGCCTCTTCGAAAATGTTTCCCGTGCTGGAACGAACCATTATCGCGGGATCCATCCCGGATAACAAGAGGCACGTTTATATTGTATCCGGTATCCACCCCCCTCCTTCTTCCTCCCCTCCCCCTCCCCCCTGGAGACGAACCGGGTAATCACGGCGTTTCTCCCTCCTCCCCCCCACGCGAAATCCGAAGTATTTTTTCCTTCTCACTTTTTCACATGTGGTGGGTTGGTGGTGGTAAGACAGAAAACAAAAGAAGCGTGTCGCACGCACGCATTGAATACAAGCAAAAAAAAATAACACACTCGAGATGCACTGCCGACCGCGAGTCACGTTGTCCGGCACTAAACTGACCGCGCGCCTATTCTGTTGAGTGCCTTTGGTGTGAGGCCAATTCTTCCTTCTTCCTCCTCCTCCCCCCTCCCTCTCTCCCTTCCCCCTTTCCTTACTTCCCTCTCCTCCTCTCAGCCTTTCTTATATGAGCGGTAGTAGCCTTCTTCCTCCTTTTTTATTTATTTATTCTCTCTCCCTCTCTCTCTCTCTCTCTCGCCGCCTACTTTAAGGCGTATGCTTACAGAAGCTCTCTGGCGGCTGAGAGTTGTACTATGTATTACGTTTTTTTAAACCTTTCAGGGAAACGCCTACTACTCTGTCCGCGCTAGTCGCGGTGTCATCGTAAAAAAAAAGAAAAGATAACAGCTGTGTAATAGCGTCCCGCGAGTGTGTGTCGTTTAATCAACTCTGCTGACTAAAAAAAAAACTTTCATTACCTGCGATTCGATCCAGACGCAGTTTCGAACACATTGCCAAAAAAGTAAAGAAAGGCGATGTCAAATTTGGTGGCTGTTTATATGGATAAAAACGAGTCGTGTGCGATGAAAGATATTTATATCAACTAACAACTAAGATAAGGAATTCATTCTTGTCGTTTTTCTGTTTTTTCCTAATAACTCCTTCAAAACTCGATTAACGCAAACAGTTGTCATTACGAAAGTTGTAGACAATTTAATTTATAACAAGTTTTGTTTGAAACAATTTTTTATAAAACCGATGATTTAAGAGATATTTTGATATTTCTTCTACATTTATGTGAATTGCGTCGCTAAGCGATAGGTACCTTAGTTTCCGTTGCTATGATAAAAAATTCCTAATTGTTGATAGCGATTCGCACGTTTCGAAGGATAATTTTAATCCCGCGTCGATACTTTTTTATCCGTGGCAACATATATTCAATTTGTTTACTTATGTTTTTTTTTCAACATGAAAAGTGATTCAAATTACATATTTTTAATGTAAAGATTTTTTAAAATGTTTCAAAATTATCCACGGGTGTAATTAACGATGATTATTCCTGAGGACGCTGTTGCCGAGAGCAATCATATCCATCGCTCTGTATTTATTTGAATTTAAAATCACTTAAAAGTACCGTAAGACCTTGGGGCTTGAACCGAAGAACGCCTTAAAAGAATTAAAATTTAATATTTTCGCGTCGCGTCGGTCTGATGCGCAGATTTCTTTAGAGCACGGGAATATTTGTTTTTTATTATTTGAAAAACTTTCGTCGCCAATGGAAACCACATTGTTACCGGTTTGTCGAAATTACGGATTATGTGGAAACGGTATTGTCTATATAATTTTTTTAAATAAAAATTCATTTTTAAAGTTGTAACTCTTAATACTTAATCGTCAGGAGAGAATCACTTGTCACATTGAAAAAAAAATGAGTAAACAAAATTGTTAGCTGTAACAAAACAGCGATGTGCAATTGAAATTATCCCTGGAAGCGTATGCAGCGCTATCAACAATTAGAAAACTTTATCATAGCAACGACGTCAATTAGCGAATAATTAACAAATTCATAAAATAAATCAACACGTCTCTTAAACAATCCGTTTATTTAAAAAATGTTTCAAACAAATCTTGTAGAAAATCAGATTGTCTACAACTTTGATAGTAACATATATTTACATAAACGGATTTCTAAAGGAGATATTTAAATTCGAAAGAAATTGAATGTCTAAAATGCATTCCTGTGTTCGCTACCTGCAGTGATTGCTTAGATACCGATAAATATTACTTGGATGTTAGCGATTTCTATAAAAGCGAGTAGGAGAAGTATCAATCAAAGCTTATATCGAGTGCATAACTGTCTTATCAAAGCCAACGCGATAAAGGGCGACGATCCAAGGCCGAATCGCTCTTGGCAGTGGAGACATGAAACGCTCCTACGGTCGCCAGCTGTGACTAACGCTATAATAAGCCGGCAACCGTTTCCTGGCGACGAAAGACGTGACTATGAATCGTTCAAAAACCTTGTACACAAACGTATATCTGTCGATCGATGAATTTTGTAGCTGTTTGATTTGAAGACATCTTTCGTTTTTCTAGTTATTACCTATAATAATATTAACTACAATACTCTTTTATATATATGTGTGTGTGTGTATACACACACACACTAGCAGAAGTTCCCGTTGAATTTCAACGGATTTAATGAATCTAAAGCTTCGACTGTGTAACATGTAAACATCGCAAGAATAACATACTACACAGTTTTAACCGTAGAATAAAGCAAAAATGAAGAAACCTATTTAGATGAATGAAGAAAGTCTTGCTGTGACAAATCGAAAATTACGTGTAAACTTATGGGATATTAATTATTAAAATAAGCACGGCAGCCCTCCCAAATTTTTATCGCAGGGTAAAATTATGTACCTATCCAAAGATTCGTGACGATATCTTTAAAACGAAAACTGTAAGCAAAACCAGCAAGACCATAATAATCAACAGAAAATGGATAAACAAAGGAACGAATTGAATTAATTTAACGAAAGACAAAAAAGAAAAATGAGAACTTTTAAGAAATATAGAGTGAATATTATCCTCTTGACTATTAGCTCGATTCTCTCGTCCGTGAGTTCTGTTACGAGAAACTTGTTTATTTCGCCAATGAAACGGTTAATCCAATCACAATTTGTGGAAAATCTATGTCTAATTATTTAAGTTACTTACGTAGTTTTAAAAACATCTTGCTTTGCAGAACTCCACGCCACACGAAAATATCATTAAAACTGTTTATTTGAAATATTTCAATTAAAATCAACAAATATTTGGTTGAAAGGTAAACAATGCAAAAACGCACACAGAAATTTAAAAACGATTTTCAGTTAAATTTTTTCCCATACAAATTCACAGGACTCTCAACTTCGGCGACAATAAGAGTTGTCATGGTAGCATATAATTGGTATTGTCATAAAATTGATAAAAATAAAATTTTTCTCATTACGCTAATTCGATCAGGATTCGGATACTGACTTCAATAAAAATAAACATTGTTCTTTCCTTCATAGAACCATCGAAATCTCAAGTTCGTATCATATTTCTAAGTAATTTTAAAATTCAAATGAAAAATAAGCTGCACTCATCCCTATGTAATTCAAATGGAGAAAATAATATTTTTTTAAATTAGAAAGGTCAATCAAATCGGTATAAAAACCTGACAACACCACTTAACTCTTTATTCCGATTAAAATTACACCTTCCTCTTGTTTCTACCTGCTGTAGTTGCTGAGTAATAAAAAAACATACATACATGCACTTTACTTCATAGATATTTATCGATTATATCTGCATTGGAAACTAATACAATACATTTTGACGACAAGTTAGCGGCACAGTTATTTAGAGAAAAAATTATACATTGCAAGTAAAACTGCGACGGGCTTGCTAGTAACTATAAGTCATACGAGATGGAGCGAGGGATGGAGAGAGGGAGGGGGAGAAGGAGGGGGGGATAGGGGGAGGGAGAGAGGGAGGGGGGAGGGAGGGAGGGGGAGGAGAGGGGGAGGGGAGGGAGAGAAAGAGGGAGGGAGAGAGGGAGGGAGGGAGGGAGAGAGGGAGGGAGGGAGAGAGGGAGGGGAGAGGGAGGGGGAGAGGGAGGGAGATGGAGAGGGAGAGGGAGAGGGAGGGAGATGGAGGGGGAGAGGGGGGAGAGGGGGAGATGGAGGGGGAGATGGATGGGGAGATGGATGGGGAGATGGATGGGGAGATGGAGGGAGAGATGGAGGGGGAGATGGAGGGGGAGATGGAGGGGAGATGGAGGGGGAGATGGAGGGGGAGATGGAGGGGGAGATGGAGGGAGGGGAGATGGAGGGAGAGAGGGAGGGGGAGATGGAGGGAGAGAGGGAGGGAGAGAGGAGGGGGAGATGGAGGGAGAGAGGGAGGGAGAGAGGGAGGGAGAGAGGGAGGGAGAGAGGGAGGGAGAGAGGGAGGGAGAGAGGGAGGGAGAGAGGGAGGGAGAGATGGAGGGAGGAGGGGGAGAGGTTTAACTATAACAAAACGTAAATTGAGATTGGGAACTGTTATTGGCCGAGTAACTGAGCGTTGCTATTGGCTATCTATAATCTTAGGCTACTAACTGGACCACAACAAAACACTTCCGCATTATATGTTGATTATTATATTTAAAAATCTGCTGCTTTATTCCCGAATATTGTATATATCTTTGCAAATTCACTAGATATTGGAAGTGTTCGGTTCTCCTATTACGCGAGGATCGCAATAATTCACCCGAACCTTGATAAGTGGACTGTATAGATATGCACAAAAAACATGAGATACTGCCCCGACAAAGGCCACTAGAGTTGAGTAGCAAGAGAAAAGCAACACTCCCTCTAGTGGCCTTTCGATAATTTAAAATTGCGCTAAATACGAAACAGGAAGTAATTACAAATGTGAATAATTTTCAAAAAATTGAACTAATTTTAACAGTGAAAAATACATTGAATCACTTGAAAAAACATTAAGTACACAAAATTGTTAGCTGTAACAAAACAGGTATGTGCAATTAAAACTCCTTGACAGCGCATGCATCGCTATCAACAATTAGAAAACGTTAACACAGCAACAATTAGAAAACTTTAACATAGCAACGCCGACACTAGGCGAGCAATTAAAAAATACAGAAAAAATCAAAATCTCTCTTATAAAATCCGTTTATTTAAAAAATGTTTCAAACAAATCTTGTATAAAATTACATTTTCTGCAACTTTTATAAGAAGAAATATTTACGTAAATGGAGTTTTAAAGGAGATATTTCGAAAAAAAAGAGGGAAAAATGAAATATTCCTCAAAGCATGAATTACTAATAAAAGACTTTAAGAAAAATGTTTTTTTAAGATAACCCAATTATTAAAGTTGCTCAAGAATAAACCATCCTTATATTCATTTATTCAGGAATATGAACTATGTAGTACTAATGCAGACGTAAACTCAAGTAACTGTACGAAATTTGATCAAAATCGTTGGAGCCGTTTTTGAGAAAATCAAATTGTTATTGAAGTTGTCCCAGATAAACTAGCCTTATATTCATTTTTTGAGAAATATGAACTATGTAGTATTATCAAAATCGTTGGAGCCGTTACTTAGAAAATCAAATTGTTGTTACAGTTGCCTACATTAAACTGCACTTAATTATTGTGCAATTTCAATCATTTCTTCATAGTTTATATTCAGTATGATAAAATTCCTAAGTACGAGATTTCACTCATTTTCGCTCTACCGTTTAGGCTCTAGAGCCGCGAAGAGACAGACAAACGGCACTGTGAAAACCACGTTTTCGGATTCGGGTACACTTAACAACGTACATTTCCATCAAAATCTCGTGATCGAATTTTTTCGCGATTACAATACTTATTTTCTCAATAAACTTCGTATAGGTAATGTATGAGAAAGTAAAAATAAATCAATGGTGAAGTATGTTTACGTTTTCATGTGGATTTAGGACATATATTCATTTATGCTCACATGTGGTCCCCCAAGTTTCATAAAAACTAGCTGATAAAAAAACCTAATTTGAGCGAGGAGATAAAAAAAGTGAATTATTTCACCGACCACAAATAACGCCACACATTTATGTAATGGTCTTTCACCATTTACCCGATTCTAAACATGATTGATTACGCAAAACAAATCAAATTTTAAGGATACGATATCTAAAAAAAGTTATTTCAAAAGTATTTTTTTTTCAATTTGTTTATCCCAAAATTTACGAAAAAAGTAAATAAGATAAAAATACGATTCTTGCTGAGGAATCGCGCCAATATGAGAAGTTCAAACTTTTTATGCTAGAGCGAGCCTCGATAGTTATTTGAAAATAAATAATAATAAACAAAAACTAACAAAAAACAACAATAAACCACGATAAACCGTAATAAACAATGGAAATATGATTTGTCCAGCGCACGACTTTCTCCATACAGAGCAATGAATAGGATTGCTCTCCACATCAGCTTCATCGAAAATAAATATCGCCAATTACACTTGCGAATAATTTTTAAACACTTTCAATAATCTTTACATGGGACAATAAGTGAACAAATAGTTCGCCTTTGCTGCGGATAAGAAAATGGCGATGCGAAAGAAAAATTAGCAAATTTATCCTAGCAACGGAATCATTGGTACCTATCACTTAGCGACGTATTTAACATAAATTTAGAAGAAAAATCTAAATATCTCTTGAATTATCGCTTTTATGAAAAAACATTTCAAACAAAAGCTGTAGAAAATTACATTTCCTACAACATTTACGATAACAACTATTTATGAAAATTGAGTCTTAATGTAGATATTTGAAAAAAAAATCTGATGTGGCCAACAATGACTTTCTCCATATTTGCGGTGTAGATATTTAAATTATTATTAATAGCATTATTATTTCGTATCGTGGATGAATAGTCGTCCTTATTCCAGTAAATTATATGCTGAATATGTTTACGGAATTCATCACTACATGGTGGTGGCGCTGTATACTAAAAATTACGAAAAAAGTTGAATATCTCCGAAATGGATGGTTCTACGAAAATTTGTTTCGGACAAAACCTGGAAGAAATATTATTCTCTACAACTTTGTCCCTCATGAAGATTACCAATAACGACGTTTTTAAGGAGACATTTGACGGAAACCGAAAAAATCGATTATTTATAAATAATTCATAAACAATAACTGCTATGGAAAATTGTTTCAAATAAAAGTTGTAGGAAATTACATTCTCTATAACTTTTGTATCGAACCGTATAAACAATAAGATGTTTTAACGGAGATATTTCGCCAAAACCGAATCGGGTTTCGAATAAACCTCGACTTTCGGTTACCCGTTATTGTCGAAAAACTAATCAGTTCTTTGTGCTCATGTTAAAGTGTTATATATGAAGTTTGGTAACGATATGGCACGTACTTTTGGAGTTACAGCGCCCACACTAACATACACACACACACAGACATCATTCCGAAAATAGTGTAAACGTATTCTAGGGACCTCAAAAGGTGTATTTCCGCTGAAATCTCGAAGTCGATTTTTTTCATGAAAAAAAATACTTTCTATTACTACGTATATGGAGAAAGTAAAAAGGAATTGCGATTAGAATAAACCTCCACTTCCGGTTGAGCAGGTTACGTCGAAACCTTTTCAGATCTTTATTTGCTAAATAAAATCTTAGATATAAAGCTCCGTGCCGATCTGATTACAGTAAGTCCCCGACTTACGCGGTTAATTCGTTCCGAAGGTCGCCGTGTAAGTCGAAAACCGTGTAAGTCCAACAATGCTTAAATACGGTATATTTTTTGACATGTACGTTCGTTTCAATGAATAGTTAAAGCTAAAAAAGTAGTGCTTATATGATGAGGGTTTATAGTTTGTTTATGAAGAGCAGTACGGTAACGAGAGAAAACTTGCACCCACAGGATAACAAATCTAAATGGCGAAAGCTACGCTGTCAGCTGTGCGTCAGCGTACAGTAATCCCTCGGTTTACGAGCTTAATTTGTTCCTCGGAAACTGCTCGTAAGGCAAAAACTCGCAAAAAGAATATTAATTTCCCAATACATCCCATCTTATAAATTTTATAAACAATAGTTACATCATTAAAGTTGGGATGCCGTGACTTTCTGCGCATTCGAGAAGATTCGGGAACCGACGAAAGCCGAGAATAGGTGCCGGAAAAAACGATCGGTTTGCGAGAGGAAGGAGATCGTATTATAACTGAAAATTGACTCGTAAATTGAAAAACAGGTATTAATTTTTGCATCTCGTACAGGCGAAAACTCGTAAACCGATTACTCGTATGCCGAGGGATTACTGTACTGGTACCGCCATCTATTGAGTGGCAGTTGAACTAAAAACGGAGCGCGCTGATAAGTTGTCATGTATCCGTGTATCTACGGATCCGTGTAACTCGGACCCGTGTAAGGCGGGGAGTCACTGTATTAGTTTTTGTGCTAGAGCGCCCACAGAATTCCAATGAGACGCAGACACCGTCGAGATAATGGTCTAAACGTACTCAGGGGACCTCAAAACGCGTACTTCCGTTGAAATCTCGAATTAGGATTTTTTTCACTAATACAATACTTTTTTCTCCTTTACTATGTACGGTGAAAGTAATAACCAATGACGAACAACGGTAAACAATTTAAACAAGTCAGGAAAGTGTACAGATTACCACAAATGGTCGCGTTTCGTGCGATGGAGTACATACTTGATAGAAATTATATAGGTGCGCCTAAGGGAAATGCCGTTTTAAAGTTCTTTTCTTCGCCATAAATAATCCATTTTTTTCCTATTTAAAAATATTTCATTTACACGTTAGGATGGAAAACGTATTTTTGTGATATTGTTTACATCAGCAAACAATGAAGAAATTTTCCAAGTTCATCTCGAACTAATGTAAGACATTCTTGTTTGATTTTCTTGATATCGGCTACTCCTACGTAAAAAAATGTATAGGAAAAGAAACACTCTACATTACTAGTCCTACAAGTTTTAATTGAAAATATTTTGATATGACCAAAACTTCACGAGATTCATTTTTTGTCACCAGTAAAGTGGTACTCCTGTTTGGCGCACGTGATTCATTTATGTGATTTTATTTATTTTTTTTTGTCTGTAAGCCCTTAATCTAAAATTTCATGTAAATCCGTTCCGTAGAAGCCGAGAACGAACATGCGGACGGACGGACATACCGACGCTAATAGGCTCTCAATGCTAGAAGCGAAACGAGCCTAAAAACATAAATAATCCAGTTCCCGATTTCGAATGCACACACAGCGGTTACTGGCAGTGAGCATATGTTTTTATTTTACTTTTTGCCCAGACCACGTACTTCGGCTTGAGTTGGAAAACGAGATCGGATTGGAACGGAACTGCTTCTCTTTGTTTTTGGCAAACGACTCAAGCTCCTGCAAAAATATCACGGCGATGCCAAACTAAAAAAAAAGGTTAAAAAGTAAGCTAAAATGGAATGGGTGTGGGTGGAGGGGTAGGTATATAAGAAAAGCAAAAATACTCCGAGGAGAATAACTAAGCGGAAAACATTTATTAATATGCTAAAAGAAGTGCCCGTTGAATTTGGTGAATCTAAAACTTTGACCGTGTAACATGTAAGAAGACATCGCACTAATGACATAGTACACAATTTTTAACCGTCGAATGAAGTAAAAACGAAGAAAACCGGTTAAGAATTAACCTATTTAGATGAATTAAAGAAGAAATTCCTGCACTCTGAAAAATCGAAAATTACGTATAAACTTATGGGAAAATAATTATTGAATTAAGCAGCCCCTCCAACCAAAATTTTTTATTGCCATATAGCCTATGTTATCCGCAGAGTAAAATTATATACCTATGCTGTTTCGTGGCGATACCTTCAAAGGTTTGAAATTCACCATTTTCGGACAATCTACGTCTAATAATTTAAGTTATTTACGTAGTTTTAAAAACAGTTTGCTTTGGAGAACTCTACGCAACACGAAAATATCACTAAAAACCGTTTATTAGTAATATTTCAAATAAAGCGAATAAATATTTTGTTGCCAAGTAAACAAAGCAAAATTGCGCACAGAAATTGAAAAACGGTATTACGTTAAAATTTTTCGCATATAAGTGCATTGGACTCTCAATTTCGGCAACAATGGGAGTTGTCATGGCAGCTTATAATTGGAAGTCAAACCCTCTCCTGCCCAATTCCTCCGAGATCCTCCCAAACCAATTCGCGCTTACTGTCTATTTCCTCCCAAAGCCTCCGTATTTTTTCTCTCTCTGTTGGGATGTTATGAATGACTTCATTGTGTTCGAACCTTTTATGCTTACTGTATACACTCTTATCCTCTCGCACATTAAGTTCTCCTTCCTGTAAAGACATTGGAAACCCATCCACTTGTGACGACTATCTAAGGAACGAAATTGATGCGTCACCTAAGAGGGCACTGTTATTGCAGGCATATGAACCTTTCATATTGGATGGATCTGGTATGCTGTTCGTAAACATTTCTTTATCATCACCGGATAATATTCTGACTGCTAGGAAAATTATTTTCTCGACTATAGCCCTCAGTTACAATCATGGCCGGGCTGAGTGAGGACGCTATCGAAGAAGAAGTGAATAAAATTACTTATTTTAGTGATTCGGAGAGCTCCAGTGATTCGGAATTATTAGAATGTTTTGATGAAAGTGATTCTGAGGAAGAAATAAAGGAAATACCCGAAAACAGAGCACTTCAAGCAAGTGATAATGCTGGTTGGAGTGACATAGCGCGTTACGTAGTACCTAGTGATTTCGAGGGAGATAAGAGGGCCTTTCCATGATCTGCCTGCAGGTGAAACTGAATTTTCCTATATGACATATATGTTAGGTGTTGAAGATTTTTTTCATAAAATCACTGACAATACCAATAAATACGCACAATTCAAGCAAATCAATTCAGGAAAGGATGATAACGAGTGGGTTGATATTACAGCAGAAGAAGTAAAGGCATATTTAGGAGTGAATACTTACATGGGCTTATTTGATTTACCAGAGATGAAGGATTATTGGCACAGTCCACATATTGATTGCGCTGTTATTCGTAATTGTATGACTTTTAGTCGGTATAAATCCATTTCAAAATATTTTCACGTTAAGTGCCATTACTCGGGAAGTAAAACAAGGGGATGAAGAGTATGATATTCTTTATAAAATTAGGCCAGTACTAGACATAATGGAGACTTTCCACGAAAAATATAAACCGGGTCGAGAGTTATAGCAGTTGATGAAGCAATGGTAGCTTTCAAAGGACGGCACTGTATAAAACAATATATAAAAAATAAGCCAACAAAATGGGGCTTCAAGATATGGGTTCTCGCTAGTCCTCGTGGATAAGTACTTAGAGGAAATGTTTATTTAGGAAAAAAGAAAATAAGAATAAAGATAATGCCACTCTGGCAATCAAGTTGCACTAAATTTGCTAGATAAGTTTCTTGGAGTGAATCATCGCGTTTATTTTGATAATTTTTTTTCAAGTGTAGGACTTATGAATATGTAGATGAATATCTAGATCTAAGCATGGGTACAATCAGAAGGATTTCAGGCTTTCCATCTATAAACAAATGATAGGGAATTTATCCCCCCGCAAGTGCTTGGGCCGTAAAAGAAGCTTGCCAATTAGTGTGCCTTCACCAATAAATCTACATAAACTTGTGAAAACTGAAGGAACAGAAAAGTGTGTGCAATCTGCAGCAACAAGAAAAGACGAGCCCCTTCAGGAAAAGGAATTCAAACATCGTGGAAGTGTCAAAACTGTGATCTGCCACTATGTAAAGTGGGATGCTTTTTGGAATATTACAAGGAAAAGTGAGTAGAAGTGGAAAACTGAAAGCATCTAAAGGTAGGCAATATGTTTAAAAATAACTTATTAAATAAACATATCCTGAAAATTTAAACAAGCTGCAATAAATATTTCGTTAGTTATTGCGAGTTATATGAAACATTGCACCTAGAATGTGATTTTCACGAATTAAAAGGCTCAAAACTGGGGATAATGGGTATTTAAATTCAGGCAGGAGAGGGTTAAACTGATAAAATCGCGTATTTTTCTTATTCTAAACGCATTTTTACGCTAAATCGATCAGGATTCGGATTCTGTCTTCAATAAAAATAAACTTTGTTCTTTCCTTCATAGAACCATCCAAGTCTCAACTTCGTACCATGTTTCTAAGTAATTTTAAAATCCGAATGAAAAATAAGCTGTACTTATCCCTATGTTATTCAAATGGAGAAATTGACGAAAGAAAATATTTTTTTAAATTAGAAAGGTTAATCAAATCGGCATAAAAACCTGACTACACCACTTAACTCTTTATTCCGATTAAAATGGCACCATTCTCTTGTTCCTACGTGCTGTAGTTGCTGAGTTATAAAAAACATACATTCATACGTACAAACATTTTACTTTATGGATATCTATAGATGCCGCAACAAACACTTAACTATGATTTGTTGCATAGAATAGCACACGAGAAAAAACGCAACGCAAAGTTTTTCAAATTAACGAAAATTAAATTGCAATCAGAAAAATTCGGCATTCTATCTAAACGATGGCTGATGATATTGCCTAGCAACTCGATCGACGCCGTTACTTGATGCTATCTCATTCTGCTGCAAACACATACCGTACTGAATGAAAATTTTACACGGATTCGATAATTTTTTACATCCGTTAATGTTCTAAAGTATGTACTCGACAAAAATTAATACTTGTAATTTTGGCACACGAGCAATAACTTTTCATTATTACAATTCCGACGGTTTGCATTTCACCGGAGAATTTCCACAAACGAAGCACATTTTAAAACATTAAAAGCGATTTGTTTTTGGATTGGAACAATGAGTTTACATTAGAGCGATTTAAAACATTTCGTTTCATGAGAAATTCATAATAGAGAGAATAAAATATTCTATTGTATGACGCCCAATGAAACGAAGCTTCGCCGGCATTATTGCGTCACGGAAATTTGAAATTTTACTCATTTTTCGTCCGACTCATCGGCAATTAACTGCATAATTCATCCCGTGAACCACATTTTAATAATACAACGCATAAATACAGTGCAATAGCGATAAGATAAAAATAATTATTGTAAAAACTGTTCGCTTACATTCAACGCGAACTGGTCCACAGTCGACGCCATCCATTAACTTCTTCTTGGAGGAAAACCACCTCACCATTCTTCAGCAAGAATGTAATACAGTGTTCCGCAATTATATCTTAATAAAACTAAACCGTCAGATTCACTTTCAACATAAAAAGAAACACTTTTCGAATTCCTACCGGTAAATTCCCATTCCGAACGGGACGCCATCTTGAAAAATTACAAAAAGGCGGCAAAATAAAACAAGATTATGATCCAAGATATTGCATCAAAATTACATAGGTGACACTAGCATCGCGTCACCCTGACAGGGAATTGTCGACGTGCCCATTAGTTAGTGCCATCTACCACCTGAATACAGAATTATATGCGTCAAAATAAAAGGTCCGAAGGTCATTCCACTCCATTGGGTAAGTTTCGTAGGCCGAGTATTTTAGGGGCCTCATTGAGGCAGGGAGCGGGTTCGTCATGCCCCCACCTACCTACCTTACCCCCTCCCTCCGGTTTGGGTGTTCCCCCTGACCCCAACGCTAAAAATTCCAAATTTTTTAAATTTTTTCTTAAGTAGTATTCTATTTTTCGTGAAAAACATGGAATTCGAGATTTCTATGGATACTACGTTTTCAATATTTTCTCGATGTCTGGGTGATAGGAATTTTTGTGGACGCTCATAAACTAATAATCTAATCAGCATAAAACTTCATATTTAAATAATTAATGTTTTTATTGGTAATTCAAAACCTGAAAAATGTTTTGGATGAAATTGGTCAACCGAAAGCAAAAGCTTATTCTTGCGAATCTCCCGTTTTTTCCAAAATATTTCCTTCAGAAATCAATTTATGTAATGTTGATAGCTATAGAGAAGTAAAAGTTTTGTTTGGAATATTTTTTCGTAACACCGACTTAAAAAAAAGATTCGATTATTGTCTAAATCTACGAAGCAGGTCGCTAAAGAGATACCATTCCGTTTCCGTTGCCAAGATAAAATTTTCTGTTGATAGCGATGCGCACGCTACCTCTGGTAAATTTAATTGCGCGTTGATACATTTTGTTAACAATTTTGTTAACTTATTGTTTTTTTTTCAACGTTTAGATTATTGAAAGTGTGCTAAAGTTTCTGCCTAACTTATTAATTTTTATCACAAAAAATGCTTCAAAAACTATAAGTTCAAAAGGCGTCACCGAGGCCTTTTCGTCAAACTTAATGTCCTCTGTATGACGAAATTATTCCGAGATTTATGTTCACCAGGTCCCTGTCAAAATGTGACATAAATTACTTGAAAGTCCCTTGTATCACGTAAAGTCTATGAGGCGCAATTTATACTCTTGTTATTTTAAAACTGAAGCTTATAATTTGATGGAGTTGATTTTCAGATGCGCATGCAAACATAATCGAAGTTATCCTCTTTCAATAATAAATTATGTCGCATTTAATTTATCTTTTAACGCACTGGAAGTGTTAACATAAGGATTCCGCTAAACAAAATATCGTAAGCGATTTCATTCAACGTAATGCGCGTCTCTTTTTGATCAGAATATTTACATGAATGGGATTGCGAAGCTGAAAAACAGATCGCTTAATAGCTTCTCCCTTCCCATTGAAATGTAACACATTTAACTTCGACGAAAATATAAATTTCTACACTACATTATAATTCCCATCCATTGAATAAAGGGATCTAATCCACAGCACCATGAAAACGTTTAAAATGAAATGAAGTCATGCAACTTTAGGAGAATTTGGATGAAATAACCTCTTACCTTTGATGATTCCAACGGGGTACGAATCTGGCAACTTCTGCTCACAAACACTTTTCCAGTAAGCACCAAGGTCCGCTGATGAGGTCCCAGATTATGAATTTATCCTCAGGAATACAAAAATCCGTCACTTCCGAACTATAGAGAAAGAACACGTCCCACCGTCTAGGAAGGCAAAGTTTGACTGACTGGCTGAGATGGCGGCAAAAAAAGACGCTCGCGGCGCATGTGCGAAGGTTGATTTTCTAGAACCAACCCAGGTAAAAGTGCCCGAGCCATTGTGACGTACCCGATAAAATGTTCCATTTCAGGAACGCGACGAGAGGCTCATAGGAACTATTCCACAAGCTCTGGCCAAAATCGCTCGGAAAGTCGAGGCTCCTGGAGAAAGGCAGTTCAACCTTTACGTAAACCAGGAGACCACCTATCGCGGCAGAATTAGGAGGGCGGAGACAATAATCTGAATTAATTTCTTGCACATAAGTAAGCGACCTGGCTTCTACAGTGGGAAATTAAGGGTCTAGGGAAGGGTTTGCCCAAGTGGCGTGCCAAATTCATGTCAATATATGGCCTCGCGTGCCATTAATAAATTTTAATATAACTGAATGATCATTCTTTATTAGTTGAGCACCCTGGTTTAATTAAAGAAGGATAACAATGTAAACGGTGTACATTTGTACGTATCAGTCTGAATTTCCGTATTTTGCATTGATTCAGTCATATAGGCGGCGATAGAGAACACGAGACGGAAGACACATGAATTATAAAATCTGATGTGGCCAGCACATGACTTTCTCCATATTTGGGGTATAGATATTTAAATTATTATGAATTATATTACGAGGCAAAATTATTATTTCGTATCGTAAAAGAAGACACGTCCTTGTTGCCGTAAATTAAGTATATTTTGAATGTTTACAGAATTCACCGCTACATGGTGTTGGCGCTGTATACTGGTATTAAGATAAAGCGAAATATATCCGAAATGGATGGTTCTACGAAAATTTGTTTCAAACAAAACTTGGAAGAAATATTATTCTCTACAACTTTGGTCCTTACGAAGATTACCAATAACGATGTTTTTAAGGAGATATTTAACGGAAACCGAAAAACCGGTTATTTATAAATAACTCCTAAACAATAACTCCTATAGAAAATTGTTTCAAATGAAAACTATAGGAAATTACATTCTCTATAACCTTTGCATAGAATTGTATATACAGTAATGATGTTTTAACGAAGAAATATCGCAAAAACCGAATCGGGTTTCGAATAAACCTCGACTTCCGGTTATCCGTTATTGTCCAAAAACTAATCCGTTCTTTGTGCTCATGTTAAAGTGTTATATATGAAGTTTAGTAACGATATGGCATGTACTTTTTGAGTTAGAGCGCCCACAATAACACACACATCATTCCGAAAATAGTCTAAACGTGTTCTAGGGACCTCAAAACGTATTTCCGTTGAAATCTCGAAGTCGATTTTTTTCATGAATACAATACTTTCCCATTACTACGTATGGAGAAAGTAAAAAGATCCTCGGAAGAATGGAAATGGGAGGGATAATGAGGGGGAGGGAGAATGAGAGAGAGAGAGAGGGGGTTGATAGAGAGAGAGATGGAGAGAGGGATAGGGAGGAATGGAGAGATGGAGGGAGAGATTTCTGAACTGTCTGAAAAAACGGTAGGCGCAATCGCTCCCCTCTTTCCCTCCCACTTGAGAAGTTTCTGGATTCCCCCAGAGCCAGAGGTTATAGGATACTTTTGAGGTTATGTAAACGTATTCTTGAAAGAAACAACCCACCACAACACGCTTCAATCCCTACTGAAACATATTTGTTGAGCGGACAAGGCCAATGCTGGAAGCAGGGGATATCCCTTTAAGAAAGGTTTGGCCAACCTTAACGCCTCCCCGTCTATATTATGGGCTCAGTCATCGGTAACATTAGTCCAAGAGAGCAGGTTGGCTGTCCTTAAACTTCCGGATTTAATGGGAAAACCCCCATGACTGCAGCCTAGCCAGTGAAATGGTAGCAAGGTATTCCGTAAAGAATTGCGAGCAGTTGTGAGTGAATGGACGAAGGTGTCTTTTGGTGGTGTCAGGAACAGTCAGAAAGATGCAGTAGCAGTTAATAAGTAAGTAATCTATATATTTTCCTAGTCCCGGAGCGAAAAGGGGGAGCTGGTTGTAGATAATTTATTGGCAAAAAATTTGATCTTTGTGTGTGTTTGGGGACTTTGTGTTTCGAAGGTTTCACCTTTTCGCCGTTGCAAATTATATAGAAACTAGCGAAGTTTATTTCCACTGCTGTGAATTTGAAATAAACGATTGCTTTTATCATAAACGAAAATGAACATTTCATCTCCAATGAAGACGATATTTTTATCAACAGCGAATAACCTACAGATAAAATCAACGTCATTTTAATACATAAGTTTTCAGAAACGGAGTTCATAAATAAAATTTGATTGATATTGTGTAAATTGAGAAAGTACGCAACAGTTAATCTATTTCGCCGCATTGCCTCGCAGTTCTGAAAAATTACGCCGCGGTATTCCAATATAAAATATTATTTACTTAACTACAATAGTATAACAGATACATACATGGGTAATTAGACATTAATTTAAAATTAATTATTTATACTTTGAAATATTATTGCGAGCATTCCTGCCACGCTATTGTCACTCCGCTTTTGAAACTAGAAGAGTTGCTAAATACAGTGAAACGTTATAATAAAATATACCGTTTAACTACTTATATTCATTTTGCTGTACGAAAAGTTATATACATATTTCCTTTTTCACTATTAAAATATGTTTACGTTTGTTATGATATTTTCAAATACAGTCAAACCTCGATTTAGCGCCACCATTTGTTCAACACTGGCATGGGTACTCAAGTGAGGGTGGCGCTAAATCGAGCCACCCTCATTAACTAGGTATTGAATATAAAATTTTCAATTAAAAATCCTTTTATAAGAAAAATGTCAAAGAATTATATGATTCGGTTGTCTAGAAAAAAGAAGAGTAAAAACGGCATTGATATATAATAAATAAAATGCGTATAGACATGTATTTGGTGATTGTTAGGATATGCACACTGGATAAAGGTAAATAATATTAATTGGAATTAACACTTACTTGGATTACTGTATTTACGTTGCATTGAAAAAGAGCAATGTAGCACAGGATGCTACAATGTAGTTATGTAGTCATATAACTCAAACACTTTTGAGGAAAATATTTTTCTAATTTTGTCTGAATTTTCTTTGTCACTCCCGTCAGCATTTGTAGAGAATGCAAGAATTACTCTGACTTTTGCATTTTTTTTACGTCCTTTCGCAGACCTGCCTGAGATTGTTTTGTCTGGTTGCATTCTATAAAAGAGAGGGGTCTCATCTATATCGTAAACATCTCTTAAGGCGGGATTAGACCAAGGCAGCAACGTGCAACATTACTGCATGCCTCATTCTGCAGCATGCTGTTGGATGCAGCAACGTGCAACATATGCTGCGTGCCTCATGACTAAAGTGACCAGATTTTCTAGATGTAAAATCAGTACATTTTTTTATATTTCTTATATCCATGAAAGAAGACTACATTTCAATATAATACTTTATATATTGAAATTTTATACAGTATACATAGGTATATAACATTATTGTTATATATATTGGATACTCTTGCTGAAGTCGATCAGAAAATTTGTTTTTTCTTCTATTTATGGCAGGGTCTTTAAATATAATTAAATAAGAATATTAATAATCTATTCTGAGAATAATGTTACTTTACTAAACAGCATTAAAATATTATACTACTCACATGATATAAACAACCATAACTACTACTGTCTGGACAACATTACTTTGGAATTGAAACTTAAGAGTTGTAGAGAAGGGGTGGGGGTTTGGAAGGAAAGACTGAAAAACTCCCCTCCCTCACAGCCAATCATAGGTGGAGGTGAGGTAATGTTTTCTAGGGGGAACTACACAGCGTTGTCGCAAGTCCTCTTTACACGTCCTGGCTACCTCAACCGTCAATCCCACAGTAAATGAACTAAATAATTATAGATTTTTTCTTTTTTTAAAATTAGTACAACTTTATAATTCAGTACAAAATGCAGTACATATTTGAAATCAGTACACAATCTCTAAAATCAGTATTGTACTGATTAAATCAGTACATCCGGTCACTTTACTCATGACCATTTAAACCAAAGAATCAGATTTTATTTCAGTTAACGAAGTGAAAAAGATTGTTGGAGTAAGCCTTGCAACAGCATGCAACATTGGTGTTTTTGTGGCATGCGGTGTATTTGTTGCATGTGGCAGCAATCTGCAACATGCCACATGCAACGCTTTGGCATGTTGCACATTGCTGCCTTGGTGTAATCTGGCCTTCAGATCATGTTTTTAAAATGTCATAAATCCCTTTTCGATTTCTTTCAACTTTTTCTTTGTCAACCTCGGCTGTTTCTCAGCGTCTCCTTTGTTGCGGCAGTTCACAGTGCTGATTAAAACGATGCAACCACCCACTGCTGTTCACAAAGTCTATGTTGCCCATTTCATCTCCAGTTAATTTTGCCTGCTTAATCATTTCATCAGTTGTACCGTTCTTTGCATTCACTTGCCCTATCTAAATAACTAACGCATCCTCAAAGTTTTCATGTTTTGCACCCTTAAGCCGTTTCACATTTACTCTTGTTTGACTCACACACAGTCAGTCAGAATATCTCCAACACAGCATCAACTTATAGGTTTCATACTTATATGTTTTATTTAAAGCTTTGCCTAAGTAGCTATGGCATTAAAACGAACTCACATCTGACCATAAACCGCATATTTGTGGGTTCACAGATGTGACGTATGGTGGCTAGCAGGGGTGGCACTTTACCGAGAGGTTCTCTATGTAATCATAATGTGGAAGTTCTGTTCACAAGGATTCGTTAGCGCTGTGCGAGGGTGATGCTGTGTGGGATGGTACTGTGGGGGGGGGGGGGGGTGTTAAATCGAGGTTGACTGTTTCTTTTTTCTGCATTAAAATATGCATGATTTATGATATTTTCAAAGTTTATTTTTTCATTCCTGATCACCTCATTCCCCATGGATGAAGCCTGGATTCACCTTTTGGGGAGAGAGAAATAGAGGGGAAAAAATCTTTTTCTAAATGCAGCCATGTATAACTAATAGCCCTTGTTTTTCATAACTTTTTTCTGAATGTTCATTTTTGTCTCAACTAAATTGTTTAGGATTTTTATAAAACTTCATTTTAGTAAAAAGGATGACGATATTTTTTGTAGTTATTGAATTGCAATAGAACACATTTTCTAAATTATTGTTTTTTTTTAATGCTGAAACTGACATCCGATGTTCAAGATCAGGGGTGCCTAACCTGCAGCCTGCAGGCCAGATACAGCCCAATAAACAATTTTATGTGGCCCACCACCAGCGTTTCATAGTTTTGAAAACCTTTTTCATTTTAATTTCAATTTACCTATTAAATACCATGTTTTAGCAAGCAAAATATGCTAAAATATCTAGCATTAAATTGGGTCCCTTTAGTAAACGATTCACAAATCAAATAAGTTCCATTCAGTGTTTTTTATTATATTTTCTCGGATATTTTTCAATTTAATTTCATCATGATTTGATTTTGTAATGTTAACTTTAAAACCTGAATTTTATTTTATTTTCATTCATATGGTGCCCAAGAATCTCTAACACTGGCAATTCCAAAAGATTCACTGCCCACAGTGTGGCCAACCATACAGGAAAGGTTGCCCACCCCTGTTCTAGATGAAGTTGATTATTCCAGCTCCTGCCATCATTAATATAACTGTAATCCTAATGAGGCCCTTTTATAGTAATATCCATAGCTTTTAATGCATCCCTGATGCCTCTTCAAGTTTGACTTGCCTGCTCTGGTGGAAATGGAAATTGAATGTCCAGAGAATATGTAACGGATTTAGGAATGGGTAAGCCTGTAATGTGGAATGCAGATTCATTTGGCCTGTGTACTGATGAGATATCCCTTTGGTAGAAGATTGTGTTTGTGTTTTAAGTGAATTCCTGAAAAGCTTTAGTTGATGATCATATGCTGGTAATTCAAGTGTGTTGCTTTTACTGCATAAGTTTATAGATTTCTAAATTTAACCACTTTTGTTTTTCAAATAAGAAGATTATTTTTAGAAGCAGGCAGATTATTTGCTTGTGGGAATACGTTCATGAACTTCTGGAAAAACCTTGTCTTCTTTGCGAGATTTTATAAATTGAATAACTGCACCATTTATGGACAACAACATTGTAAACCTCTCGAAAGAACCATTCAATAAATAGGTAATTGCTCTCCTTGACAAATGATTAAAATACAGCCTTCCTTACAGAAAATCTCCAATCGAAGAATGATGGCCAACATCGAATCCTCAATCAAATATCTTCCCGACAATTCTGTTATCGCCGCCCCTGACAGTTAGGCATTCCATCCATCGTCGAGATAGCATTATCTGATCTTTGCGAGAATTGGAATGGATTTCAATAAAAAACAAGATAATATTATAAATAAAAATTAAATTTTTATTTTAAAGGTTTAAATATCATCAATAACTAATATATCAAGGTGTTGGCTTTGAATAAGCATATTCCATGTACAATTGTTTGGCATATTTCAGATAATAAATTGCTGCATAACTCGATCTAGGAAACGCCCTTAAACATTTGGCACCCCATTATTATCAGACCGTGATGTGTCACTATCAACATATAATTGCATAAGTTTCTGTGATTCTGTTCGAAGAATCAATCGAATTTTCCATGATAAAAAGGAATATTTACGAGGATGTACTTATAAAAGCACCTACCGGTGAATTTTCAGCGAAACTATTTCTCTTTGGGTTATGCCCTTCATTTAACTCCCACATATTTACCTGCTAGCAGACCAAGAACTTATCTCTATAGAATCTCTACTTATTAGATTTCTTTTGCTGTCAGAGCATCTTTTTTGTTTACAAACAGAAGGACTAATGAAATCTTTGGGGAGTACCTTTTGCATTCAGTTCGAGGTTTGTAGTCGCATGCTCTCTCTCCCTCACCCTGTTTTTTCAATGAACTTTTGCGAGTTTTATTTCTTCAAATTTATTTTTAAAAGAAATTGAAACAAAATTTACGGAAAGAAAACTTATTTCAAAAAGTTATTTCGAGCAAAAGAGAAATTCAAGATCATTTTCATCGCTTGTGCTCATGTCAACCAGTGTAGCAGACGTCACTCGATTCAGGATGTCTGGTTTTCCCTTATTACTTTTTCTAAGAAAAAAAAAATTATTGGAGCTGAAAGGTTGAAACTATATTATCAATTCCCCTTGCAACAAAAACTTTACAACTTCTCAATTAACAAACCAAGCCCTGTGAGCACAGTTCAAAAAATATTTTTATATAAGTCATTTTTCTTTCGTCTTAAATTATTTTGTGCTTTTTAATGATTTAATATTGTTTTCTTAGCAAGTTAGTAATGTTATTTTAACTATGTGTAATACGAGATGGAACTCAGTAATTTTTTTCCGAGATGCTGGAATGCATCTCCCAATAATAGCATGTACTTTTATGGGAAAACGGCGCTCGACATTCGACTGTTCAAGATTCAACTGCGTTTTCAGGAACGCATCCCTGTCGAATCTTGGGCATCGCCTGTACTTAGCTTGGAGAGTTAAGACATGAAAGTGATTCATTTGCACTTCAAATTCTGTGTTTTAGAAGTTTTAATGAGATATTTTATATCACAGTCAGCACGTAATATCATTTGTTCGAGAACATTTTATGAGAGGTTATTAGCGTCAGTTTTTTAATCTTAATATGCCTCAGAGATTCTTTTAATTTCCTGAAAGGTATTCTTAATTTACATAGAACACATCTTTTATTCCATTAATATAGGTAAGTTAAATTGGAAATAGACATAGTGTTTGATTTAATTAGTTTTGACATAAATATATCTTGTGTTAATGTATATTAATTATTCATACATATGGGCATATGCAAATATAACTTTTCTACTTTAAGCAAATATAATATTGGTTAATGAAAAGGATGAGTTACACAAAATTTTCTCTCTTTTCTCTATTTGCTGATATTACAATTTGATTTTTTTTACAGCTTTAAAAATATTTTTATTGATTGTTCATTATTTCCTTGTCTCTATTAATGCAGAATTCTATACTTTTCTTTAGAGAATAAAAAGTTTTCGTTTAAAGTAATAAAGGGTGCCAAGACCATTTTCATTGAAATTTCTTTTGAAATAATGGTATTAATAAAACTGAGAAATGTGAACCACATTTTTGTCATCAAATCAGTACACTCCAATTTCCTATTAGGGTTTTATTGTAATATTTAAAGCGATATCAAATTGAAATCAGAAATTCATAGTTGTAATTATTGTAGAGAGCTAATTTGCTGTTTGAGAATGGCTCATGAAAAATTATAACTGTTATAGCTCGTGTAAATGTTTTTGTCATGGTAATTACTACTCCTTGAAGAGTAAATTGATTTAGATATTAGAGCCAATACTTTGCCATGGAAAATAGTGCTTTCAATTTTATTCCTGGTTCCAGTTTTAATGGGTTAAACTCATTATAATTTCTTATAGAAATAAAAACAAAAACATTAAATCACAGTCATATGTTTAATCGTTTCTTCATATTTGTAACAATTTCTTTGTCTTGTTTTATATACTTAAATTCAAGTTTAAATCTAGTACCAGCAAGAGTTTCAATCAATAATTATCTAATACAGTCTTTTAATGTTTTGGTTATATGAGACAAAATGTAACTTCTTCCATGCATATATCAGTCCTACTTATCAAAATTCAAAACATATAAAATACACAAAACACCTAGCAGGAAAGTTAGCAAAACTGACACTACACCAAAAGAAATAAGCATGTTTGAGTCAGGCATAGAACTCATTATCACAGGATCATTAATTACATGACTTGCTATATTATAGACATATTTTCCAATGTTTTTTTAAACTCCAGAGTAAGTAATAATGAGAGTGTATTATATCCGTTACATCCTCAACTATTTATCTTTTATATCCATAGCCAATCACAATGGTAGTTATAGTAGTACATATATTTTCCATCTGACACTCCAGCCAATACTGTATCATTTATATCATAAGAAATAGGAGATATTGAAATGAATGTTAGGAGACCTTAGCTAAAAATTCATTCTAAAATTAAAATCTTAATTGACCCTAAACAGATGTAAACATTTGCATAAATATATGTTCCTTTAATATTTATTTTATTTATGATCTTATCCACAGACATTCCTATCCGCTATCATTCTCAAAAGACGTCATTTTTAGGGCCGTACTTGCGAATTCAATTTATTTCAAACTTGAAAAGATATGTATGCTTTGATTGGAGGTAAACCCATGGAAGACATAGTTCAATATACTTACAGGAACGCCATTAATTTAGAGTAACAATTATAGAATATCCTTCAGGAGAAATTCAAATATTGACTCACCCTTTTTTTTTGGTCACACACTGTCCAATCTCTTACGATGTTTAAAAAAAATTACAAATAAAATAAAAGATTTCATAATGAAATAATTTTTCCTCTACGTTACTTAACCTGACATCATATTTCCCACTATATTAGACCAAAATCATGGACAGATATGATTATACACACCTTAAATTCTTAAGTATGCTTTCTCATTTTGCATGTGAACTACTTGACTGAATGTACATTTTGATTTTTTTTCTTAATACACGTTTTAATAAATCTGGTAAGCCATGGGGTTTTTTTGCTGGCAAAATAGTTTTTTTAAATTTAGTTTCAAAAGTATCGCTATAGTTTTAACAGACATTATAAATTATTTCAAGTACTCGTGTCGACATAATATACGAAGTGTTCACGCATATTATATTTGCTTCTGTGAAAACAACATTTGAACCGAAAGTTCTTCAGCTTTGTTATGCTATTGCAAATACATCAAGTCAAAAGTTTAAACACTTCTTTGAAATGGCTAAAATGTTAAAAGTAATTGATTTAATTTGAACTTTATTCTATATTGTATAGGTGGCTATGGTATATCTTTATATTAATATATACACATGATGTCAAAATGGTGATATATTCTTTTTAGAGTTAGTATACCTTTGACATTTTTGTGCTAAAACTCTATGTGAAATATAGATGGTGTGATTGATGTTTTATAACAGAAACAGTTATTTAGTCATTCAATGCAAGACAAAATAAAATAGCCATACTATGAAATAGTAATGAATCATTTATACTTTTTATCTTAAATTTTAATTTTTGGTTGATTTTGCAAACCCATGGGATTAATCATGGCATATTTACCTATTAAACTACTACTTACAAAACTTTGCTGCCCAAAAAGTAATCTTAGCGTGCTGCTAAAATAGTTCATATGTAATAAGACCACACAGTAAACATAACTTTTAATCGTAGTTTCAAGCGGTGTGAGTTTTATTTTCCAATTCCATTTTCAAATTTGAAAAATCTGTCATCCTGATTTCTCAGAAGCTTTCATTTTGACATGCATTTTATTCTGGTTGGTAAGAATTATAGTATATAAGAATACTTTGGAAGACGAAAAACAGATAGGACATTGCTTTACCAAAGCATAAATTTATCTATAATATAACGAGGAATTGTTCAGAACAAAAACTGAGTTTTTTTTTTTTTTACATAAGAATTATCGTCCACGTAGATAAATTACAATAAACTCATGTGATACGTCAAATAATATCATGACAGCATTAAAAGAAATTTCTGGCAGTTTTAAGTTCTCTTATCACTCATTCATTGTCACGTCATACTTCTGTTCGTGAGATACAAGTCTCAGTAATTGAGAGAAATAATTATCTTCCTTGTGAAAGAACATGGGTTTGAGATATAACACAGCTTTAAAACTATCAAGTTGGTAGCTACAATATAAAGTACATGAATTTCACTTAAGGAAAATAAAAAAATTATAAAATTGGCATTGTAATGACTTAACGAGTATATTAAAACATTTAATAACAAATTATGGACCATAATCTCTTATAATCACTCAAGAACAATTTGATATTTATTACTTATATTACCTATTTGTTTTAAATAGTTGAGCATGAACCTTTTTATATAACTGCGAAGCCTTTTACAGGAGATTGAGTGCTTAGAAATGTTCACAATTACCAAAAATCATACGCTTGTGCACCACACAAAACATTAGCATACAATGTGCAGCAAAAAATAAAGCACATATTCTCTTGCTTCGTATTTGAGTTGACCAACAGCTGTACAAAAAATGTAATACTTAGGTAAGAGTTCGAAGCAGTAATTTTTTTTTAGAGAGCATTTTTAGTGTCGTTATCTAGACATATCTCACAATGATAGACAATAGAATTGTAAGACGAAGAAGATTTCAAAGCTGCTTAACAGTATCATAGTGGGAATGATAGTGCCTCTTATTTTGTAAGCAATATGAGTTCCAGTTTCGGGTGAACGGATCAAGTCAGTGGTGGGACAGGCACTTCTCAATGGACAGTATAAAATTTGATGCGGACACTACCGAGAGTTGAGCTAAGTGAAGGAGAATGTTTTAAATTTTCAAAGGTTTTTTTTTCCTTAAAGGACCTTATCACCTTACGATGCGTCTTAATCAAACTTTCAATTAAATTCCCGTAAATCCTAAAAAGTGCTTGTTCCTCTTGGCAAAATAAGGAAAATATACAACTTTAAAATTTCACCATTATTAAAATAAATACTCTTCCTTCATATAAGTTATACTCTTCATTCCATGGTGTCATACTGAACCTTCTTGACCTTAAAATGACGGTAAATGCCATAACCAGCTACTGTCAGAAGAACGACAATAGCAAATGAGCTTCCTACAGCTATTGGAGCTGTTTCATCTCTGAACCCGCTTCCTCCTGGCGTGCATACATATTCTATAAAATGAGAGAACAATCTACATTAGTCATGAATAAAGATAAATTTCTTTCAAGAATTTTCATTAAAAAAATGCTTTTTACAAAATCTCTAATTTGTCTATTGCACTATGCATAGTAATTTTCAGTGGAAGTTCATAGTTCTTATGATAAAAAAATAATTATATAACATATTAATGATTAATATACTAAAGAAAATTAAATAAATGTACATTAGAAAAAGAAATTGCCTTCTATTTCACTTAATTTGTAGGACAGTTAGTGACTGAATGCTTAATTTCATCACCAAGGAGTGCATATTAAGTTTTGTAAATAAATAATATCAAAAATACATTAAATTTCCAAAATTGCTGAAATTCCACATTATCAATGAGGGTATACAATCTTAGTATGATAAATTCTTTGAAATTCAATACCATTAGGACTAAGACTTGCTAATTTTATGAATACATATCTTAGATTTCAGAAACCTACACTGACTGAGGTTAGATTAGGAAAACATGGAATAATTTCTCACATAGCAAACACAGTAATGCTGAAGTTGAACAGCTGTGGATAAATACCGTATTTACCTTAATATAAGACAACCGTGAATATAAGATGACCTCCCCCTTTTTTTTTTAACCTTTTCACTGCTGCACTTGAGTACACTCAAGCAGCAAGAAGTCCCTCCTTGCTGCGCTTGAGTATACTCGAACTCCACTTTGTATTGTCATTTCCCCATCAATACTTTCTTTAATTTCCTCTAAATCAATTTAAATGCTTTGTTTTATATTTAAGTAAATATTTTCTTGACATCTATTTTCATGCATCTGTTTTTATATCCGTTTCTACCAAAATGGTTAGTAGAAACAACATTTTGAAGGTTATAGATGAAATAGATTCTGATGAAAACTTCAATTTTAGTGAATGTGAATGTTGTAGTGAAATATCAGAATGTGATAATGAAAAGGAAAACCTGCCCAAACAGAAAAAATGAAAATTCCGGAACCTAATTTTTCATGGTCTAACCCATGGGTGTCCAAACTGCATCCACTGGGCCGCATGCAGCCACTTGCGCGATTTCGTGCGGCCCGCTGAATGATTTTAATTTTTTATGTACTTGCGGCCATTTTTGAGAGAAGAAATTCCAAAATATTTTCAATTGTCATAATTTTTTTTGTTGTTTAAATATATATTCATATTTTGCCAAGTATTCATTGTGTATCGATGAAAGTAGTGACATCACCGATACTGCTCAATTAGCGATTTTTATTCGAGGTATAACAGAGTTTCGAGGTATAACAGAGAGTTTCGAGGTTGTGGAGGAATTGCTGAATATAGTTGCTTTGAATGACTCCACAACCGGAAAGGACATTTGCGATGCAGTTCTAAATGAAATGAAGCTACACAAAATTTACTCATCGAATCTCATTCAAATTGTGACTGATGGAGCACCGTCAATGCGAGGTTCTAAAAATGGTGCAGTATCGTTGCCGTAAAAAAATATTTTACAAAAATTCCCATGTGCTGAAGTCAGCAGTTTGCATTGTCTTATTCACGTACAAAATTTACGTTCAGAGTGAATTAATATGGAGCATATCATGAATGTTATCATCAAAACTGTTAATTACATCAGAGGCAGCGCTCTGAGACATGGAAGATTTAAGGAAATGATTAACACTTTCAACGAGGCATGACTATAATTCCAGTCATGGTGGGTGCTATCCCGACTGGAATTCCAGTCATGCCACGTTGAAAGTATTAAGGATGTGGAGGAAGCCGAAGGAACTGATGTTATTTACTTCACAAATGTTCGTTGGTTAAGCGGAGGGAAAGCAGTGAAAATATTTTTCGAGCTACGAGAGGAAATTAGCTTTTTTTCATGCAAGCAGAAGGCAAACCCATCAATGAATTCGATGAAGAAATTTTTCTCTAGGATCTTGCATTTTTTGTTGATATAATGTTCCATATCAATAATTTGAATGTGCAGCTGCAGGGAAAAGGCATGAATATATCTGAAATGTATCGTTTGAGTAACGCATTTATTGGGAAGTTAAATTTGTTTCATAATCAGCTAAGGGAAAACAAATATGATCATTTTGAATCTATAAAGTCCATCATATTAACCGAGAAGGATACTAAAAGATTTGCACAGGATATCGACTTGTTAATTCAAGAGTTCAAAGAACGCTTTTCAGTACTTCTAAAAATGAAAAATTAAATTGAAATCTTATCAAACCCATTTATTGTGGACTATAATTCTGCGCCAGATCATTTGCAACTTGAGCTTATTGAATTGCAATCTGATATTGAAGCACATTGTGCTTTCAAAGAAAAACGAAAATTTTCATGATATTTATATCACAGGAGAAAAATGTCCAGGTCTCAGAGACCATGCCTTAAAAATGACCACTTTTTTAAAGTACTTACCTTCGCAAACAACTTTTCACCTAAATGAAATTCACAAAAAATCAATACCGGCATAATTTGACCGATGAAAATCTGACCCATCAGCTCAGATTATCATCCACAAAATTAAAGGATTTACAAATTGATGATCTTTTGAATTAAACAAATTTAAAATACTTTGTAAAAAATTAAACTTTATTAAAGAAATATGTATTTTAAAAAAGAAAATAAAAATTTGTAATTTGAATTAAATGAATTAAAAATACTTTGAGAAAAACTTTTAAAGAAATATGCAACAAAAAAATAACAGAAAAATTAATAATTGTTTTGGCAAACAAATCGTACAGACCCCTCTTGTAGTGCGGCCACTCAAGATTTTTTCTGGCCACTATAAGGCTACATGAGCTTCCATATCTGGACACCCATGGTCTAACCATTCACTTCAGCCGTCTGCTCATTTGTTTCTTCCACAGAATCCTGATTTCCCTGTTTGAAACTTTACGTCAGTAAACTAAATCCTAGTATAAGCATGTAAATATGAATAATAAACACTGTGAAAGAAAGTGAGAACTGGTGAGCCAGAACTAGCCCATCACTGAGGGCACTGCGTGTAGGATACCAGCGTAGCAGTGAAAGGGTTAAACTCAGTATTTTAGAAAAAATATTTAAACCAGTAATTTTGACAAATTTACTCCGATTATATTCCATTATTACGATTTTTGCATCCGAGTCATAATTACAATTATTAAAATTGCCGGCACGGCGAGATTGTTTCTCCTTGGCCGCTGAGCAACCTCAGAGATCGCTTTTCCTGCTGCGGGACCTGGCTCCCGGCAGCGCATAAGGGAATGAGTGACGCTGAGTCATCCTCGTGCGAGCACGAACTTTCTAGTGTACCCTGCAGTTCCCTCTCCTGTTTCTGTTATCGTTGCTATTGTTATTTGTTGTTAAATAAACTTATAGAAACCTAGCATTTATTATTATTCATGCACCCACAGTAGGATAGAGTGACATTTGCTGGTGCCGAAATGAATGTTTTTGCTTTCAACAAGGACCGTTCTAATTAGCTTTCAATACGCTATGCTACATTGTAGTGCATGAAGTACTGTATCAGGTTTCTAAAACCCCAGCTTTCCATTGTGATAGAATAGAATTACACCCGCAGGCATCAAAATGATTGTCGTCCACTTTTACGAGACACGACTGATTTATGTGAAGTGATTCCATACTATGCAAATATAAGATGACTCGAGATTTTTCAGGTGCTAAAATTGGAAAAAAAACCTCGTCTTATATTTGGGTAAATACAGTATAAACTATGGAACAAAAAATAAAGGACAAATGAGATTTATCTAATACTAATAAAATTAGCATCCTGGCTGGATGAGGTATAAAAATTTTGTAGAGGCATCCCTCGCTATAGTGTGCTTCACTTAGTGCAGATTCGCTATGGTGCTCTTTTATCTGTTGTTCAATTGCCACATTTTTTTTTGTTATACAAAAGAAGTGCATAACTCATATTATTCGTAATGAGTCAAAAGCATGAAAATACATGTGCTAAAGATGTTTCTGTTTTTCAGGAACCAATTAAAGAGCACTGAGTGAGGGATGCCTGTACAGGTTCCAAGGTGGGAAACGAAAAGAAAAAAGTGACAGCATGGTGAAAATCCTGATGTTTTGATCATTAGTTGAAACTAGGTAAATATTTCAAAACAATGTTTGTGTAAATACTTCAGTGATCCAGTTGGATCTTAAACTCTACAAAAAATTACAATGCTTGTATTTATAGTATGGCTAGTGTGAGTAAGTGTATTTTCCAATTTTCCCTTCAGAGTCAACCTCTCAACGCAGAAGTTGCCAGTTGCCATGCTGTTCCTGTGCAGTGGTGTCGGAAATTAATCTTACGGCTCTCCCATCTGGTCTTCTGAGTAATAAAGAGCACCATGTCTTCTAAAAGGATTCTGATTCATAATCATCTCTCAAAAGGACATGATTTACCACTCTCAAAGCCAAAACCAAAAGAATAAAACTTTTTTCCCATCTCTTCGAGAGGTGGTTGGTGTGGCAGGCTCATCACTTTAGGATGTTGTTTCATTTTCACTTTGCTTATCCTTCGTTGGCAGCTAGTTTATGTTACTCTTTATTAAATTCTGAGTCAGCCAGTATGCATTCCATCACTTTTCAGCCCATAGGCTTCAGTCAAAAACTTTCTTTTGAGAGAGTCAGTTGAGTCACCTTTGCTATCATAGTCACTATATGCAAAGCAATGGATTCACGTGCGAGTGGTTCTTTTTTTGCAGGAAGAAGAAATTGAAAAACTACTTGAAGACGAAGAAGACAATCAGTTAAATCCAGGAAGTGACTGCCCAAGTGAAGACGAAGTTGATTTTGCTGCCCTTCCTCAAATTCCTGAGAGCGAAGACGAAAACGACAGTGGTTCATCAGGTAGGGCTGAAGCTTTTCATTCATCATGGAATTGGGTAAATAATGATGAAAATAAGATTCTGAAAAAATTCCTTTCACTGGTAAATATGGTCCAACTATTTTATATTATTAGACAAGGTGAGGTGATGCTTTTTGTCAGGTGGAGTTTGTTCTCTAAGATTGTCTTTTAGATCTCGATTTATCAAATGGAAACCTGTCAATTTAGATGAAATTTATATTTATATGGGAATTATAATAAAGTCTACAGTCCGTTCTTACTTTTTGAGAAATCTGCTTTTCGAAACAAAAACAATGTCTTAAGATAATCTGAAAGCATCTCAAAATTTTTCATTTTATTGAAAATTCAAAAATATGCGATTATTCCGGAAACAAACTTTTCAAAATTCAACCTATCATTGATTATATGCAAAACAAATTTCAAAGTATCTATCTGCCAAAGGTAAATATTGCTGTGGATGAATCTCTTAAACTTTGGAAGGGACGTCTGTCATTTAAACAATATATTCCTTTCAAATCGGCAAAATTTGGCAGAAAAACATTTGAGCTTTGCGAACCAGACACTGGTTACTTATGGAATTTCATTGTTTACTCTGGCTCAGACGTGACAATTTCTACTTCAGAAACTCCAGATGGACTCAAAACAGCAATAGTGATTAAATTACTTGAACCTTTATTTAGAAAAGGTTGTACTTTATGGATGGACAATTAATACAATTCACCTGATTTGGCAAAATTTTTGATGAATTGGGGCACAAATGTAGCTGGAACTTTGCGTTTAAATACAAAAAATGTTCCAAAAGAAATCAAAGCTGCCAAGTTGAGGAAGGGAGAACATATTTCAAAGGCGAGTGATGGCATAATGGTTATAAAATGGAAGGATAAAAAATATGTACCATTGTAATAATTTTCAGGAAAAAGATGGAAAATTTAAACCTATTTGTATTTTAGAATATAATATGGCAATGGGAGGAGTGGATTTGAAAGACCAAAAGCTTCAGCCCTATCACTTAGAACGTAAAAGATGTAACAAATAGTACATAAAATTGTTTAGACGGCTATTAAATGTTTCGTTGCAGAATGCATTGGTAACAATCAATAGTTGTCAAAATAAGGTATACCATCTAAGTTTTCATCTTATTTTAATTCAACAACTGTTGGAAAAAATGCGGGAGTCTTTTACAGTCACCGTGTGCCAGGCGACCACCCGTACAGCCATCACCACGCAGTTTAGTTGAGAGGCACTTCATCGAAAACATACCAGCAATGAGAAAATAATATAAGACCAAAAGAAGATGTCAAGTGTGCTCTGCTAATGGAAAGACAAAGACTACTGTGTATTGGTGCCCTGAGTGTGCTTTAGGCTTATGTTTAGAAGGTTGTTTTAAGACGTATCACGTGAAACTGCATTTTTAGGAAACTAGTGTCATCAGAGGAGTGCAAGTTGGGTAAAACACCAACTATGCTGTAATTTTTTTATATTTACTTAACATTTCTCTACAAGTAACCAAATTTTTATGATATTTGATCTGTATTTAATAAAGGTATAAAATGTTGTCTGCAAAATTGCGCCATCAGAGACTTTCGCGAAATTTACTACCGCGAATAAGTCTTACCGACATTAAAATTTTGACCAGCCGGAAGAGTTAAATTATTCACTACATTATAACTACACTACATTTTAACTTACTATGTGGCTTTTCGGTCAGAGGCAGGTCAACGTTTTTCACGACAGAACAAATGAAGAGGTACTCAGTTGTGATTTGAATATTCGATCAGATTCATTATACCTAAACGTATCATTTTTGTATTTAAAAATTAACTTAGTGCCCATTTTATTGCTAGTCCATTGCATGTTTAAGTTACCCTGCAATTATGTCTTTTGCATGATAAACGGAGGAAATTACTCTTTTTTTACAGTATTAATGTGGATGAGCTGCATTTTATGACGTCAGGAAAATCGTAATGAAATAAGATATGGGTCATAAATTTTATTTAAAATGCCACAAACTTACCTGGACCAAACTGGTCATTCCTGAAAATAAATGGCTGGAGTTTGAAATCTCTGAGAAGCAAGGTTGCTGTAGGTACTTCATTTGCCATCGGCATGTTTTCTTTAGGAACAAGATCTATGGAAGTCTCCGTATGGGTACATAAATAAGATTTCCCGACTGGAGTTGAGAACAATGTCGATGACTGGGCTTTCGGTGTTGTCAGTCTGATTGTATGACCTATATTTGAATGATGCACATGATTAATGTTATGTAAAAGAGCAACAAAAATTTCATGTGGGACTTGATTTAAAATTTTTTATGAGAAATTTAGCATGCATTATTCTTGTTAACAACTTTTTTGGAGTGAATCTTACCATTTACATCTAATAAAATAATTTCACTTTTGAGTAAGAGTCTCATGCACTATTAAATGTATATGAACATTGATAAATTAGATTTTGCATTGACATTAAATTGATCCATATTTTAATTTTAAGTAGTAACTTTTGTTGTAATTTAATCATTAGTTTTCATAAGTAAAACTGTTTATTTGAAAATTAACTTGAGGTATAGTGAAACAATCGTCAAAATATAAATAGGATCTTACCTGGGTGGACAATATGTTCAAATAACTTGTCGTTTGTGTTGAAACTCAGGTCTATCTTTTCAACATACCACTTTTCTCCACCTAGAGTCTAAAATAAAGACAATAACAACATCAATTAATAGTACTAAGTTAAGCATTCCTGAATAAAGTTCATTTTACTTGTTCACCACTCTCAGTTATAGTCAGGGCCGGATTAAGTGGTTCATGAGCCCCAAGCAAAGCACACGTTCTGGGCCCCGGTCTAAAATTGGGCCGGATTAATTTAGAGACCCATTCATTCACAGCACGTGTGTTTTTTATCGGTCCTTTTTTATTTTCCTCTCTCCCCCTACCTTTCTCTCCCATAGTTCCTTCCTCCAGCTTAATCTTTCCACGAAATCGTAGACAGTAAGAAATGAACTAAATTCCCGTATTATAGAATCCAATGCAATGTCTGCAATTTCGCTTAACAGCAACATACACATAAACATTTCCGTGTAATCCAATGCACGTAATTCTGCCTAACAGCAAATTAATGGTTGCCATTGACGACGGAAGGATTCCAGCTCAACAAACGTTAAATTTTCGCACCAAAAACCAAATTGTAGATGGATTCGATCCATAGTCGAAAATCGACGATAAAAAGTTTATTCATTTTCCAATAAAATAGTTCATATTCGAAGATTCTACGTGAATTTTTTCCAATATAAATTTGCAAAAGAACATTAACTTGCACGTCGTAAAACCTATTTTTACGTCTTATGTTCTGGGAAATATAAATTATCCTCTGAAATCGAACCCTGGACGTTACTTTACAGGTTAACTCTCCAAAATTGCACCAATGTGTCACGATTACGACACAATGAAAGTTTTTACGAGTCATTATTGTATCCCGATTAGAATAAAATGATGTCTAGTCTTTAATAAGTTATATTATGTTTATCTTTGCCTGAATACAATATTATGGGTCCTTTTATAAAAGTATATATATTATCTGGCCGTTAGAACAGGAACATAATGCAAATTTTTAACATTGCTATTATGGGAAAATGTGCTTCAGGAACCAATTATGCTGTAAGTGCGTGGACTGCCTGTAGTTGGAATTATTGATAAAGTAAGAAAGCGTTTCGCTTAGAAAATCGTAGCATTTGATACAAAAGAATAAAGGGAAACAAGTAACAGATTTCTGTCCACTGTGGGCCTCCTTGTCCTCTGAGCCCCACGCACTTGCGTGTTTTGCGTACCGCTTAATCTGACCCTGGTTATAGTCCATATATATGAGTTAGATGGTGTGAAAAAATAGTCCAAGTTCATTTTCACTGAGGAAAGTGAAGTCAAGAACCCAAATTTCCAAAGGTTCTTCAGTATTAAGGATAAACTAGGTCTTGCTGAACCTTTTCCAATAAGAGTCCTATCAATAAAATCCACTACATTTGATATAAATTTAAAAGAATGCTTCCATTATGAACATTATTCTGAGGGAGCTTAAAACGAGTATAAGTTTATATGTTTATGTGGCATATCTTTAGCTTTCAGCTGGGTAATTATTTAAAAAAATAATATTAAATTTTAAATCAATTTTCATTTAAATTACTTAGATATACCGTATTTAATCGATTGTAAGTCGACCCCCACTTTTCACCAGGGCACGGGAGGAAAATTCCATGTTGGGTGTACAGTCGTCCTGGTTTTCCGAGATTTGTTGCAATAAAAATACCGAAAAGTATGAATGTCCCTGTTTTTTCGATTCGTAATTAAATACAAAAGATATCAACTATAATTATGACAGCAAAAATTGTTATATTCAAGCATTCATTACAATATGTACCAAAATTTAATTTGTCCCAGTTATAATCTCCTAATAACCATAAAAATATTTTTGAAAGGGAAAATTCTCGCATAAGTTTAGGGGAATTTACTCCACGCCAGGGACCAAACACACATGCAATCTCTCACGCTCTGGGTTTAGGGAGAATTACTCCGTGCCAGGGACCCTTTTTCTTGCTCACAGTCACACAAGTACACACCAGTCAAAAAAACCACACACAAGTACTTCCTTTCTAAAAAAATTTCCTAAATACGTATTTCAGAATCAGCGATTCCATCGTCAGTAGGCAGATCAAAAAAGACAACGAATAACAAGTCAGGGAGAGTATATATACATGGAGGGAAATGGGAGGGACGGAAAAGGGAAAAAGAAAATGGAGGGGGGGGGGGGGAAATAGTTACAATGTAGCGATGGAAAAGTTAGGAAGTGCGTTGGAATGACCGTTATTCAAAAGAGAAAGCAAAGTAGTGTTTCTTATTCGACCTGTCTTGATCAGTGGTTCTGAAGTATGCAATTCAATTAACAGCATGTCTCTTCCTTCAGTTGTTGAAAATGAAATAATAAGCTGTATTAAAAAACTTAAAAACACTCTAGTGGTCTAGATAATGTGCTTTGCTCTGTAACCAAGAAATGCTCTTATGCCCCTGACTCATCTTGTTAATGAATCCTTTTCTCAAACCATTCACAATAAATGCGATAGATCCAAAACTGACAACTACAGAGCAATATCCTTACTCCCAGCCCTATCAAAAATATTTGAAGCCGTAATGTTGAATCGAGTACTGCAATATTTTGGAAAATATATTTTTTTAAATTAAGAACTCCTTAGCCGTACAATGTACGGCTAAGGAGTTCTTAATTTTTTTTAAATATCCATCTTGCTGTAGTCTCCAACACCTTTTTAATTGGAAAATATAGTTGACTCATTTTCAGTCCTCAATGTCTTTCGCTCAAACATTAGCACCAAATCTGCAACTGCTGAACTGATAAATGAATTACTGGATCGCCTAGAGGCAAAAGACAGTCTCATTGGTGTCTTCTGTGACTTATCAAAAGCATTTGATACTGTCAATCACAAAATCCTACTAACAGAATTGGACAACCTAGGAGTTTGAGGTATAGTCATATAATTGACTCAGATCCTACTTATTAGATAGAAAACAATACTATGTTGAAATCCCATTCACGGATGAAAATGGTTGTGTAGTAAAACATATATCTGAGCCAACTACTGTGAAATCAGGCATTCCTCAAGGAAGAATATTGGCGCCTTTGCTGTTCCTAGTGTACATTAATGACTTTCCAAATCTGATTCTACCTCAAAAAGTGTGTTCTATTTGTTGATGACATAAATATCATCATTAGAGCCAAAAATTCTTATACCGTAAACGACATCAATTAACATTCTAGAAAATTGAACTACTGCAAACAAACTTATACTTAATACAGGTAAAATCAATTTCATTGACTTTTGTGCTTCTAATGTCAATGATGCTAACCAGTTGCATTGCCTTCATGGTAACAGCATTTCATCAGTTCTCACTGGAAATTCTTGGGCTTAGAAATTGACCAAAACCTAAAGTTTCAATCCCATGTTGATATGCTTTCTACAGAGTTAATTTCTATATGTTTCACACACAGAATCTTAACTTGTGTTGCAGACAAGGCTATTGCCATCACTGCCTACCATGCATACTTTCATTCCCTAATAACCTACGGAATAATTTTCTGGGGCATGTACAAAAAAAAACCTAACTCAAAATTCAGAAAAGGGCCATATGAATCATTACAAAACTGAAACCTAGATATTCCTGCAAGAATTTATTTAAAGAAACTGGAATTCTGACTTCCCTGTATAATGCAGTGCATCCTACATATAAGGAAAAACCTGGTAAACTTAAAAATAAACCATGATCAACATGACCATAATACTACATCAAAAAACCACTTATGAATACCTACATCAGTGGTTTTTAACCTTTTTTGGCTGCGACCCAAATTCTGGTTGCAGCGACCCATTTCCTCCAATATCTCAATTGTAATAAGTAATAAAATTAATAGGAATTTAATAAATAAATGAAAATAAGCTCTCAGGACATTAGCATTGAACGGGTTATTAGGAGGAATGATATACTATATGGATATAGAAAGCAATGGAAAATCTTTGACGGTCCACTCAAAATGGTTTGGCGACCCAATTTTGGGTCGTGACCCGGGGGTTAAGAACCACTGACATACATAGTAACAGGTTGGAACTTAAATCTAGAAATTTTCACCATAAAGGGATCCAACTCTAAAATAATCTTCCCAGTTCCTTGAAAGAATATATGCATCTCAGTGTCTTTAAGAATAGATTGAGAACATACCTTAGGCAGAAATGCTACTATTCCCTGACTGAACACAAGGTGATATTTAACTTTGTCTAACACAATTTTTATTATAAAGGAGTTGGAGATTACGGTGAGATAGATGTTACAAAAGTATATATAGGTAATTCCTTAACCTTGCAAGGTTTTGATTTAAGAGATTGCTCTATGTGTAACATGTTAATTTAACTGATCTTTCATTGGAAATGGGTATTATAATGTGTTTTACTATATAGCAAGAATGAATTAAATTACATTTTTGTAAAATGCTATCTATGTACTGTAAGCAATTCCAAATCTTCATCCCCAAGCTCGTACATACTGTTATGAAAGTACCTTGTTATGAAATGCTTGTATGATAATGTGTAATTTTATTCTTTATTTTTGTAAATAATATTATCCTGTATATTGTAAAGCCTGTGACAAGTCTGATTGTACAAAATGTATATATTAAGATGACAATAAGCTCTTTCTCTCTCAACTCTATAGGTATGTAACAGAATCACTAAAATGACAGATACCTTTTCAAAATACCATGCCAAGGTGTATGTCTTCCATTGCAATAACATGGTAGCTTCATCTTCACTTTTACATTCACCGCTTACGCTTGCTGTTTCAGGGACAAATATATCTCCTTCCTATAAAAAGAGACGAAAAATTCACATGAGTCTAAAGTCCATATAGTTATTGCGTAAGTTTAAATATTTTAAAATTGTATTAAGTGATTTTTAATTATCACTTTTTTTAAAAGACATTCAAATAGCAGACAGAGAAATGTAGATATATTCCAATTGAGAAAATTTTAAGGCACACTATGAATTCAAGCATCACTTTATTCACAATGACTTAGATATTAAAACTTTCTCAAACACCAAGTTCCCCCATTACACGTTCACTTTTCCACAGTAACTTCTCGGAACACAGTGCCAATAATTACTTTTATGTGGTCCGAATGGCCAAATTGCAAGAAAATTACCAACATCACTGGTTTCAACTAGATTTTAGGAATTTTCTTTATGATATTACATTTAAGCGATAACTGGTCAGGTACAAAGTGCCGATTACATTTTTTTCTACAATAGTAATTAATTTATGTGCTATATATAATACTTGCAGGATATTATAAACAAAATTATTATATTATTTGGTTGACATTTTTCACGTATATTTTTTCAAGCAATTGTTTCGGAAATAACAATTGCAAACCTAGAGGTCATTTATCTACAAACTTGCTGGTTGTTGGAGATATATCGTCTGGTGCTTTGGACTCTGCATTGGTTGTCGTAGAGGTATTTATTTTTTCATAAAAGTATATGTATCTCGTCTCGGATATATCACGATCCCAAAATTGGTCAAAAAATGATATATCAAAACTGAATGAATGTAAGGACGATGAACTATTGTCAAAATGTAAGGAATTCAATAGTAAACTGACTGATGAAAGTCAAAATGAATCATATATAGATGGGGAGTCATTATTTGGAGAGCTTCAAATATTGCAGCTCTATATAAAGTGTGAAATGGATGCGAGTGGAGTACTGGACTACATACTCCAAAATAATTTAATCTCTTCATTTCCAAATGTCGCAATTGCCATCAGCATTTATCTGACATTACCTATGTCTGTAGCTGCAGGAGTAAGAAGTTTTTCGAAACTTAAAATAATTAAAAACTACTTAAGGTCAACAATGTCACAAGAGAGACTATCAAATTTGGCAATGATATCCATAGAACACGAAATGTCTGATAAGTTGAATGTACATGACATTAAAAAATTGTCTGCATATAAAGCCAGGAAAGTGAAGTGTCACAAATAATATGGAATTGATTTGTTAATTTTTGTCAATTAAAATGTTTAATTCTGTTTATTAAATTAATGATAATGGAATATGAGTTGAGAATTTTTTTTACTTCTAATAAAAAAAAACATTCTTTCTTGTAAACTTTTAACCATGCCAATGTAATTTTTGCTGATAAACAATATTGTCAATAATATTGATTTATTTCAACTTGCTAGAAATTTTATTATAATGCTATCAAATTTTATATACAGGCTTAATTGTTTGAACATTTTGAATAAATATTACCATACGTCTAACCAAATATCTTGAACTGGCAATGCAGTTTATTACTAGCTTAATTTTCAGTATCGCCTCAAAAATAGAAGCTTCCTGCAAAGTTTTTAATCATTCTAGTCAGGGCTGGAAATGGGGAGAATGCGGGTGGATGCCATTACCCCAATACCAGAGCTTTTTTTTTTGCTTAACGGCACCATGTCAGCTACTGTGGCTCTTTTCAACAGATTCTGGAGAATCCACCTAGTTCTGAAAAACCATTTCCACCCACCCCGGACTGTAATTGACCTAGTTACTTAGTACAGTTGATGCAAAACCAAGTTTATTATACAAACAGTTAATGGCCTGTAAATTTCTTAACAGTTTTTATGCCAAAAGCTTAAAGAACTCTTACATATGAATATAATCATTTTGTGGAACTTGAACCAAGCCAAATGGAAATAAAATACGTAAAGCATTCTCAAAAGCCTCTGGGTTTCCAAAATGCAGTGTGGTAAACTCTGGTCTAAAGAGTTAATAGAAATAAATAGAGAGCTCATTGTTTTCAAAATGTATTTATATGAAAACGTATGTGTGATGTATGGTGTATCCGATTTTGATTTCCTACAATATAAACTTATTGATTTGGAGAGGGGTGGCGAATTTTATTTTGCACACCGGCGGCCACAAGGGTTGGAGCAGCCCTGATTAGTTTGATTTATTATTATCATTTTTGTTACGATGATATCAAAATTCTTTTTATTTAATCTATAAACTTGAGCTTTCTATGATAGGAGGAGCACTTTCAGCTTTGTTTGACTTCTTGTGGTTGTAACTCATGTCTGTTCAAACTGAGTGCATTTTCGCAGAAACAGTCACTGTTTAATGATATAGTGGGGCGTCATTTATTTCTGCTTTTATTAATATCAAAATGTATTTATTTATTGAAAATTATTAATAAAACCATGGTAAAAGTTCAGAAAAGACAGTTTAAAGGAGGTTCTCTAAAAGAACTTGATAAAAAGTGAAAGAAAATGGCACATGAAGCAATCAAGTGTCATAAACTAACAGACGTTTTTAAGTGTCAACTATCTCAATCTCAGTTAAATATGACATAATGAAGAAGGTACTAACTCGTTCCTGAATAAAGTTCCTAATATCGCCATTCTAATACACAGATGAGAATCAAATAATAATAATAATTTTTGCTTATTAAATGATTAGTGTATTGTAATAATCAAAATCTTGATAAAATAGGTAAAACACTGCACTTAAAAAATGGATGTAATCAGCAAGGGGGCCGGTCAACTTTTCCCAGGCCAAAAAAACTTGCCTCAGAAAATGAAATTACCCAAAGAGAACTGTAATTGGTGAAAAACTGGAAGAACTTCTTGAAGCAATTACACAAAGTCCAATGACATATGATGGCTGAATAGCCAAATGGTTGATCATAAACAGGCAGTCCTGCAAAACAGCTCTTCACTCTTTGGTTTTGAAAACATAGAGTTTAAATGTGTTTCATCAATTAATTGCGTCAGATTTTGGGAAATGCATATAATTTTGTCATTGGTTAAAAAATCATCTGGCTACTATGCATATTAGAGACCAAACATTTATAATTGATGGTTTAATTTGTCAGGTTATGCGAATTCTCAATCATTACTAAGTTACAGAGAAACTTGATGAAGGCCATAAAATTAAATTGTGTGACTGAAAATTTGGCATCAAATGTCAAATTTTCAGTCACACAAATGAGAATGGTCCCACAATGTGCCCACAACATATTGTGGGACCATTCTCGTTTGGTGTCACAATAATATCATCAATTTATATCTCCAGTCATTCATTGAACAGCATCATGATGATGAATACTTTCAACAAGATAATGCAATTGCTCATCTAGACCATAGAGTCCGTGCACTATTTTGCTGAGTTTTTCGGCGAAAGATTGATTTCTAACAGACTTTGGCCACCTAGTTACAATTTTTTCTGCCGGGTTATTTGGAAGATACTGCATACGAAAGTCATCCGATAAATGTTGAGCAGTAGAAAATTACTAAAAACAAATGATTTCTCCATTAATTTTTGTTGGGGTTTTGCCAAACCAAATGATAAGGGTCCAAACTTGTTTAGATGAAAAATTAGGACACTTTCAACATCTGTTGTAATAACAGAAGATGGCATTAACATAATTGTAATAGCAAAACTAAAAAAAATAAAATTGGTTCGGTCCTATTTCTGTCATCCTGTATGTATAAAATTATGAAATGGGTTAGTGAGGATGTCATAAAAATTGCCTTGGGTCTTGTGAAAAGAAATTCATCCGTGACAGGAACTCACCCTCTGTTCTCCTGACTTAGTCACAAACTGAAAGCTTAACAGCGCATCTACTTGAAGGAGAATACAGACTCCTCCATCGTCTCTGGTGAGACGATAGATTGTTGTGGTCGTTGTTGGTGTTGGTTCCGTTGTTGCAGGTGGTCTAGAAGGTGATGGTCGTACGGTGGAACTACCTTCAACTTCCATAGCTGCTGGGGTTCCAGGAGGGCTTACTAGATTTAGGGAGAATATATTTACATTCATTAACGTTCCAGGTGAATCAAAAATTGCTGACAACTTTTGCATTTAAATGATCACAAAATATTTTATTACATATGAAAGCTGACTTGTAAATTTCCTACATTATTAAATTACTGTAGAATCATAGTTAAATATCGTGATTCATCATGATCTTTGAAAAATTCACAATATAAAAAGTAGAGAATGTTCCTCTGAATTTAATATGAAGTTTATTTTCACGAAATTATTAGGATGAATCAGCATTCAAATTTCTTAATAAATTCTTAAATAAACCTGGAAAACAGAGGCCAACTCATCAAACTAGATACCAGCATGTACCATACATATATATATATAATCGGGAGTTCATACTATATATGTATATATATATAAAATATATATATATTATATATATATAAAGTGACCAGACGTACAGCATTGGAAAGTGTACAGCATTTTAAAAATTTGCTCGCCAAAATTGATAATAATTTGTTTCTATTATTTATGACAGCAATATAAAAAAGTACTTAAACGCAGAACAATAATTTGTCTTCCGTGGTATGGTCGAAGCTTTATATGTGCGCTTTACTTTATGGTTTAGTTTTACTACTACATCCATGGTTTTTTGTCAAAATGAATGTATCACTATGATTGTGGCTAGTTTATGTGGTTTTAGCATATTTCACCTGTCACAGTCCGCAAAGCACCTGCAAAGTTTTATAGTTTTCTCAAGTCATCGTCACAAGTTTCGAAACGTAAGTGAAGTAATTGGAAAATTGAATTAATTTAAGTTACGGTTAATGACGATTTGTCCCAATTTTATTTTGTTTTAAGAAAAATAACATCAAATTCACCGCGAGGAGGGTATGACTTTGAAGAATTAATATATGATTAATAAAAAAATTGGATTTTATTATCTTTGTTAAAATTGTTTTTAATAATTCAGTATTGATGTATTATCGAAATGCTTTTATTTTGTTAAAAATACGGATTCAAAAATACGTATTGTATTTTGTTTTTTTTTTATTTTGTACAGCATTGAGTTTTTGGAAATCTGGTCACTTTATATATATGTATATATACGCACACAAGTGAACTCCCGATTTGTGGAGTATCCGAGCTCTCTCTCTCCTTATGCCTCGAAATTTTATTAATACTCTAATTGCAATGTTTTAAAAGAAATTCATGACTGCGGGACCGCAATGTTTTTTTATGATAGGGAATTTAACGAAAATCATTCGACATTTCTCAATCAGCTGTATTCTTCCGCCATCTTGATTTTTTTCGATTAATTTTATTACGATTCGATTTTAAGTAGAGTTATTTGCCAATTTAGCTGTGTCGTACTCACGGAGCTATGTGGTTTTTATAGTGATAAACATCTTATCCCTCGTTAAAATGACAGAATATACTAGATTCGAGAAATTAGAATTTGACCAATCACTAAGCGTTCCAAATCTTAAATATAAAATCCAAAATGTCCGTCCGTAGATCTGGAACGCTTGGTGATTGGTAAAAATTCTAATTTCTCGAATTCTGATTGGTCGAAAATATAAACGCATGGTGATTGGTCAACTTCTGATTTCTCGAGTTTTGCTTGGTCGGAAACAGTCGTAAATATAAACGTTTGGAGATGGAGAAAATATTATTCAAAATAAACGCAGGAGCTAGAAAATAGTTTGTATCAAGCAAGATGGATTTATGATAACGTAAGTTTTGCCATTACTCTGAATGACTTAAGTGTATTATTGATAAATTTTAGTGTTTCATTTGCAAAAAACATTCATATAGTATTATCTAATTTAATTTTCATTATTTTAGTGTCCATTTCAAATAATGAAATATCAATATGAAAAATTGACTGCATAACATGTTTTGATTCAAGTAATTCTCTATGGGTGGAGTTTTAAGTTCGATTAATATTAATCCATTGTTGGTTATTTAAAGCAACGCTTTCACTATTTACTGATTAATCTGAGTGAATTCATCTATTTAAGTCAATTGAAGTAATTTGTGATTTATTAATTCGTCTTTGCTGAGCCATTCTACAATGATATTCTTTCAAACAATTGTTTTGGATGAACTTATATTTGTAAAACAATAGTCTGACAGTGAGAACTAAAAAAGATACCTATGGTAAAACATTTACATTAAATGTTTTATTTTTCAAATAGTAATATAAATTAAGGGCTAGGGCTGTTCTTCCGTATTGTCCCATCTATCTTTCGGACCTATATTATAGTATAGATATAGGCTAAGAATAGGTTAGGACAGGGATGGCAAATACGTGGCACGCGTGCCAGAAATGGCACGCAAGCGATTTTACTCGGCATGCGTAAGCTTGTATTTTCTGTATAAAATATGAAGTTTCTTAGAGGAGTAAACTAGTGGCATGCGTTTCTTGCCTACACGGCATAAAAGTAAACGTTTCAGAAAGGCATAATTACATAAGAAATGAAGCTGGATTTGGGGAAAGTGATATGAGTGGAAATAAAATTGTCATAATATTTGAATTTAATATGCATGGAAATGAATTGTTTACAAACAAATTTTGTTAATTGTTAAGAAAAGTTAAGTGAAAAAGTATTCTTTATAGGTGACTTTCAGTTTTTCGTATACAAAAATGTTTTTGTATATCTCTCATATGCCGTAGAATTGGCAGCGAAAGTAGAGTCACTAAATCCGTTGAAACTTAATGGGCACTTAGTATGTATGTACACACACGCACTCTTATATCTGTACCTCAGTGGCTACAAAATGCATCTGTGCCTAGTATAATATAATAACTAACCTAAACATCTACTAGGAAAAACCTTTTTCTCAGAACATGTACAGTTTGTGATTTTGTGCTCATAATGTTGAGGATTAAGCAATATTGAAACAACTTAAGGCAAAAGGTGACTGTGCCTCTTTTAAAGTTTGCACTAATTCATAATTTCTAGAAAAAATTACAGTAATTTTGTGATTGTAATACACAACCTATGTAATATGCACCCATGTTTTCATGAGTGAAATGTGAAAATTCTCTTATCACTATGTATAATACGCTATTTTTTTGTAAAAGATCAATATAATTTACTTGACTATGTGCAGTATTGGGACAGTTCTCGCCTTGCTGCCAAACAAGAATATCACGTTACATTCTGTCTCTCCCATTAAAGATCGCTATGCTGTATAAAAACATTTTGTCTCAATGTTGCTTTTGTATTAATCTGGTTGGTTGGAATACGAGTTCGTGCTTTGCTGCCAAACTAGATATGCGTGAGAGAGTTTACTAAAATATCACGTTATGTTCTGACTCCCGTTAAAATTTGATGATGGTATTCTAAGAAATTCTCACACTACCAAATTTTTAGGGCCACACATTAGTGAATCTCTCAGATGAGAACCTCATATCAATTTCATTCGTGGAAAAGTTGCTTTGGGCTGCTTCATCCTAAGGAGGTTGATGCATTGTACTAATGTCAAGACTGCAGTGATTGTGTGCTATGCCTATTTATTTAGCAGGTTGAAATATGGCATTGCAGTCTGGGGTTATTCCCAGCATGCAGTGAGGTTTTTTAAATTGCAAAAATGGACTGTCAGAATTATGTACAATGTGAAGAGGTGAGATAGTTGCAGAGGCTTATTAAAGAAAATGCAAATGCTTCCTTTGCCATGGAAGTATATATGTTTACTATTCTATCTTGTATATAAAGGAAAATATGAAAACATTAGAACTAAGGTGTAATAATGATTTCCACAATTATAACAAGAAGAAAACTTGATTGTAATGTAACGGGTCACAATTTAAAAATATATAGTAATGGTCCTATTTATACGAGTTGTAAGCTGAGTAACAACCTTCCATCACATATCAAGAATGAAAAGAAAACTTTAGTATTCAAGAGGAAACTAAAAAACTTTCTCTGGATAATTGTTTCTATTTCATTTGATGAGTATCTCAATGTTAATATAATGTAATATAGGTAGTTTTGTATTTTTTTGTATGATATTATTCTTAGGTTTTTATGACGGGTGTTATATTTGTACTTACAAATCCTCTGGACCAATAAAAATTATTATTATCTTAAACTCGACAAAAAATTACAATGCTTATATTTTTAGTATGGCTAGTATGAGCAGGTGTATTTTCCAATTTTCCCCTCGGCCAATTAAGAGGCATTGTTACTTATTAATTAATGGTTATCGAGACTGTTATGAGATATCAGTCAGTCAAGCAGCTGCCAAAAACTCAGGCAATTTCTTTCTGGTCTATCTATTATTAGGCATTCTTTACACAAAGTAAAAAAATTGAAATCCTTATGGTCAGGTCATGCCCATCTGTCTGTATGTTTCATCTCTGAAGCTATTGAAAGAATTTTCATGAAGTTCAGTACTAAGGACTTTCTGAGCAATAAGAAATTGATGTAAATAGTTCACATAACCCAAGCAGGGCTGCCACTCTTTCTATGAACCAAAATAACTTTCATATCTCAGAAATAATGTTAGTCATATAAAAAAAAAGGCCTCTAATAGTAAGAAAGTTGTAGTATGTACTAGTTAAATAGGATACCTTATGCCTTAAGCATTTTTATCAAATGAGTAGCCTTTTTCAAGTAAATCTAACAAGGTCACAATTCACTTTGTTATATTTATAACACATTTATATAATCCCTAAAGAACGCTTCTGTCTTGCATGCATGAAGTTCTCATTTTTCCTCTCTTGTTATTATATGCTAGCAGATAAATCTTAGCTGTAATGTATATTCCTGAAGAGCTTGATGTCTCAATTATATTTCTGTAATTTTTTTCATTGCTAATGTTTACATTTTTATCATTTCATATCAGGGATGGCCAATCAGCAGCTTTGTTAACTTACTATGTGGGTTTTCGTTCAGAAGCATGCCAACATTTTTCACAACAGAACACAATGACATAGTGTGACTTGAGACGTGTTAAGGATGCCTAAAGGACATGCATTGTATCTGAACTGCTTTGGGTACAAGCTATGCTTTCTATTTGTCAATTTATGAATACAGAATATTTGTCATGTGGATCTCAGACTTCTGAAGATTATCATATATGGCGCTAAGGGTAAGTAAGTTTGTCCACCCCTGTTATATACATCTGAAATATGCTTTAATAAAAATTTTCTAAAATGAAGATGCACCCAGTTGCTTTTTGAATGTTTGACGACATTCATTATACCCAAACCTAACATTTTTTAAATTAAAAATTAACTTATTGTTAGTGCCCATTTCATTGCTAGCCCATTGCATGTTAAAATTACCTTGTAATTCATGATAAAAGGAGAAAATTAGTTTTTTTTACAGTATTAATGTGGATGAGCTGCATTTTATGACTTGTCAGGAAAATCTTTGAGATGCTATAAATATAAATCCACAATCCACAAAATTTCAAATCAAATAGCATATTTCTGAAAACTTCGACCGTGTAACATGTAACATCGCAGGAATAAGATAGCATAGAGTTTTATTCGTCAACTAAAGTAAAAACGAAAAAAACGGTCCATATTTACATATTTTTATGCTTGAAGGAAGAATACCTTGCAAGTCAAGAAATGGATTCATACGTGTTATCTTATGGAAAAATGTTAATCCCCTATATTGGCAGCACTGATTAATCCTGGTAGCCCAAACCTTGACCATTCACTAAGTTAGAACGTAAGGAAGAATCGTACCAAATTTGGTTATTCTAGCTTCAATCGTTTAGGAGGAGTTCCATGAACAAACAAACAAACCAACAAATCAACAAACCAACAAACTTTTATAAGTGGATTTATTCTCGGAAAGTTTATATTAACTACTTCCTAATTAAGGCTACGACATGTTATATACCGTTAAATGGCATTTGGAGACTGTGACATTTTTTATAGTGCAGGAAGAGGATGGTAAGGAGGCTGGAAACATGAGAAATATAAGAGTCCAGCATTTCAATCCTGGGTTCCCTCTCATGCTTGGCCCCAGGTGGCTGCCTGATTTCCCCCTGCCTGTATCTGGGACAGGGTTCATATCAGTTGTTATTGATCAGGCCTCGAGAAGCAGTCCCAGATCTGTTTCTCTGGTGGTTATTACGTGTGGAAATGAGGGAGCGAGGGTAAAAAGAGGGAAGGGCCTATGTGTGCCCACGGAGGGGAACTAAGCTGAATTTGAACTGCTTCTCGATTCCGCAGAAAGTTTGGACTGCTGGTGACATGAAAATACCGAGTTGTGTCTAACTATTGGAGAAATTTTGTTTGACACGTTTTTAGAGATATCGCACACCGGCGGCAATACTGACGCAACACAAAATTAATGTTTTCGGAAAATCAAGAAATAAACTGCACCTAGTGACATCAGGTTATTTTCCTATTGAATGGCATAATTAACAGCCTTGAAATTTGGTGATCTCACATGATAACTACAATAATTCTGCCAGTATTGCAGGATGAAAGAGAGTCTTATAACAAATTCCTCAGCTGTATTAACTCGAAAGTCACATTTTTTAAAGTTGTGACAGTGTTGTCGCCAGCATGCGATATATTTGTTTTGCTGTTTGATGGCCTCCATGTGGCTTATAAAGTGTTTATCTTTGGTGCGCTACATCGGTTCTTCCTTTTATTAAACATTATTTACTTTTTATCATAAAAATGTGTGGAGATAATGAACATTGCGTAATAAAAAATATTAATGAAATTGTTTTCAAGTTATGAAGATATTTCAACTAAAAAAGAGATTATTCAAGCCTGAAAGCCTACAGTTAGTTAAAGCTATAGAAATAATTGCATGTTTATGATATTTCCAAAGCGTAATGCAATATATTTCTGTTGATTAAAATTATTGGAAACAGAAAGTGAGAAATAGGTTTGGTTTCAAATGAGGTGTACTGTTATTTGTTATACCCGTAGCATATTTCTGAATGAGATACATGAATGACGAGACAAACCTCGCAAAGTGACCAAATCGTAATGCAAATTTCTCTTTTGCATTCCAAAGTGAATCACATATTAACGAAGTGGCAACTTTGTATTTATTACAACAAAGCGTATAAGTGAACATAAATATTAATGGTATGTTTGTGAAATTTTTATATGCAAAAGGGGGTGCTGTTTGTTTGATTGGCCGGGCGTCAAAATACGATACCTCGGACTGACAATGTATATTCATGATTTTTTCAATATCGTTTATTCCTTTTTAACCATTGCTGCAAAAAGTAGTTTTTACATTGAGTTGACCATGAGTTGGACAATAGCATATTTGTAGAAGAATCCCTCAGCCTAACCATGCAAAGCATGGTTGAGTGAACAACTTTCTTATGAAAATAAAGATGCAATATATCTCGGCTCCGATGAAATAAATTCTGGCAACCTTCCTCCGAAGATAAAAAATCGGTACAACATACATTGTACAGACTTTCTCATATAATAATGCATCATTTAGTTATCTTTCGAAAATGAAAATCGTATCAGTCGGTTTTTAGAAAATCCAATTTTTGTAAAAGTCGCCCAAGAATAAACTAGCCTTATATTCATTCATTGAGAAAAATGAAATATGTAATATTATTGCTGACGTATATTCAAGTAACTGTACGAAATTTTATCAAAATCGTTCAAGCCGTTTTTGAGAAAATCAAATTATTGCTAAAGTTGCCTAGAATAAACTTGCCATATTCATTTTTTGAGAAATATGAACTATTTGGTATTATTGAAGACGTAAACTCAAGTAACTGTACAAAATTTGAACAAAATCGGCTGATACAATTTTAATTTTCTAAAGATAACTAAACGACGCATTAGTATATGAGAAAGTTTGTACAATGTATGTTGTACCGATTTTTTAAAAAGATTATCGCATGACAGGATTCAACGATGTAATAGTAGCAGCAGAAAAAATCGCGGAAGAACTAGAAATTTATCCAGTGTTTGTTACAGAAGAAAGACTAAGAGTACGGTGTAAGCATAAGCAATTAGATCACGAAGAAAACATTTTTTCATTAATCCCAAAGAAATATTTTAAATAGATTTTTTTATTTATTTACTGAATATCGCAATTAATTTTTTGCAAGAAAGATTTTTTAGTATGAATAAACATAGTGACATATTTCACATATTTTACGATGTTTGCAACATCAAAAATATGGATTCAGACATACTTAAAACTATATGTAGCGACATCCACATTTCTTTAATGGATGGAGATGATATGGACATAGATGGTATGGAGCTAAAAAATGTATTGGAGAATCTTTCACCATTCTTATCTCCAGGAATGACACCATTAGAGGTATTAAATTATATCTATTCTCACGATTTGGTCACTGTTTCTCTGAATACATCGGTTTGTCTGTGAATCTTCTTAACTCTGCCGGTAACAGTTGTCAGTGCAGAAAGAAGTTTTTTTGAAATTAAATTAATTAAAAATTACCTAAGGACAACTGCGGGCCAAGAAAGATTTGCTGGTTTGGCCATGTTGTCCATTGAAAGTGAGATGGCCAATTCTTTAGATTATTCTGATACAATCGATACTTTTTCCAAATTAAAAGCTCGCAGAATAGGTTTTTAAATGTTCTCTCTTTTTCACTTGTTTGTATTTGGGTTAAGTTGATATTTTAATATATAGTCCTGGTTGTTTTATAATTTTTTACTGTGTACAGTAAACTCCCAGTTATCCGGCACTCATGCAACCGGAATTCTCAAGCAACCAGCATCTCCTGCCTCTCGATTTTTATTACAGCTAGTTCGGAATGTTACCAATAAAATTGGCGTTTTCAGCAGTCGCAATACACAACTGTGGAAGTTTCTTTATCTCAGTGTTTGCGATAAATAAAATATTTCGCATACCCTTTTTAAATGCCTCCTAAAACTCCAATATGCGCTAAAGGTAATAAAAGAAAACAGGTTGTGCTAACCTTAATCCAGAAAGTTGATATAATGAAACGTTTAGAGAAAAGTGAGAACCGCAATGTTTTAATGAAAGAGTTCAATGTCGGTTCTTCCACTATTTATGACAGTTATTTCTGGATCAATTTTTATGAACAAATGGATATTAGTGAACCGTGTGCATTTTCAGATGGTTAGCTAACACGTTTTAAAATCAGACGTCTAGATGTTTCGGATGATAAAAAATCGACTGACCAAGAAGCTGCTGATAATACTTTTTTGAAACATTAGTTAAGGAATATATTTCTAACCAACACATTTAATGGCATTATTTTAATATTTACTAACTGCACTGTATGTAATGGTGTCTTGATTGTGTGTCACTATTCGCTTCTCTTCTCTTTTGTTTAATATCAGTTTGCCTCAAGAATTTCTGCTAATACATTGTGTTAGGTGTGGATAATTTCTTTCTTTTTCTCGGACAAGGAAACAATTTTTTTTTGTCGTAAAATCCTAAAGGTTAGCCAGAGTTAACCCTTACCTCGCATTGTTATTAGAACAAAAGAGAAGTTAATAGCGATAGGCATACGAGAAATTCCACAGGATGTAATGCAGTTATTGAATATTAAAATATTGCAATTAAACATATTGAATACTTGTATATTTGAGTTTCATTATTTCCTTGAATGTCAAGGAATTATTTAAGAACAATTAAGTAGAGTACCTAGTCTACAGGTTAGCATTTCCAAGATGAATGTACAATTCTGCATCTGTTCTTTATTTTGGTATCCAAATGCTTTATTGAAGCCTATCCAATAAAACTCTCAATCAACCAGAATATTTACTTAACTGGAAAACCCAATTCCATGGGCATTCCGGATAACTGGGAGTTTACTGTATATATTCAGTACTTGTACGTATTTTTGTTTTGGTTAACTTTTTGTACAATATAAGACATCAGTAAATGTATTATGACTCAAATGCTATGAAAATTAAAATATGTATAGTTGAGATTTTTTGTAAATATAAGTTATTATGAATTTGAATAAATAAATTTTTATTGTTCCTTACCGTTTTCGACTAACATATAATAAAATTATTTAGTAAAAAAATGAAGGGGGCACCATATTACAGGTGAGCCCCGCTTAACACTGGGGATGCGTTCCTGAGGTCTCCACGTTAAGCGAAAATCCGCATTCGCCGGGGCACCATAACCTTTAGACACCCAGAGGGAAATAACTTCCCAAATGGTATTTTTGGACCCACATTCAATGTAAAACATATTTCTACCAGACTTTTAGAACATGATTTATTAAACAAACTATAAAATTACCTAGTAAACGGTAAGACAGAAAAGCTTTTTAGTGGTAGACGTACATAATTTCAAAATATTTCTCAGAATACCTACGAAGTTTTATTTAAAAAAGAGTCCAGGGTAGACTGCTTAGCTTTTTTTACTTATTACAAGAAACTTGTCGGTAGCATTCAAATAATCCATCGCAGCCCATAGTAAAGTGTGTTGGGTTTTCTGTAATTTATATATCATTATATACAATGATGAGCTGAAGCCGGATCCCGCCAGCTCGCGCGAGCCTGTTGTTCATTTTTCTCAGAATTTGCAAGCCGGTTGTCAAATTTTTTTAGAAAATATGGAAATATATTGATTTTGTCATTTCAAGTACATTTTGTCCTATCTGATAGTCAATCACCGACAGTGTATGAAATGGAATATATTACGAACGGAACACTTGTTAAGCTAGCGGAACGGTATTACTAAACTAGAGCGATATGGTGCCCCTAGCATATAGGCCTCCTGCCACAGTTATGCAAATTTCCTAACCCCCTTTTTTTAGAAAGCCGGTTCTTAATTTTTTTCCAGCTCATCACTGATTATATATTATTATACATTATATGCATTCAAACGTTAAGGTCCCTCTGCGCATACCACATGTTTTTTCATATGTAGATCAAAATTATATATTTTTTTGATGTGTAGCGTTAGTGTTTTATTATTATTTATAATGACATGTTAATAAGGTAAATTAACATTGTAATAAAGTAATTGTCGAAAATTATAGATTTAAAAAATATAAATCATCAAAAACATTCCTTTAGATCCAATTATACCAAAGAAACGTGAAGCATGAATCATGTTTCTATTTCCGTTTTTCAAACTTTTTCCGCCTTAGGAGATATATTTTTTGTGTTAGACACGTGAAATATACAGGGAAAAAAGTGAAATTGGCCACCAGCCGATGCAATATTATGCAACACTGCTGAAATATCACAATATTTGGGATACTTTAGGAAATTTGATTAGTGCAAAATTTAAAAAAAAATCATAAGATATTAGACTGTGGTTGCACCGTGCATAAGATGTCTATATTAAAAAAAATTAATTTGAAACAAAATCCGCGTTTTCCGGGGCCGTGTTAAGCGGGGCTCACCTGTATATCTCGCCTCAGGCGGCAAAATGTCTGGGCATAGCCCTCTGTATGTGTATATGTATATGTGTGTCTAACGTGATTACTATCAGAAATGATGATTGGGCATGGTTGAAGTATTAAATTAAGATAGTTAAAGATGTAGATTTTAATAGGCTTTAATTCAAAATATCAATGTAAATAAAGAAATCCATGGCTCGTTTTCAACAGTTAATCTTACAAAATACATGTTCACCATATTGTTATTATTAAACTTTTTATATTTTCAATATTGGTTAAAGTTACTTGCATAATTGTTTTGCTTTGGAAAACTTAACTCAATATGTAGTTGAAAATACAATCAATGATATATTCCTTGCTATATATATATATATATACACAAAACAAAAAGAGCGATGACTGAAGAAAGATGAAAAATCATTATTTTCAACCTGCAGCACAAGTAAACAAAACACTAAATGTGTTACCGAATGAAATAATAAATTATAATGTAACAATTTGAAAATCTTTTTTAGATTCCTGTGCAAATACGTCAAATATTTCTTTCATTATAACTTAGACTTAAAACTTCATTGTTGGTGGATGCCTAAACAGTGCAAAATGTGTCTAAATTCTATTTGGTATGTATAAACTTATAGCAAAATAAAACATTGTCGCAGTATGAAAGAATCATAAACAAAGGCTTATATTACATAAGAGATATAGGCAGAGTATAAAATACACCCTTTATGCACACATGAAATAAACTTTAAAGAAAGAAAATGAAAGTACTTATTCAGATATGTCTCATTTGTGAAATATTAAATCCAACATAATTTGGTCGTACAAACTGAATAAATGTGAGTGAATTGAAAAATCTGCTTATCGAAAATTGAGCTACCCTGTTTTCATCGAATAATATCAGAATTAACTAATTTACTTATAAATATGAATAATTTTCATTTGAAGATATAACAGGACGGTGTTTACGAGCAAAAAAATAATATGTAAGGTTTTTACCACACTTTAATAAAATATAATTTTACCATTTACTGCTTTTCTTTTAACTATGCAAGTCGTTTCGAGATTATTCTAATTTTCAAATGCACGTCCCAATTTTTCACAGGACAATAATTCAATCCTGAATATGAATTCTACATTTGGTACTTTCCTCGGTACTATTCCAGTTAGTAATCAATAAAACTCACCCACTTCTCCCTCTGTAGTAGTCTCTTCAGTTTTGGAGTTATCTTTAGTCATGTTGTCCTCCTGCAATTACCAAAAGAAAATGCTTATATAAAACAGTTTACAATCACAGAACTTGCAGAAATAATGACTTAAATATCAAAGTTTACTGTATTGTGCGCGTGAACTCTGACCAACTACATTTCTTCTAATGCTATAGAGTAGAATTAAATGATAGGAATTTTTGAGAGATTCTTACCAGCGCATTTTCTTCGTTATCTTCATTCTCTTCGGGCGGTTCATCCTGGGAACCTACTTCCAACGCTTTGGAGAATGTAGATTGCAGTAGAACCAAGCATAGACTGACTGAAAAAAAATATACGTTAACGTTTTTAAAATCTCGAAGGAAAATTTATTCAGGAGAAAGACATTTGATGCACTGTCTTGTTATTAATGCCTACTTATAAAAAGATGCTAATGTAATGACATGGAACTTACAATGGCATCAGATTTGTTAAATGTAGCATTTTCATTACTGATACATTCATAGAATTAAAGTTTTGATAATATTAGTCTCCTACAATACAAACATGCTAAATTAAAAAGAGCATAATAACGTTTTCATAGCTAATATGCATTAATGATGGAAAATTATGTTTCAAAGTAAAGTGGTGGCTATAACTTGCTCTCTGTGATACTCTGAAACCATTTGAAATTGAAAAAAGGTTCTATGCATATTTTAGCATGATTTTTGGGGAAAAAAATGTTCTGTATAATATAATACTATATAATAGTCTGTGTAAATTAAAGGTATGAGTTGGCAATAGTGTTTATAAAAAATCAACACTAGAAAGGAATTTTATGCTGCAAATGTAAAAATATATGCTGGATCATCAGTGAGGAAAAAATTTCATTTTTCTATAGATAAAATTATTCTTCTATAGTTGTGTAAGTTTTAGAAGAGTTCAGTGCTATTTAAGTTCATAAATATTTGTGTTTCTACTATTAAGGAAAGGAAAAAACCTTATGACCATAAAAAATTGTAAAAAAAAGGGAAATACATACATTCTCCATGTCAGGGACCATTTGTTCGTACATGAATGAAACACACAACCAGGAAACTCAGTGCTTAATTCCTGGGGGAACTCAAGGGAACGGCATTCCCTCACATATTTGGGAGGAAGTTTCTAAGTGGTACAAATAAAAAATGTTTAAGTTACAAGAATTTAAAGACTGATGAATGTCTGTACATTTCAACCTCCCCCTCTTGCGGGACAACATCTGATTTGTTCAAGATTGTTTTTTTTTTAATTTTACCCTTTCCAAGTTACATTATCATCATAATAAAAAGCAATTCTCTGTCTATAACGCTAACTTAAACGCTAATAACTTGAGAAGTAATGAAGATAGAAACTCAAAATTTGGCAGGGATGCTTGATTAACACTTTTTCAGGTGATGACGAATTTAAATCGTGAAAAAATTCCTTGGTTCGACTCCAATGCAGGCATTTCCATTTCCCATTACTTAACATGTAAAACGCGATTTTTCAACGCGCAGGCTTTTATTCATTTGGAAATTAAAATTAGAAGGAATTAACCTACGACCTTCGGATTTGAACCATTTTGAAGAAAAAGTTATAAAGTTTCTTATTACATTCATCTTTTTTCGCCCACAGTTCGAAATATCCCATGTTAAACGTTTAATTTATATATTTTAAGGAAATCTTGCCATTTTAACCGAATGTTGCCATGGTGACTAATTATATTGTTAGACCTCAAAATCCTATTGTTAAATCAATCCTTATGGGTGTAAGTGTGCTTTGAATGTTTTTAATACGAGATAGAGAGGGAGAGAGAGGGATTGTAACGGAGGTGAAGAGAGGGAGGGAGGGAGAGAGTGGGAGGGAGAGAGAGGGATTGTAACGGAGGTGGAGAGAGGGAGGGAGGGAGGAAGGGAGAGAGAGAGATGGAGGGAGGGAGAGAGAGGAAAGTAGAGAGGGAAAGAGGGGGAGGGAGGGGGAGAAATGAGGGGGAGGGAGTGAGAGGGGGGAGAGGGAGGGAAAAAGAGGAAACTATTTTAAGTTTAACTAAAGCTAGCCCGTCAACAACAGAAAATTCACTAGAAATGTTGTATATGACAAAATATTTCATATGTAAAAGTGTGATATTAATTATTTTAAATGAAAATAATAATAATCTGTCTATATATCTGTAATTCTTCTGTTGATATTTCAACGGGCATTACACTAGTATTTATTAAAGACCATAGACCTCATTACGTATTCACTTTTGTTCTGAGTGGTTAGATTAGGTAAGGTTGGGCATTCCCTATCCTTTTTGGCTACAAATTAAGCACCGAGGAAATCACATGCTGTACTTCCTTTTTTCTATAAAAAAAGCCTAGACATGCATTTCTGAATCAATAACTCCATCTGTGGTAGGCCTGTCATAATTCTTCTAAACTGAGTGTATTGTGAGTACGTACTTCTTTTTTTACTGTCGTTATAAAGGAGGTTTATTCCATTCCTTATTAGCAGTAGTTAACCATAGGGCTGTGATTTAACTTTTTCGTTACTTGTATTCCCGTTTTAAATTGACCAAGAATAATTCTAAGTATTTTTCATAAGAAATTTCATTATGAAAATGTTAATTTAAACAAAAAATTAATGAAGCACAATAAAAATTAATAGTTAATAGCCCAGAAAAAATTTACAATTTTCAAGTTTGTCATTTTAATCCAGTGTGTGGCAATAAAAAAAGTTTTCTTGGAAAATGAAGCTGTAAACTAATGCTTAAGTTTAAATTTCTTTAATTAAAAAAATACAAAATTCTAATCAATAATTATTAACAGTATAGCCGGATGAAAATTATTAAAGTTGCTTCCAGTTGTAATTTAATCATATTTCAGAGAATATTATGTAGTTTTAAATTATCTATCAAGTTATACTCTCATATGAACCAATTAAGGCATCAAATGTGCCCATTTCGGAATTTTTCCAATTTTGAGCAGTGAAACCAGAATTTCTTTTATTTTGATTACCGGCATATTTTTCACTATCACATTTTCAAGCGTCGATACACACAAAACATTTGAAGAACGAAAGATTTAAATTGAAAAACGTCCTAAAACAGTTGTTCGAACGATTCTCTTTTTAATAACGCTAGGATGGCCGAAAATCACGCAGATTTTGATGTAACAATTTCATTTTAATGTAAATAAAACCTTTTACGAATGTGAAATTCGATCACGAACGTATTTTTTGACCTTGTAATTTTTTTGCTTACTCTTCTTTTATTCACGTTACGCAATGATTAGAAATCTACCATGCGTTCCCTTCTGTTCGAAATATTTATTCAGGACTACTGTCGAATCTCCATTGCATTGCGCGATTGCCCGAGCTGTATTTATGTTCGAATTGCGTCGTGCGGTAATTTGAAGTAAACGGATTAAACCTCTGACCGTCGCAGTTTCGTCGAAACATGGAGCCGTTGCTCCATAACGCTTGCCCGATTGACCTTTTCACCTAATGAAAATTCATCGGTGCAAATTTATCATTAACCTGCGTTCATTGATGCCCACGTCGTGACGTCAATTATGACGCACGGTCACGCTTTCTTCTCCCCCTCCCCGCAATGGAAAAAACGAAATGAATTAATTTTTAACCTACGTTGATTTTGAATGGACGTGAATTTCCGACACATTTATTATCGTAAATTTTAAACATTTCAAAAAAATTATGCTCTTCGTTCCGCGACGTGAATAATTTTTTAAATTGATTTTAAACGGGGAATAAAAAATGAGGCGCACTGTAAAAAAATAATCGTAATATTTTCTGACCTGGTTTTTGCTCGAAAATGAAAACTACGTTCAGTAAAATATTTCAACGCGTGGGTCACCCAACACCATGCGAGCTAATTTACACGATATGCGTCGTTTAAACGGGAGAAAATTAATTAATCCCATCTCTTTAAACCGACGGAAATGGCATATCGCCAGCACTAATGGAGAAGACTGTACGAGATGACACCGAGTAACTCGATACATATCGATGGCAACCAGAGAAGGAAACACGTGTGTGTGTGTGTGTGAGAGTTTAGGAAGATCATAAAATATAAGCCACCAAAGCGTGCCAGTTTTCCCTACGGAACACGGGAGAAACGTATCCTGCCGTGAGAACCAGGCCGATGCGGACGAGATTCTGCTACGCAATTTCGACAACACGGACGCGGGATGTTTCTTACGTTTTTAAAAGTATTTTTTATAAAAATTTTAAAAACCATACCTGCGATCAGGTTAACGACGACGTGCGAACGTGCGTGGAAGATGAACGGAGTCATGTCGGATTCCTTTTTTTTTTCCTCCTCCGCGGAAGGGTGATTTCTTTTTTTTTTTCGGAAAAAAACGAAGAGATCTCCCAACTAAGACGTATCCTCCTTCGGGTCGCGCACTGAACTGCTACCTACCAGTCGGGCAAACGAAAAATCAATAGCTGAGCGAGCAAAAGCGACTGCTACGCTACGAACGGTAAGCTGCGCCGTGTGGGTCGGGGGGAGGGGGGGGGGAGGAGAGAGAGAGAGAGGAGAAGGGGGAGGTTTAGAAAGTGTGGGTGGGTGGGAGTGGACCCTCTGACCTTTTGGAGATACACCCCCCTCCCCCCATCCTTTACACCCACGTATTAACCCTTATACGCCCACCTTCTCCGCATTTATCCCTCTCCCCCCCTTCTTCCTCCCCCCCTTTCTCTTTATTCAACGCCGGAGCAATTATTCCTAATCTCCCTCTCGCTCTCATTAAGATGCCAAAATTTTGCGAGAGAGAAAGATCCCCTCACACAATGTCTCCTTTTTTTTATCCTCCATCTTGCATACAGGTTGGAAAAAACTCGCGCTATCAACCCTCGTGATACTTAACGCGGGACTAGTTTGCCTCCTAGCCGTATTGCCAAAAAAAAAAGTAGGTCATTCACCCGATGCAATTCAGTCTGCGTCACGTATCATGGTTGCTGTGTCATCGTCAAAACAAATGTGGGATCATTTCGTGCGCCACCTTGTAGAAGGAAGGGAGACGCGTAGACACGCAAAAGATCCGCGTAAAGCGAGGGCCCCCTGGTACGTAACGCACAGAAAACAAGTTAGGAAAGTACTGCGAAAGGAAATATTATAAGGCGATTTTTTTTACAAAAAGGAAATTTCTTTCATTGGTCGTAGTTTAATACTAATGGAAATATGATATAGCCCTCTGATTCCCATTGAAAGCTTACCCATATAAAAGCACTGGCTCGTTGCCATGGCAGTCGATTGTTGAGGCCAGAAAAAAAACCCTTTTTTCCGATAAAAACTAAACATTTACGGTAAATCTACTGGGATTTAAATTCCGTCTTCACAAAAATAAGAAACTACAATTTCTAATATTTCCGATAGTTCAAGTCCCGAGTTCAAATCTTGACGGGAAATAATTTAAAAAAGCAAATATAAAAACCTCTACACCGATTTGCGTGCTTTTCTTTATGGGGCAATAATGGGACCAAATTAGCCCCCAGTACCCGATTTCTGTCCATCAAATTCTTGCCACATGTAGCTCTCATATGTAGCAACTTATCCAGAAAAATTGGTTTCTCTAGGTTGAACCAACTTTTTAACGGGCATCCTATCCCGTCGCGAAATGTATCGGTTTATTTATTTATTTAAAAAGATTTTTTTGCAGGATTTGTAATTGGGTCAGGCCCGTTTCGATTCGCGGGTTCCGCGGATTCGCGCGCAGGGGTGGGGAGAGAAACGCCTCGAAGGAGATTTCTATGTATAGGCGATTACCCCGTCAAAGCGACCGATATAAATTGGTTTGACCATCGAATTGAACGGGGTTTACTGCGTTCGTTTGGCGAAGTGTCGGAAAGTGTTGAAATTGTCTAAATTACGGTAATAAATATTATCGTGACCGAAAAAAATGCATAGTACCAAGTCCAAAAACAGGACCCGGAACCGGAATTATGCGAAAACCGGAATTGCCCGAAAACCGACATTGCCCGAAATCCGGACATTTTCAAAAGATGAACAAGACGTTTGTTCCGTTTATAAAATTCATAAAAGATTTATTTCAGAAAAAGGTACAGGGTACCTACATACACGAAACAACCGAAATTCCGTGAAATAAAAAAGGGTTGTATCGCAAAAGTGTATGTATGTACATATTTTTTTAAAAATCTTCCTCCGTCGAAAATGTAATCGCTATGCAGCTCAACTTCCGGCGACGAAAATTACTTATTATTATCATTATTTTTGCTTGTACGTCAGACTTCGTAAGCGGGGAAGAATAACTAGGTAGCTTTGCCTAGTAATTAGAAACAGTATTATTACATATTTATTTTCTTGTTTGATTTTGTTTTCCTTACACGTCATGAACTTTGTTTAATAATTTATGGTTAGGCTGTGTATATAATAACATTGTCCATAAACCGGAAATAAATTTTTTTAACTTGGAAAGTATCATGTTTTCCGGTTTTCTGGACTTTGTGACGTATATTAGAAATGCGGGACAGCATGCAGGTAACTCAATGGCGTAACAATGGGATGGCATGGGTGGAATAAGACGCTTATATATATATATATATATATATATATATATATATATATATGTATATGTATATATGTATATATATATATATCGTAGAACAGCAATTCCCAAACTTTTTTGTCTTGCGGACCCCCATTCATAAAATTTTATTGTTTGCGTACCCCTTTCTATTTTCCATATTTTTGAGGACCATTATAGCTAGAATTGGATAAAAATAACAGTTTTGAAACAGAATTTTATATTTTACTAGCTAAAAGTACCCGTCGTTGATCGGGAACACGTCTCACAACCTAGACCCTACACTCCCTTCTCCCGATCTCGTTTTTTATCGATATCTCAGTAACTGTTCGTCCTATCAGAAATCGAAATCAAGGTTTTGTATCGAATGTCACGTATTTTGCCGCGTCCTGCAACTGAAATACAGGGATGAGTGTAGACTACTTCGAATTTGCACTTTAAAATTACTTAAAATAACGGCACGAACTTGAGACTTGGATATTTCTTTGCGGGAAAGAAAAAAGTTTATTTTTGTTGAACACAGATTCCGAATTCTGGTCGAATTCGCGTAGAAATGCGGTTGGAATCAGTAAAATACGTGATTTTATCAGTTTTGTTACAATACCAATTATAAGCTACCATGACAACTCCCGTTGTCGCCGAAATTGAAAGTTCAGTGCATTTATATTGAGACTATATAGTCCCTTACATTTAAAAGAGAGAGAGGGAGGGAGAGAAAGGGAGGGAGAGGGAGCGAGGGGGAGGGAGCGAGGGGAGGGAGGGGGAGAAGGGAAGAAGAGTGTGGAAGGGAGGGGGAGGGAGTTTACACGTTATTTTCGATTTTTCACAGTGCAAGATTTTCTTCTTTCATTCATCTAAATAGGAAAATGCGGAGCGGTTTTCTTTATTTTTGCTTTATTCGACGGTTATAACTGTGTACTATTTTATTCTTGCGATGATTACATGTTACACGGTCGAAGTTTTAGATTCACCAAATCCGTTGAAATTCAACGGGCATTCCAACTAGTAATTCATATTTATCTAAAATTGAATATAAGGCTATTTTATTCTTGGATAATTTGAACAAAAATTGGATTTTCTAAAAATCGGCTCATACGATTTTCATTTTCTAAAGATAACTAAACGACGCATTATTATATGAGAAAGTTTGTACAGTGTACGTTGTACCGATTTTTTTTTCAAAGACCTTCGCATGGACCCCTGAAAATTAGCCCCCGCGGACCGCCAGGGGATCGAGGATCCCAGTCCGGGAAAAACTGTCGTAGAATACCTATTTTTAATTCTTATTTCTTCACATTGCGTGATTTTCTTTTTGCAAACTTCCTGTCGGTTTTTCGTTGATTTTTACCTTCTCCGTACGTAGCATAGGAGAAAGTATTGTATTCGTGGAAAAGAACGAAATCGAGATTTCAACGGAAAAGCAAGTTTTGAGGTCACCTGAGTAGGTAAGTGTGTTTGCACTACATATTTTCGCGATGGGCGCGTGTGCACGTGACAATCAATTTGCGGGCGCTCTTAACTCTAAAACTAATAATCAGATCAGCGCAAAACTTTATACTTAAGATTTTTATTCTCAAATGAAGATCTGAAAAGGTTTTGGTTGAAATAGCTCAACCGGAAGTGGAGGTTTATCATAGTCGTTTTTCCGTTTTTTTTCAAATATATCTTTTAAAATTCCATTTTCATAAATATCTGTTATTATAAATGTTGTAGAAAATGTAATTTTCTACAAGTTTTGTTTGAAACCTTTTCACAAAAGCGATAATTCAATAGATATTTTGATTTTTCGTCTAAATTTATGTTAAATACGTCGCTAAGTGATACCATTCTTTCCGTCGCTGTGACAAAATTGTCCAATTGTTGATAACGTTACGTACGCTGCCAAGGGTAATTTTAATACAAATAGCGAACAATTTTCTTAACTCATTACTTTCTCCATATACGTAGTATAGAGCAAGTATTGTGATCACGAAAAAAATCAACTTCGAGATTTCAACGGAGATACATGTTTTGAGGTCCTAGAACACGTTTAGACTATTTTCGGAATGATATCTGTGTGTGTATGTAATTGTGGGCGCTCTAACTAAAAAAGTACTTGCCATATCATTACCAAATTTCATATATAAAACTTCGGTATGAGCACGAAGAGCTGTTAGTTTTTAGACAATACCGGTTAACCGGAAGTCGAGGTTTGTTAGAAACCCGTTTCGGTTTTGGCGAAATATCTCCGTTAAAACATCATTATTGTATATACAACTCTATACAAAGGTTATAGAGAATGTAATTTCCTACAACTTTTATTTGAAACAATTTTCCATAGCAGTATTATTTAGAAATTATTTATAAATAATAGGTTTTTCCGGTTTCCGTCAAATATCTCTTTAAAAACGTCGTTATTGGTAAATCTTCGTGAGGAATAATAATATTTCTTCCAAGTTTTGTTTGAAACAAATTTTCGTAGGACCTTCCATTTAGTAGATAATTTATTTATTCGTAAATTTTCAATATACGGCGCTACCACCATGTAGCGGTGAATTCTGTAAACATATTCAAAATATAATTTACGGCAATAAGGACGACTGTATTCTTTTACGATGGGAAATAATAATTTTGCCTTGTAATGCTATTCATAATACTTAATTTAAATATCTATATCCCAAATATGGAGAAAGTCATGTGTTCTCCACATCAGATTTTTTAAAATAAAGACCATTGAAAATAATTGTAAATTATTCGCGTGTGTAATTTCTGATAATTGTCTCTGTGGACGTTGATGTCGAGAGCAATCATACTCATTGCTCTGTATGGCGAAAGTCATGCGCTGGACACCAGATTTTTTTACTTTCTCCATATACGTAGTATAGAGAAAGTGTTGTTTTCGTGAAAAAAAAATCGCTTTTGAGATTTAAACGGAAATACACGTTTTGAGGTCCATAGAACACGTTTTGACTATTTTCTTAGTATGTCGGTAAGTGATACCATTGTTTCCGCTGCTGTGATACAATTTTCTAATTATTGATAGCGTTGCCTACGCTGCCAACAGTCATTTTAATTGCGCATCGACTTTTTTATCCACAGAAAAATAGAGCAATTTTCTTTATTGTTTTTTAAATAACTACTTTTGAAAATGTTTTTAAATCACTCACGAGTGTAATCGCTGATAATTATATCTGAGAACGCTGACGTCGCGAGTAGTCATTTTAATTGTTCCGTATGGAGAAAGCCATGTGTTGACCACAAGATTTTTCCTAAATATCTCCTTTAAAACTCAATTTTCATAAATAGTTGTTATTATAAATGTTTTCATAAAAGCGATAATTCAAGAGATATTTTCATTTTCCCCCTAAATTTATGCTAAAGACGTCGCAAAGTGATACCAGCTTCCGTTGCTATGATAAAACTTTCTAATAATAATAATAATTATTATTCCTTCTCCCAATGCATTTACGTTTCCTCTTCCTATATCTTTGCCTCTTTTCCTTCCTATATCTTGAAAATTAATGCCATTTTTTTTTAAAGATAGGCTTGTAATCACAAAATTAGGAAATGTCCAATGGAGCGAAAGCATAAATTAGATTGCGGGCGCTCCGTAAATGGAGTTTCAAGAGTTGCGGCGTTGGGATGGAAATTAAATTGGTTAATTTTTAAAACGACAGATTCCTGGCACTCAACTCGCGGAAAGAAATAAAATATCGCTGCGTAAGGAAGTTTAGACCTACGAACGGGAAGCCAGCAGCAAAGCTGGCTCGTTGCGAGCACTCGTGGAAAATGTTTTGGGAAAGTTTTGCAACTTTATAAAGTCACGGTAACGTAGCCATATTTTTTCATATTTGTAAGACACCTTCTGTAAATTGATTTATTTTAAATTGGCGATGGCTATGTCGAACGTTAAGATGTTTTCGTTTTTGGTTTGGATCCTCGCCTGTTTCGCGCGCTCCTCTCAATCTAACGAACTGAAGATCGACGACAAAATGGGCGATTTTCACGTCGTGGATTTTGCGAACGTGCTTTACGACCTTGTAAAATCGATCAAGAACGATTCCGCTTTGCTTCAGTCAGACATGCAAGAGATGTTTGTTCAGGTCGCTTACGGAAGGGTCAGTTCTTCCATAAAGCAAAAGAACCGTTGGTTTTTCTACAATTCGGTGGTGGCCATAATGGACAGCTACGCGAACGTCAAACGATACATGAGCGACGCCCGGCGGGTTCCGGAACCCTGCGAACTTAAACCGGAATGCACCTGTTCGAAAGACAGGAACGAACGTTTCATGCACTGCGAAGGCACAGTTCACGCGTACAAGAGGAAAGAACTGATCTCTTTCGATTGCAACGCCACCGTTTCGATCGAAAGCTTGAGTGTCGATCACCGTTCTTTCTTAGAGTCGGACGGGTCGGATTCGTTGATCGTTCACGTTTCCGGTTGTCCTCAACCGAAAGGATCGTACGGTCTGTTGTTGTTTTCCAATCCTCCGAACGACGATTCGGCTGGGCCGAAAACGTCTCCCATCAGATCCCTTTACATATCATGCGGAGAGAGGAAGAACTTTTCCTTGTCGACGGAAAACTTCGAAGGGTTGAAAAGTTTGATGTACGCGTACGTAAACTGTCCAGTGTTGTCCGATTTGCCGAGCGACGCGTTCCACGGCACGCCTTCGATCCTCTCGCTGCACATCGGGAACACTAGAATAGAACACCTCCGAACTGAGCTGTTCGACAACATGGCGTTCCTCTTAACTCTGGACCTGAAAAACAATCGGATCGCAACTATTCAGAAAGGCGCTTTCCAAGGTCTCGGTTCTCTGTTCTACTTGGATCTTAGCCTAAACAAGCTGAAATTTTTGGAGGATAATCTATTCGGTCCGTTGAAAGACCTCATGTATTTGCTAGTATCCCGAAACAACTTAACCGTTTTGCCTAAGGACATAAGCTCTCTTCCGAATTTGCGTTACCTTTACGTTGCGAACAATAGGATAAACGAAATGAAACGCGAATATTGTACTGGATCCAATAATTTAACGGACTTTGGTTTAGAAAACAATAAGATGAAATCTATAGATGCGTCGTGTTTCTTGAAATCCACAAAGATCGACGTGTCTGGAAATTCCCTGTCGAAAATCACGGACCAACCGGTTGTGGCCGACAGCCTAGAACATCTGAAGTTCAACGATAATTCGAATACGAATCGGCATCTTGAAAAATTCCTAATCAGTAAAACTTTGATTTCTTTGGAAGTCAGGAATTCGAGCATACATTCGTTGGATCCGGATGTCTTACATGATGTGCCTAACCTGGAAGAAGTTGATCTCAGTCAAAATAGCATCAGCGGCATACACCAGAACTTTTTCATGCACAACCCACATCTAGTGAAGATACAGCTCCAGCAGAACAATCTTTTAGCTCTACCTGAAACTCTGTTTCAGTACAGCGCAGAACTACAAATCCTGAACGTATCCCGTAATGACTTGCGAAACGTTTCTCTCGCTCTCCTTGGAAGCAACAGAAATCTTCTACACTTTGACCTCTCCGGAAATCTCATAGAGGACATTCCGGCGTTATTCCTGTCAAATTTAACTTCGCTTCGCAGTATGACGTTATCTGGTAACAGACTCCGCATCCTAGATTATCGCTTCTTTCGTGGCATGGTAAACCTTAGGAGCATAAATTTGAGCTACAACAAATTAGATCGCTTACCTAGGGATATTTTTCTGCCTATCAAGGATGACGGTAAACTCGAAAATCTTCATCTGAAAGACAACCTCTTATCGAGCTTACCTATTTTAAAATTGCCCAATTTGAAACATCTGAATCTGGAAGATAACAGGATGGAGGAGCTTCGGGAAGGCGTTTTCCATTTCTTGCCGAATCTGAAGGCCTTGTATTTGTCCAACAATCGCATTTCGAAATTGCCCGATTCTCCTCTGGTCACATACGGCCAAGGGCTTATAATCTTAGACCTTTCGTTGAACATGTTGCAAAACGTTCCCAAAAATATGTTGCGAGAAGCTAGACGTCTGAGTTATCTGAACTTAGCTGGAAATCAAATTAGTAGCTTCTTCTTGGAAACCATTCGCTCTGCGAAGACCCTAATATTCATCGATCTGTCTTATAATAACATATCGTTTTTTGGCTTCGAGAACAGCGATTTAGGTCATTTCAACTTGGATTTTCCCGCCAAGTATTTGCTGCTTTCCAACAACCGTCTCAGCTTCGATTATTCGCCGACGATGTTTGACGAAATCACTGCCACTTGGGGAAAGGTTTCATCCTTTGTGCATTTTCCAGAAATCGAGGTAAGTTTTCGACTTATTCAGAGGATTCTGTCATTAAATTTGTATGTTTCTATGCGTAAAATCTGTCGTGACAAGTATTTAGTATACAGTCGAGCATCCATCAACGAGATAGTATGTATGTATATCTATCTCGTTGGCATCCATAGTCCGGACATCCGTAATCTGGGAACACCCGTGGTCCGGCAGTATTCGCAAAAATGACTAATTTGGGAAATCTAAAAAAAAAAAATTGTGTATGTCAGTGGTTCTTAAACCTCTTGATGCTGCATACCACTCCGGAGGAGAATTATACACTCTTCGGCCAGAAATCGGTAAAATTTCGGCGTATTTAATGAAAATAATTGAGAGTACTAAATGAATTGATACATATTATCCAATTTTAACAAATTATCCACTTAAGTGGTTGGATAACGAGTGAAATTACAATGGATTGGTTCGAAAAACATTTTGTAATCGAATCTCGACGTCACTGTAACAGTATAGGTTTAGACTCTAAATGCAAAATATTACTCATATTGAATAATTGTTCAGCTAACTCTAAACCAGAACTTATGATCAAAGGCAGTGTGTCTGTGATTTTGGTATCGATCTAATTACGTGACGCAGTTTCTCATTGGTTTAAATTCAGGGTAATCAGTCACGGAAATAATGAAAGAATACAATCTAAAAGATGTAATTTGGGAACTTTCTCGTGCATGGGAAGGTATTCCAAAATCCGTTTTAAGAAATGCACGGTTTAAGTTATGGCCTGCTTTAAGGTTTCACGATGACGACATCACAATTGCGAATTTCAAAGGGTTCCAAATTTCAGAAGAAAAATGGATAATGATGGAGTTGCTTCACTATGCTAAAGGTATGAATAACCCTGAGTTTCAGAAAATGGAAACTGAAAATTTAGAAGGATGGATAAATATTGACCAAGATACTCCAGTTGTGCATCATTTTACAGACCACAATAGAGTATCAATGGTGCAAAACAACAACAAAAGTGAAAGTGAAGCCGAAGATGATGAAGCTGAAGTTATTCGAGAAAGAATATCCATTGACAACTGCATTTATCACGCGACTCGGCTCATAGCAGGATTAGAACAGCATAATTTTATCAGTGAGCAACAAGTCATGAACATTTACGTGCTGCAAAGTCAGCTCGTTCGTGAAAAAACAAAAAACATGAGGCAAGCACATCTAACAGATATGTTTAAAAAGTTATCAAAGGCTATTGACACGGTAAATCTAAAAGCTTCCACTTCAGTCTCCTGTGACGTAATGCCTGATGACATGCCTAGAAGTATCCAAGATGCATCAGCTGTTCACAAACCGAAGGCTACAATTTAATGTACGTAATTCCAAGCTCTGTTTTCGTTTTCAATTAAAATAGATTTATTTTTATTTTCACTTGCCACAAATGTATTTAACTATCTACTTTATATACGTGCAGCATCATATAACAGATAAATTCATTGTTTTTCTAAGTTTACTTCATGTTCACTTCATGTGCAGTTTGCAATAAGTTAAATGTTTATATGTATTTGCAAATTCCTAAACAGAATATCCTACATTATTTCTGATATCCATATGTAATAATTGGATAACTTAATAAAATTTGTTATTAAAACATCGGCTATTTGATTGAAAATACCAATGAATCTAAAAAAAAACAAAAGTTACCGCGTAGCACCCAAGGTCCGGAAAAATCCGTGATCCAGCTTAGTCCGTATCCCGCTGGTGCCGGATTCAAGGTGCTCGACTCTATAACTATGTGCATTCCATCTTAAAGTTTCAGTACGGTTTCAAATGGTATCGTTCCTCCCCTCTCCTGCAGACTTCAAAATCCAATCGCCCCATCCTTCGCTACGACACCAGGATTGCCAAATCTCCCTAAAAATTTTAAGTTGCATTAAAATAAAAATTCAAAATTTCTAATTGTGCTATTTTTAATGCAGAATCTGATTATGTACTTTTAAATGAAAACTAAAAATTATTTTCTAAATAAAATGCTATAAACAATATTTGATCTGAAATGGACATTTTACGGTCACGTTTGTTTCAATCGATGATATATACATTCTTTTTCAAATCGATGTAATGCTGTTTTTTGCATTAGGTTCAGGAATGTTTATGAACCGTAATGGTGCTACTGAAAGTTTAATAAATTGATTTTAAATATTTATTTTCAGCATTCAATGATAAAAGTTTCTTTTGCATCCCAGCCTGACTTGAAAAAGTTTGTCTGTGAGGAAGTTTTTTTATTTTTAAAGACACTTTCATTGTCTAAGCGAGAAAGTTGTAGGTATATGTTTGAAGTTATTTTTGGTGCACCCAGATGTGGGGTTAGGTCGCCAAGGGGAGGGTGAACAATGCGAAAGTTTTATTGTGGTTCGGTCAAGGGTTGGCAGTTTACCCTCGCCTGCTTTTCCTTCAGTTACGACTCAGCAGTTGAACTATCTTGCGCTTTCGTTGTTTTGTGTGCTAATAAGTTTGCGGGAAAATACTTAAAAATTTTTCCAGTTTTATTGAGTATTGCAAATTAGTTGTTTTAACAATTCTTCAAAACGTTTTCAAACTGAAGTGTGTAATACGGTTCAAGTGTAGAGATGTGTTGTGTTTGCAGGTTTTACGTTTATAGTGTCCCCTTTTTAAAAATACTGTGTATGTACATTACGCGTTGATTGTCCCCAAACGTATTTTCATATTGATAGAGGTTTTTATGAGAAGATGGACGTCTCAACGAGGAAAAGAAAGCAAGGTGAAAGAATCAGGAGTAAGGAAAAACAAACAATATTGAATGTTCTTAGTAGCTGCCTCAATGAGTCTAATGAAAGCCTGTCATCTGCTGTTAGTAGGACGAGCAAGCTATGTGGTGTGTCGCAAAGGACAATTTACAAGATTAAAAAAGAAGCAAATGAATTTGTAATGTCGGGCAGGTAAAAATTTCCTCAATTGCAACTTAATTTCCGTTATGTATAGTGATCAGCATAAAATAATTCAGTTCTTGTTTTTTCTTAGGTATTGTGAGAGCAATTATTCTAGTACAAACATGCTTTCATATTTTCCTCTGATCACATTACATACAATCTTTGTGTATGTGAGGAAGTAAATCCAAAAATAAGATGTGAACACAGTGTACCTCCGAACTCGCATTTCTCCAATTAACTATGCTACCATTTTGTTAAATATCAATTTACATCATTTGGGTGCTTTTTCTGCAAATTAGCTTAGAACATAAAATGAGTACCTATTTTAAAGCACCCTACAAATTTTGTTCTGTACATTTTTCTCTAACAATAAACCAAATATTTATCAAGTTATGCATAAAAATGCAAATGGCAACTACAACGCTAATTTATTATTTATAAAGTAAACTATGCATTTTTTAAAAAATATGTACTATTAAAATTTTTATTTATGCTTTCAATACCCTTTCAGATGAAATAATTTTTGTTCGGAAAAAATATATTTTTAAGTTTTAGACAGTTTACAGCATAATATATCTTGTTGTTGTTAAGGAAACATTATTTAACATAATTAACCTCTCAATCGCGAAAGACATTTAAATCAAACCCATCCCACAGGTCGAAGGACATTTAACCCCTTAACTGGAGAATTAATTTTTCTTATCTTTCAGCTGGCGGGGAATTATTCCTTTCTTTGAATTAATAATTTGAATTTGACTTTTTACTTTCTCCATACGTAGTAATGGGAAAGTATTGTATTCATGAAAAAAATAGACTTCGAGATTTCAACGGAAATACATGTTTTGAGGTCCCTAGAACATGTTTAGACTATTTTCGGAATGATGTCTGTGTGTGTGTGTGTTATTGTGGGCGCTCTAACTCAAAAAGTACATGCCATATCGTTACCAAACTTCATATATAACACTTTAACATGAGCACAAAGAACTGATTAGTTTTTGGACAATAACGGATAACCGGAAGTTGAGGTTTATTCGAAACCCGATTCGGTTTTTGCGATATTTCTTCGTTAAAACATCATTATTGTATATACAATTCTGTACAAAAGTTATAGAGAATGTAATTTCCTACAACTTTCATTTGAAACAATTTTCTATAGGAGTTATTGTTTAGGAGTTATTTATAAATAACCGGTTTTTCGGTTTCCATTAAATATCTCCTTAAAAACATCGTTATTGGTAATCTTCGTAAGGACCAAAGTTGTAGAGAATAATATTTCTTCCAAGTTTTGTTTGAAACTAATTTTCGTAGAACCATCCATTTCGGATATATTTTGCTTTATCTTAATACCAGTATACAGCGCCAACACCATGTAGCGGTGAATTCTGTAAACATTCAAAATATACTTAATTTACGGCAACAAGGACGTGTCTTCTTTTACGATACGAAATAATAATTTTGCCTCGTAATATTATTCATATTAATTTAAATATCTATACCCCAAATATGGAGAAAGTCATGTGTTGGCCACATCAGATTTTTCTTGATCTATTTGTTATGATATGATGTTCTGTGAAGTTGGTAATGGATATTTTACAATATTAACAAACACCATTTGGAAATTTATAAAATTTCAATCTTATCTTTAATTAATTATTTGTTCAGAAATTATCACATTTTTATCATGAGTGATTTTTCCAATCACACAACAATAAAAATATATTTTTTAATTTTTCTACTATTTTGACATTTTCGCAAGGGTAGGTAACTTTTACATCACAAGATATAGGACTACCTAAGAATGGGTTAGACAACTGAATGCTAGCACCAGAGGTGTAGCGAGGGGTGTATAGAGGGGGGCAATTGCCCCCACGGGCACAAGGCTTAAAGGGGCGCGAACTCACGGACCGAATTTTATCAGTGAAAGCAGATCTGCTAGGAGGTCGAGGGGTAACGTAATATCCTATCGGATTAAAACAAAAGAGGCACGAGTCATCAAAAATGTTTCTGGAAACTGGCCCAAGATGCAATGAATCACCCTTTCATTTATCTTTAGGGTATAGTGGTACTGTAACTTGTTTACATTTAGACTTAAGAAATGGCAATCATAAGCAGGTCAGAGAAAAATATTTACACAATATAGGTGAAGACCCGCTTTGGGTTGCCACCTCTCCGGATTTGACCAGAAGTCTCCGGGTTTTGGGGCTAGTCTTCGGGTTAAGGGTAAAATTCTCCGGGTCAACAGCATACATGGACCAGAGTGACCACATGTCCCGTATTTTACGGGATTCCTCATTTTTCGGCCAATTTTTCTTCAAATGTCCTGGATCCTGTGGCAAGTCAATACGGGATGCACTTTGTCCCGTATTATTTTATGAAAATAGATATATAGATTTCAGATACACTTAGGGTAATCACATGTCCCATATTTTAATGTAATTAATGCGATGCTCGGAATGAGTCGGAACGAAGCCAGACCGCACATGTATCGAAAATATCGGCGATTAGTTCCAAATTGTAATATTTTCCTCCCGAGCGTCCCGTTTCATAATGTTTTCCATTTTGTGTACTTAGGTAATTAATGTGATGTAATGTAATGGGTTTTGTCCAAAGTCTAATCCCAAACCCATGCGATATCGTCACATGTACGCATAAATAAGCCCAGGTTGCCACCTCTTCATGTCTCACCCGAAGTTTGGGGTTATTGCTCATTCTTCGGGTTACACTCTTGTGTTGCCTATATATTTCCTAGACTGGATCTCACTTGTAAACATTGTTGTGCCAACGGGCCAGGGGGTTTGCAATTGAGTTCAGGTATCTCCTGCCATCTAGCCTTATTCGTACCAATTTCCCATTCAAATATGCTGTTTCATGCTTGAGTTTCCCAGAGGGTTAGCAAAACAGGGAATTGCCTATATACGCCAACACGCTAAATTGAGTACAGAAAACCCCATAAATCCCTCCTGGAACTTGGTGGCAAGAAAAAAGGTCATATGGGCCAGACTGGGAATATAACCCTCCCCTTTAGGGGTGCCGCCAAAAAGATGCCTTGCCCCCAGGCACCGAGGACCTTAGCAACGCCACTGGCTAGCACAGCAAAAATAAATAGTAAAGAAGTGCATTTCTTTTCCTATACATTTTTATCATTGGAGTAGCCGTTATCAATAAAATCAAAGAAGGCCTTAATTCGAGTTGAACTTAGAAAATTTCTTGCATGGTTACTTCATCATTGTTATTTTCTTGCATGGTTACTTCTTCATTGTTGCTAACATAAACAATCTCACTAAATACGTTTAATTTTGTTACATGTGCATGCAATATTTTTAAATAGAAAGAAAATGGATTATTTATGTCTAAGAAAAGATCTTTAAAATGCTCTTTCCCTTACGTAAACGTATATCATTTCTTTCAAATACTTCATTGCACGAAATGCGCCCATTTTTGATGTGCTGTACACTTTTCTAACTTGTTTGCGATTATACACAGCAATATAAAAACAAAAGAGTATGATTGCCCTCCTTACATCCCTCACTATTTAAAATTAATTGTCGACAGACAAACTTATGACCTAGGAAAATTATTATAAGATTATTACTTGTTTAAAAATCATATGTTAAATTACTTAATACACAATAGATGCTCATTTTATTGGTAATAAATATTATATAAGTTGCTGCATTCATTACTGACTTTGGCTTGAAATTTCTAATCCATTTGATTTGCATTTAGACGAAAATTTTCATGAAAACATTCAAAAGATTTTTTTATCCTTCATACGTCTCTTAGATTGTCAATTAAGTTCAGATCCACTGAAAACCAGAGGTCAAAAATGCCGGTAACTTTAGTAACTATTTTTTGGAATTTAAAAATTCAGAAAAAATCTAATACTATAACCACAAAATGTGAAATAGATAACAGAATCCACGATAAGAATTTCCATTATTTTCCTTGTGAAATCTCACTTCAAAATCTCAATTATATGACAGTATTAAAATGTAAAAAAGCACAGTTCTGCACATAATATTAATCAAATGTAAAAACGAAAAGCCCCCTGGAATTGAACGCTGACCTTTTTTTTACATGGCAAATATCAACTTTTTTCAAAGGAGTTCGACTCTTAAATTTTATTTGTCATGTCTACAGCATTTAACAAATGACAGAATTAATCTATATATATCTATAAAATAAAGTGTTTGTATGTAATTTTATAGCTCAGTAACTACAGCACGTAGAAACGAGAAAGGTATCATTTTAATCTAAATAACGAGTACGGGTGTGTAGTAAGGTTTTTATATCGATTTGATTGACCTTTCTAATTTTTAAAAGTATTTTCTTTTTTCATTTGAATAACATAGGGACGAGTGCAGCTTATTTTTCATTTGAATTTTAAAATTACTTAGAAACATGATACGAACTTGAGACTTGAATAGTTATATGAAGAAAAGAACAAAGTTTATTTTTATTGAAGACAGAATCCGAATCCTGATCGAATTAGCATAAAAATGTGTTTAGAATCAATAAAATACGTGATTTTATCAGTTTTATTACAATATCCATTATAAGCTACAATGACAACTCCCATTGTCCCCCATATTGAAAGTCCAATGCATTTATATTGGAAAATTTTAAACGTAATATCATTTTTCAGTTTCTGTGTGCGAGTTTGCTTTGTTTACATGGCAACCAAATATTTATTCATTTTATTTGAAATATTACTAATAAATAGTTTTTAAGGATATTTTTGTGTGGCATAGAGTTCCCCAACGCAAGATGTTTTTAAAACTACATAACTTAAATAATTAGACATAGATTTTCCACAAATTGTGATTGGATAAATCATTTCATTGTTTCTAAAGTATTGTTGATGTAAACAATTTTCTTTTAGCAGAACTCGTGGATGAGAGATTCAAGCTAATAGTCGAAGGATAATATTCATTCTGTGATTCTTAAACGTTCTCTATTTACTTTTTTGTGTTTTGTTGAATTAAATTAATTCATTTCGTTTGTTCATTTATTTTTTGTTGATTATTGTGGACTTGCTGGTTTTACTTACGGTTTTCATTTTGAAGAAATCGTCACGAAACTTTGCATAGGGATATAATTTTACCCTGTGGGTAACATAGGCTATATGGCGATAAAAATTGCGAAGAAAGAAACACAAAGTGTGACATAGAGTTCTCCAAAGCAAACTGTTTTAAAACTACATAAGTAACTTAAATAATTAGACTTAGATTGTCCTCAAATTGGATTTTCAAACCTTTGAAGATATCTTCACAAAACTTCGCATAGGTAAATAATTTTATCCTGCGGATAACATAGGCTATATGGCGATTAAAAAATTGGGGGGGGGTGCATAATTCAATAATTATTTTATCATAAGTTTACATGTAATTTTTGATTTTTCAGAGTGCAAGATTTTCTTCTTTCATTCATCTAAATAGGTAATTGTGAACAGGTTTTCTTGATTTTTGCTTTATTCGATGGTTAAAACTGTGTACTTCCATATTTTACGATGTTTACATGGTACACGGTTGAAGTTTTAGATTCAATAAATCTGTTGAAATTCAACGGGCAGTTCTGCTAGTATAATATATTTAATATAATATAATTAATATAATATTTTTTTTTAATTTTTAACTTCAGCCTGTATGTCTTGAGAAGTTATTTCGAAACTTTTTTTACCTCGCAGGAGCTTCACCTTTACAACAACTCCATAACCACCATGTTTATGGATTGGAGGAACATGCTCCCTAACCTACGGATCCTAGATTTGAGAAGAAATAAATTCAGGTTCCTTACCCATCAAGACATGCTGTTTTCATCGGTTAAAATCCAAGCGGACGGCAAAGTCGAACCTTATTATTCTTTGCATTCTCTCTCAGTGGATCTTAGGGAGAATGAAATCAGAGGATTAGAATTACCTTCTTCTATGGTGAGGAGTTGTAATGAGAGCAGCATTTTTCAGAAAATGGAGCAACTGTTATGGGTCAACATCATGCCAATTTGTGTCAAAAAATGAACTATGTGCTATGGTACTACCGAAAAAACAACCTTCTCTGTAGTTCCTAAGTAAATGCTATTTACCTAGTAACCAAGAATATTGGCAAGCCTTCGGCTCGCTTTGTCATTAGGTTATAGTGCCTTTTATATCGGGTGTAGCCATCTCAGGGGGCTGTCATGTCCTTTGCTTCTCTGGAACCAAGCTAGCCCTCACCGTTGGCTGGTGATTGGGTAAGTAAATGTCGCCACAGGCAGATCACTTGGGTTTGCAAGCTTTGTGACAAAAATTTCATTATGCGTGAAAGTTATTACAGGTACCTTGAATGGAACCTATCCCTCAGCTCTGGTTTGCAAGCTAAATAGGCCTGCAAGCTTTGTGACAATAACCTCATTTTACATGAAAGTTAATATGCTCCTTAGGAATATTTACGTAGTTCGTCACTCTCCCACCTGACAGAAATCGGTGCTGCAATCAATGTTGACCCATAACAGTTCTAAGCCCAGAAAATTATTCGATTCGATTATCAACGACACCTTGAATTGCTTTTCATTTCGCAGTTGATAGAAAGGCCATCTGACTGTGAAGGGAAAGGATTATATAGTCATGCCACCATCTTCTTGGACCGGAATCCTTTCATCTGCGGTTGTGGGATGATGAACCTTCTGAGGGTCCTAAATAGGGATGTCGTCCTCACCAGTGAGCTTTACAGAACGACCGGAAAGGGATGGATTTTGGCTGCCAAGCTGGATCCAGGAAACCTCTCTTGCTGGTAACATTTCGCTATTGCTTACCAACGTCAATTAATGCATTTTTAAAACTGCAATCCAGGTTGGTACCTGGGAGATATGGCAGAAATTTAGGAAACTCCTAACTTGTGTAGGCTATTACTTTTTCATATATTTTTATAGAGCATATAAGCATTGCATTATTAAATATAAATAAACTATAAGTAAATCCTAAATAAAGAAAGATCCTAAATATTATTTTAATACATTTTTATAGAATATACTAGCATTGTATTAAATGTAACCAGGGCCCGCACGAGGCATGTGCAGTCAATTCCACCGAACAAGGCCCCATGCTTTATTAGCAGCCCTGAACAAGGCTCAATTCTCATATACTGAGATTTAAACAATTTTTACTTTCTCATATACGAAGAATATTGAGAAAGTACAGGCGACTCCCGAGATTCAACCGGGATGTGTTCCTGAAAACGTGGTCGAATCTCGAACAGTCAAATGTTGAACACCGTTTTTCCATAGACTTGCATGTTATAATCGGGGGATATGTTCCCGCATCTCTGGAAAAAATTATTAAGTCTCCCCTCATGTTACATAAAGATAAAAGAACATTATTAATGTGTTAATACAAGAATATTAAATTATGAATAAATTAAATAAAAAATATTTTAAATGTATAACTTATCTTTTGTGCTAAAAAGGACAAAAATTTTTCTTTGTATGATTATTTTATATAATTTTAAAATCCAAATTAAATCAAATCTACCTCATCCATTCCCAAGTTATTTAAATGGAGGAATGAGAAGTATTAGTATTTTACCCACAAAGTTAACGGAAGAATGACGTGCAACATTCGACTTGTCGAGCTTTAAAGATTTTAACAAACGGCTCGTGTCAGCACATCCCTGCATACATCTATCTATACGTACAACTATATATCGCAGCAAAATTAATAATTTGAGGCAGCATCAGTATTTGCACTTGCAGCCTCGCCAGTTAATTTAAGGCTATGCAAACCTGCCCTTCTCTTAAATCTGTCAAACCAGCCATGACTTGCACTAAATGGAGGCTCATCAACAGACATTTCATCCATCCTTTCCTTCAAATCATCATACAGATCCATAGCCTTTGCTCTAATCATGGCCACGCTAATAGGAATGTGTTTCTGACACTGGTCATCTACGTAAAGTTTTAAAAGTATTTCCATTTTAGGAATCAACACCACACCTAGTACTGTTTATTGTTGTTATCAAATTACCTGAATTTATCACATGCTCTAGAATTTTCTCCTTGTTTCACATAAGTGCTAATAGTTGAACGAGACATCCCCCAACGATCCTGCGATTTCAGCATGCTTTAAAATTTCTAATTTCAATTCATAACTATGAGTCTTATGCACTCTTTTATTTGATTCACTTACATTATCATTATTACATTTCCTTTTATATGCAGTGTCAAGTGATAAATTTATAAATAAATTAATAAATTTAATGAAAGATTTACAGAAAAAAGGAGTGAAATCAGCACAAATTCAAACAACTAGTGCGGGAATGATGATGCCATGTCAAGTGATAAATTTATAAGTAAAATAAATAAATAAATTTAAATGAAACATTAACAGAGAAAACAAGTGACATAAGCACAAATTCAAACAATTAGAGCAGAAATAACGATGTCTAGACTGAAACAAAACCTTGCGTGATTGGGCGGGCGAAAATTACTTCGCGTAAACTAGTTCCTAATTCGACCGACCGATTGGCTGAGTTGAATAAGCAGGCTTATAATTTTCCATGTAGCAAAATCTGTTAAAATGTCTTAATGTTAAATTGGGACCTCTTAGTAAATATTTCTCAATTCAGTTAAGTTCTTTTTAATGCTGTTTTTGATTTTTTTCTTCAAAGAGATTTCTACGATTGAATTCCATCATGAATTTTAATATTGAAATTTTAACCTTAAAAAGCTGATTCTAACTTGATTTTCATGCATATAGTCTCTAAGAACCTGTAGATAAATTCCGATTAAACTCGTCTCACCTAAGGGGCTTAAATGGGCTAGTTTTTTTATAATTGAAAAAGGAACTTCGTCATTGCGGATATCAATACATAAAAAGTAAGGGCCATAAATACCAATTCCTGCAAAATGATAGCAATGTTAATGCCATAATCAAATGCTTCAAACAATTATTAATGCAAAAATAACGATATAGTAAAATGTATAAGCGGACAAATCCCAGTTCGTAATCTCATAATCGCCTTAAAGGTAAATAAAAAATTTGGGCTACCGTTGCTTCCAATACAGATATCGTATTAGGTTTTAGTATCCTTTATTCTAGGTTTCTCTATTTCTTTAATTGTGCCTTCCCCATTGTTCTTCTTAAACCTAAAATTAGGAGAAATTGGGTTACACGAGATATTAAAGCCTTATCACAAACAAATAAAACAGCATTAAAGGATAAGTTCCATGGGAACAGTGTCGCCCACCAACAACCTTTATAAAGCTCATTGCCAGCCTATTTTTAAAAAAATCAGGAATATTAACAGTCCCCTGCATATATACCTTTAAGGTGTTTTCTTATATGAAGAAGAATATGTTATTATTTACAAAAAAGTGAGATATACATAACCATAACACCAGTGTAGGAAATGATCTGTGTGTATCACACTACAAATTTAAAGTCAGCAAAAATGGACCAAAGTCAATGTGTGTCAAGCTGCATAATAGATATCTCTATCAAAGAGATCAAAGATGTGGTCAAATTTCAAAAGTCTGTAAATAATTTTCTATCTGAAAAATGTCTCTAGCTGGGATGGAAAATATAATGTAACAATACCCGGTAACGTTATAATAATGATTAAATTGCCTTTTTTAATAATAATGTAATGATAAATACATATTGTTATAATAATAACATTTAATGTAACATTATCAAAGCTTTAATTGCAATAAAGCCATTATAATGTTATCAAAATAAAATTTATTAGGCAGATAATGTTGAACCGGGGTTATCTCCATGATAAATATAACATAGGCTGTTTTGCTTCATGAAAAAGCTTCTCAGTGTTCTCAACGGACTAATATTGAGAGCGAGTCTAGGATTTAGAGAGAGTGAGCAAAGTTGAACAAAGTGTAATTAACTTCAGTATGTCTCGTTACATGCCCAGTGTCAGCAGTCTTGTTGTGAATAATGGGTGGTATAATGTTAAAAGTATTAGTTTTCACTACATAACATTAACAGCGTGTACTGTTAAGTCTGCAATGCAATTTTTGGAGATATATTTCTTGTTCTGAAGTAGGTATGCATTATTTTGAGATTTACATATATTTTCTTTCCTTTCTTGCCCAAGACATATAACAGTATTATATTTACAGATTGTTATTATATAAATGAATTAAACGGATTATAGGTGATCATTTTGTTGTAATATTTAAAAATAAATATTGGGCTATTGGCTAAAGTAAGCAAAAAAAACTTTGTTTAAACATTTTATAACGGTTTCCTAAAATAACGTTATATAATGTTAGATAACGTTATAATTAAATTAAATAGTGTTATTTTAATGTTATGTAATGGAAACTAATCTTTTATAATGTTACAGAATAACGTACCGATTTAAAACGTTTTTCCAGCCCTGGTTTATACTCTGTGAAAGAATTTTTAATCTGATTCCTTACTATGTGTATTATGTTTTAAGGTATGTAATTGACTTGTCCTATACCCCATTTTGTATATGGTGTCACCAGAATCAATAAAGATATTTATTTATGAATCTTTGGTTAATTTTCATAGGTTTGCATGAATACATTGATGGCATGAGTGTTCATAAACTCTCGTTAGAAGTAATTTATATGTACTTGGTTTCATTGCATATTATGGTATTTTAGAAAACATCAGCACTTTTTTATTTGCAGGGAGCCAACAACTGTACGAGGGAAGAAAATAAATGAACCAGAAAAATGGATACACCACCTGCTTCCAATGGCTGGTCTGTGTGCGATCAGAGGATATCCCGGCTCTTCTAAAACATAATTCTTACCTACCTTTGATTTGCAGGATGGTTATGATTTAAATGATCAAAGTGACAGAATAGTGTATTTTATGCAACGAGATTGAATGGGAGATCTCTAAAGCAATATTGCAAAATGTTCAAGAGTTTCATAAATGGAAATCTTAGCTTCGGAGAGTTAAATTTGGCAAGACAATGTTTCAATTTCTAAAGAGTATAAATATTTACTGATTATTTTTGGCTTTGTCAATGTTATTCGATTTCTGACAATTTTTATGGAGAATTTCAAGGCGTGAATGATGGCGTCACTTTTTACTTTCTCCATACATAGTAATGGGAAAGTATTGTGAACACGAAAAAAATCGACTTTGAGATTTCAATGGAAATACACGTTTGAGGTCCCTAGAACACGTTTAGACTATTTTCGGAATGATGTATGTGTGTGTTTGTATGTATGTGATTGTGGACGCTCTAAATCAAAAAGTACTTGTCATATTAACACCAAATTACATATATAACAGTTTGGTATGAGTACGAAGAGTTGATTAGTTTTTGGACAATAATGGTTAAACGGAAGTCGAGATTTATTTGAAACCCGATTCAGTTTTTGCGATATTTCTCCGTTACAACATCATTATTGTATATACAATTCTATTCAAAGGTTACAGAGAATGTAATTTCCTACAACTTTCATTTGAAACAATTTTCCATAGCAGTTATTGTTAGGAATTATTTATAAATAATCGGTTTTTTCGGTTTCCGTCAAATATCTCCGTAAAAACGTCTTTATTAATAATCTTCGTGAGGACCAAAGTTGTAGAGAATATTATTTCTTCCAGGTTTTGTTTGAAACAAATTTTTGTAGAACCATCCATTTCGGAGAAATTCAACTTTTTCATAATTTCCAGTATACAGCACCACCACCATGTAGCAGTGAATTCTGTAAACATATTTAAAATATACGTAATTTACGGCAATAAGGACGACTGTATTCTTTTATGATACGAAATTATAATTTTGCCTCATAATGCTATTCATAATAATTTAAATATGGAGAAAGTCATGTGTTGGCCACATCAGATTTTTTCATACACAGACAGACAGACAAACGACTTTATTAGGGTGAAATTGAGACTATATATAGTCCCTTCTTACATTTAACCCTTTAAAAAAGAGACTGCATCATACATGATTTCTGACCAAGTTTTAAAAATTGCGAGTTTCGATAGTAAATGTACTGCAACATGCTTGCGTCTACGTTTATACTCACAAAACACGAGGAATTCTTTGAAGTTTATACATATCTACACGACCAAGAAACGTTTAGGGTTTAAATGTGCAGTTTATACTGCCGGTGGTGCATCTTTAGCATTGAGATGATGCTACATTTTTATAATATTAAAGCTGTACCTTTTAATTGAGTTTTAAGTCTATTGTTGTTACTCAAAATAAGCAGTTCTGTCATTAAAAATTTACTATTAGTTTCTACCTACACTTTTTGCCAGAATAAGTTGGCATCTGATATTTATGTTCGCCGTATTCATTGTGAGCCGCTGATGCTCCTTTAACGCAGGAGAGAACCAAAGTTCCCTCTAATTTATTTTCATCCATGGGTGGAATATCACTATGCGCGCGTACATGACAATAGTGCACGGATGTGCACAAGGGTTATTGCGGCCTTGTTCCGATATATTCTAAAATACACACAATCATGTGCGCTTGAAAAATTTAGTGCGTGGCACTTCAAAAACTGCTCACATTTTATGTTGGCATATAAGTCAACTCTAAGTTTTAGGAAAAAATTTTTAGGCATCAAAGGTCAACTTATACGCCAGAATATACGGTAAACAGAAACACCGAGAAACCAGAGCCAACAGAAGTGATAACAGTAGTTTTCTAAGATTACGGAATCATATCTAGCTGTTTTCATAGGACCCAACTTTCCAGTATTATAAGGTGATCGAAAAGTCACGTAATCCATAAACATTATTACTAATAACCTTTGGTTAACACCAAGATATCTTCACTTAATTGTCTTTAAATAATTGTTATGCTGATCTAATAAAACCATATTTATGGAGACATGGTAATGGCGCAGCATCGTATAATTGGATATTTAAATAGCCACCGTCACTAAGCCTTGCACTAACTTTTGACAAGTGCTGGTTTTACAACTGAAATAAGTTGAAAATACTGGAAATTTTATTTTGTGCATTGACTGGAAATAAACCTGCTTTTGATTTTTTTTCACTAACAAATTCAAAATTGACATTTCTTTTGTTACGACTTATTTTGTACGTCTTCGCCATCAATGGTCTAAATCAGCAGTCTGCAACCTTATCTACGCGGCAGGCCACATTTGCAGTTGTGAATGCTTTGGAGGGCCGCATTGGAAGTCAATCTCGTTGACAAGTTAATAAATCAGAAGTTATGTGGAGTTTGTGGCCTCATAAGCAAAATTCAAATCTACATAATTTACTAGCGCTATAACTTCACCAGAAAAGGTTTTGATACCATCCTTTTGTTAAAAAAAAATGAAATTGCCCATGTGAAATTTTCCCAATCACTTTTTCATTACAGCTTTGCGAGCCGAATAAAGCGCTCTCAGGGTCTGCCAATTGCAGACTCCTGTTCTAAATGAATACTAGTAGAATGTTCACGAATGATTAAACTGTAGCTACTGGCAAGTATAAATAGAAGTAAAGTGAAAGTCACCCAGCTCTGGTAGTTGTTATATACCAAATTAATTTTCAGTCCCTTTCATCGAACGTGACTAAAATCAAAGAAATTGATCCAATAACTTGGTCACATCATTTCACATTTGGTGTAAGTGGCAAAGTGATGTGAAAGAAGGGTAAGTGAAGATTTCCATTTCGCTGGAAATATTTTGATATGACAAGACCGTTATTGAACAACAAAAAAAACTACCCTGATTTATGTTATTTGGAAACAGACAATTAGGTAGCTGCTCTGCAAGATTTTCATCCATCATTTTGTATGGATTAATTTTTTTAATTAAATAAATATAATATGTGTGAAATCATCTTAAATTTCTCATATTTGCCTAATTATTCAAACTCACTAATCTTAATGAATGGCCCATTCCAACAAATTTTCTGCAATTCACTCCTATATTCACATCTTAAAAGCCTCGTTTCTTCCGTCCTCATATCCCACGCCTTAATATCCAACACTTCACAGTTGTTTTTTCTAATGTTATTTTAATATTTATTCAAACCCACCTCATGAACGCAAAATGTCTCTTATACTGTTGCTATTCCCATTCATATCTCTTTGATGCTGTTGCAATCTTGATTCTAAACGCCACCTAATTAAGTAAAAATTTCAAACATTGGTCTTTCCTAAGCATTGTTATTGACTGCTGAGCTGCAGTATTGTCACTAAACTTTGTTCATTCTCAATTAATTGCTATACTGAGATAACATGGATCCTTAATTGTGTTACTGAGTTATTACATTCATTATCTTTAAAAAATTAACTTAGAAGCTTGATACACTAAACTTCCTGTAATCTGGCATGCTCGGGGAATTGGGTTTTCCGGTTAACTGAATATTCCGGTTGCTTGAGAGTTTTATTGGATAGGCCTTAATAATGCATTTGGAAACCAAAATATGGAACAGATGCAAAACTATACATATACCTTGGAATTTCTAACACATAGAATCGATATTCTACTAACAGTTATTCTTAAATAATTTCTTGACATTCAAGGAAGTAATGAAATTAAAATATATAAGTATTCAATACACTTAATAGTAATATTTTAATAATTACCATCTACATTACACCCAGCAGTTTCTCGTATGCCTATCGCTATTAGCTTCTCTTTTGCTTTAATAACAACGGGAGGTAAGGATTAACTTAGTCCAACCATTAGAATTTTCCAACAACAAAAATTGTTACCTTGTCCGAGGAAAGGAGAGAAATTATCCTCACACAACTCAAAGTATTAGCAGAAATTGTTATTAAACAAAAGACAAACTTGAGTAAAGTAGTGTATAAATAAGCAATTCCAAGATGAGAGTATGATTCTCCATCTAAGCCCAAAATAATAATGCAGCCTTAAAATAAAGTAATAAACTATTATAATGCATAAAATTGTCTCACTCTTAAAACATTCTTATTTAGGAGGTTTGATACAAGAACGGAAACCTATGACACTATGCCTACGTAGTTCTTTTTTCTGCTGTAAGCTGTTGCCATCTACGAACCAGATTGTAAACTTTATGTGGGAAAAATGTCAACTTAGGTCTTTTATTTTTTATTAACAATAAAATTGGACTCAAGAGAGTCACAAGTAGAATAATCCTTGAACTAGCCAGAGTTGAATGTGGTAAACATCGCCAAAACAAACTGGTCTCATCAGCATTGTAAATCTGATCAGGGGTTAGGTCATGTTCCTTAACTAATGTTTCAAAAAAATCAAGAAATTTATCGACAGCTTCTTGGTCACCCGATATTTTATCACCCGAAATATCTAGTCGCCTGATCCCATGCCTAATCTTAAAACGTGTTAACCATCCATATGAAAATGCACACGGTTCACTAATGTCCATTTGTTCATAAAAATCTTTGGTCTTTTCAATCAAAATTGGTCCAGAAATAGGGGCTCCCTCGGAATGCTTTATAGAAAACCATTCATACACAGCAATATCCAATTGCTCAAGTTTCGGCTTATGAAGAGTGCACCGAAATTCAATTCCTCTAGTAGTCTCAGAAGATGTAACAAATTTCAGTAACTGTGATTTCTGTGCCTTAATGTCATAAATAGTTGAAGAACCGACATTAAACTCTTTCATTAAAACATTGCGATTCTCACCTTTCTCTAAACATTTAATTATATTAAGTTTCTGGGTTAAGGTTAGTACAACCCGTTTCCTTTTATCACCTTTAGCGCATATTGCAGTTTTAGGAGGCATTTAAAAAGGGTGGATGAAATATTTCATTTAACACAAACACTGATTCCAAAAAAACATGCAATTGCGTATTGCGACTGCCAACACGAATGCCAAATTTATTTAACCAAACCAAACACAATTGGGCTTAGGTTCACTACCATACTCCCCAAACATAATTATGCATGCGGTTTGCATTTTCCATTTTAATTCTTCCACACGTGGTTGGATCTAGATAGTATTTACCCATTCTTATTTCATACATTGCTACTCTTACATGCAAAACAAAAGACTTGAAAAGTTTAGGGCATCCAGGAAGTACGACAGTGAACCTGTTCCCAAAATTGAATTATTATATCTTTCTTATTTACCTTTATTTACTCTTATTAGAAAAGGATGAAATTATTTAATTCTTCTGAACGTTTCTGAGAAAACCAGTCATATAATGTTTTATCCACTTCCTCCATGTTTGGCTTATGAAACATATGACATTTGTTAATTGAGCTATTCGTCTCAGAAGATTACTCAGATTTCATTAATTTAACCTTCTGAGCCTTGATATCATACAGCATGGAAGATCTGATGTTGAATTCTTTTGCTGTGACTACCTTACTTTCTGCTTTTTCCATTCATTTGATCAGCTCCAGCTTTTGTGTTAGCATTAAAACAACTTTCTCTTCTGTCCCTTGCTTTTAAGTATTTACGAGCTGATCCCACGCAATTTTTGCGTGGTGAATTTTCAATTGATTTATAAAAAATGATGAAGTATGTAAAATAAGCTGATCTCAGTAATTCACATTTAACGCTAAAAGTGCATTTCCTTATATAGTAATTGATCGCAAACTTTTATGTTTCTCTTTTTATTCAAATATATGTCCTTTCTTTTTATATAACAATCAATGCAACCGTTTATGTAGAATATCAATGAAGAGAAGATAACCATGTAATGTGTTTAAAAAAAATAACGTGTCCCTATTCTCATTTAATTTAAAATTTATGTGTGAGCCTATTTGCATTAATAAACATGGATGTCTAATATAATGGTTCTACTTACAAATAGATAAGATTCCAGCATTCAAACAATGATAAGAAGATTCAACTGCTTTGATTGAATTGTTAGAAACGCTTCCCATATGCAGTTAACTGAATATTTATCCATAAATATTTATGTTGCTATGTATAACTGTTGACATTGCTACAGCAATAATTTCGATGCTTAAACAAAGTGCGAAGCGAATAACGCTATTCTTTCACCTATTTGAAGGTATAATTGGCATTAATTGAATCGGAGGCAATAATGATTGTCGCCTTGACAACGTCCGGAATGAGTACGAAATATCCGTAAAATTTCGAATGATTCGAATGTGTAACATGTAAACATTGCAAGAATAAGATAGTATAGAGTTTTAGCCATCAAATAAAGCAAAAACGAAGAAAATCAGTCCATATTTACATGTTTTAATATATGAAGGAAAAAAACCTTGCCCTCTGAAAAATCGAAAATCCCGTGTAAACTTATGGGAAAATATAATTGTCTCCTGGATTTGAACCCGGGACTTTATGAAAATGAGAATAGTATTCTAGGAGTCTTCCTAGCTTGCAGAAACAAAATGCAGAGTACCGCATATCTCTACGACGAACAGCTTTTGAGATACAGGGTGGGACAGACGGACGGTCAGCTATTATAGATATAGATTTTAATGCCATATTCAATGGATGGGTAATTTTTTAAATAATAAAAAGCGATAAAACTGGAAATTGTAGAAGTGCACCAAAACATCTAGACAATGCAAATGGCTTATGTAAACAAAAACACCATGCTCACTCGGCAGCCTCAGAAGTATATGGAGTAAATACATAATATATATATAATATTTTAAGAAATTTAAAAGTGGAAGATGTGGTATTACACAAATACAATTAATAAAAGAAGAAAAAAATGAAATGTATTTGTGTAATTGCCGGTGTCTGAGAGTGGCTGGTTTCTAAATAGCCGGATAGCACAGCTTTTACTGTATTTGTGTATTAGCTGGTATCTATAGGTGCCCAGTTTCTAAATAGCCACCTAGCACAGATTTTATTGTGCTATTATCTCAGATTAATTGCTTTCCTGTTCATTTTATAAAATGAGCAAAATACCAAAAATTTTATCTATTTTTAAACAATGTATAATCACTGTTTAACAATAATTGTACCAAAAGGGAATTCTTGAATTGAAATTGTGCATTTGATGCATTACTAAAGAATATTTTTTTGAATAATTGTGACAAAAGCAAATAATTGAAGATGTTCTCCATACTAATCGCTGTTGCATCTTGAAACTGTACACCTGCATATTTGTTGTTATGTTTGACCACATGTTTTCTGGGTTTCAGATTAATATAAAATGTACCAAGAATAGATTTAAATTGAAATGCTTAAAAGGGAAGCCTACTGAAATGATAACAGTACTTCTCTAATCTTAAGAGAGCAGAATCACATCTAGCTGTATTCATTTGACCCAACTTCTTAGTAATATAATCAGTTCAAATGCTGCACACTGGGTAGATAATAATACTAATTTATACTCTTATTTATAGAGTTAGAAAGCTTTAGTGACTAAGCCCTATAAAAAGTAGAAAATTGTTCAAAAATTCTCAAATTTAACTGTGCTAAAAGGAAGGAAATCACACTGCACAAAAAATATGGAAAATCATAAGCTATGCTGAAATACATGAGAATTAGTCTTTGAGGTTGATGAATTATGCATGCATGAATGATAGCTACAAAAGGTGTTGTACAAGAGACAAGAGAATAAAAAAAATTGAGCAGTTGCCTGGTATCTTACAAGGTACATATGAAACAGAAATATTTGTACCAGTCAACTTGTTAAATCTAACTTGAGAAGTTGGAGGCACATTCTATCTATGATGGGATTGATGCTCACCATCAACTTTTCCTGTCACAAAAGAGCAACGCAGGTGCATGGTAGACTGCATGTACAAATGGCCAGGTAGCAAACATTCCAAGGAGAAACAGTCATGATGTCGGGGAAATGAATTTTGATAAGGATGATCTTATAGGCATGTTAAAGGTGAAAGTAAGGTCATATAGTATTTAGGATTTAATTATAGCACACCTATGTAGTCAATTATATATTATGAAGTGATTATGAAAGTAGGTAAAATTGAATTACAATATTCTATTATTTTAAAATTGTTTAAGATCATCTAAAACATTGTTGCACAACCCTTTTTACTTGCAGGCCACTCGGGCACATAAATTTTCAAAGTGCACGTAATTTAATAAAAACAACACTAATACGTAGATATATTAACTACTTTTATTATATTACCAATACCTTTTCCACCTCTTTTTAATGTAATCAACATTTAAAAATACAAGTGGAATGATATCTAAATAGATCTTACATGCTGAAATATATGGAAATTACCTAATATTTAAAAATTTTCTTACCTCTATGATTTTAATTTGGGTGTTGTTTTTTCCCCTTAAGCTATCAATGAGAGAGACACAACACACTCTTGTGCTGATGAAGGAATCATCCCAAAAGCTCCATCATCAATGACTATAAATGTGTCTCTCCGACACACCAGCAGCTCTCCTTCTGGTAAGTGCTCACTGGGTTTCCTCCATCACCTAGTCTCCCTAAATATCTTTATTTACCTTTCCTCTTCCACAACTATATATATATATATATATATATACATACATACACACACACACCGGAAACGGATTGTTACCAGCAAATATGATTAATTATTAAGAAAATCTAATTGTAATTTAAAAAGTATCTACTATATATTTTAAAGAGTTTGTATGTTGTGCTGTAGTAGCTTCACTGAATCCGTTGAAATTCAAAGGGAAATTCTGCTAGTATATATATATATATATATATATACACACAGTAAAACCCCTCTATATGTTGCCCCGCTATACGTTGTTTCACATATACGTCACCAGTCAATTAAGGAACATGTTTCTTTATAAGTTGTGTCGCGTCGCATATACGTCATTTGTGAAATACTAAAAGCAAAATTTCAGAAATTCCAATTGCGGTGCATAAATTATTACTATAACTATAAAAACCCTCTATTTGGCTTTTAATTTCATGTTTATTATTATTTATATGAATTAATTTAATTTCGTGTTTATCAATTCATGTAAAATCATACTCAGATTAAACATTTGCTGGCCATGTGTTTGAGAGATCACGATGGGTTAGGTGGTTCGCAAGTTACACAGGGGATAAAAGGGACTCCCAATTTTAATGACGATGTGTAAAAACCTATTTCTGAGTGACAGTCAGCTATAAGAGAGCTTTGTGAACAGTTGTGTCTAACATTTTGTGTGTCCTTTCATCCCGGTTTACATTTAGGTTGATATCTCATGAGATATTGGATATACTTTGGATTGCGAAATCTGATTGAAAAGTACCCTAAAGTGCATATCAGTGTACGTGTAAGTAAAGGAACATTTTTTGTGTTCCATCACACTATAGATAATTATTTTCGGTGATTTCTGAATTTATTATTGCAATCGGTTACTCGTTGTTACGATTAAATGTATATTAACCCCTAGTAGTAATGAGTGGTAAACACAGTGGTAACATAGCATGTCTAATGCACTGTATTGATATGTATTATTTGGGAAACAAATGCGTCACAAAATATCCGCCAGGAACGTAACCTCTACTTTTATCATAGTTCTTATGGGAATCTTTGTTTCGCTATACGCTGTTTCGTTACAAGTCTCATTTTTCAGGAACACATCTCCGACGTATAGTGGGGTATTACTGTGTGTGTGTGTGTGTATATATATATATATATATATATATATATATAGTGTATATATGTAAATATGTGTGTGTGTGTGTGTGTGTATAAGATTGCAACTAGTAGTTGAGAGGGATAGGAGGGAGCCAGTGGACACTTACTTGGTGTTGTGGACATCCATGGCAATAGAGAAAGGCTTTTTCTTGGAGCTTTCGGGCATCCGCCCTTCTTCGGGACAAGAGTATCTCTCTCCCTCTCCCCCTCCCCCCTCTCCCCCCCCTCTCTCTCTATATATATATATATATTTATTTATTTTATTTATTTATTTTATTTATTTTATTTATTTATTTACTTATTTATTTATTTATTTATTTATTTTATTTTATTTTAGCTTCGAAAATTTGGAAAAAAGTGCGTCCTATACACAGGTCTTTACGGTATAATAAATAAGGCTGAAGAAGGTGAGCCTATGGTGGCTATTGGACATTAGATATAAGTTGCTCTAACATTAATGCAATAGTTAACCCTTAGCTGGGTGCATCAAAAAATTTCACTTAACTGGTCGTGTGGCACACTGAGTGCATTGTGAGGAAAATGCGAATGTAAACGGTAATAATAACGATAGATTCATTCTAATTTTTGTTTATTGTCTTTTAATGCATGTAATGATTTATAAATCTCATTGTTGCAGTTATTATTAGGATTTTCTAAATTCTATACAAACTAAATTTTCAAGATATATTTAGTACCATATGACTTTATAGCATTAAAAATTTTTTATCATAATATATTTACGTAAGTGCCATTTTAGGCCTAAAAATGTAAAAATAGAACAGATAATGCTAAAAAAATTGTTATTGAAATATTTAAACTTTTACAACCAAATCGTGCACATAGCTTTGCATCTGTTTGACTACTCAAGAACATTAGCTAAAAGGTTACTGACAGCTTGTTCAACTAGTCAAGCAAAAAAGATGGGTTAGATAAGAGATCAAAATATATGGAGCAATCTTTACAAATTGTCAGCATTTTAAAAAGATTTGGCACACTCCGTGCTCCAGTGCGCCCACTTAATGGTTCAAGACAAAGAGAGAATCATGAACCATGTGAAAAATGAGATCAACATTCAACTCATTACTGCTACTTGTATGTGTTGTAATGTGATGGAAGAGATGGAAAAGCTTCTGATACTTTGGATAGAGTATTAATATCAGTGATTTTATTCCCCTGAGCCTATACTTAATTCAGAAAAAAATAGTAAATTTTCAATAAAAATGTTCAATTTGTAGTCAAAATGAATTTTTGCCTATTCTTGTCCTGTAATAGAATCATCATTTGATGTATTAAATCAGTAACTCGTGTCTGTATGGTCATGTATATTTTATCTCTATTAAGGTGGGATTAAGGCAGTGGATTATAACAAGAGAGATCAATAAATGTGCTTAAAAATGCAAATACCTAACTTTAACAAATTAATTATCGGAGATAAATTTTCAGTTTAGTGAATGTAAGTCCCTCCTTGTAAATTTGAAGAGCATTTGTATTACTAAATCAGATATTTTACCAAATAAATTTTGAAATAATAACAACTTTCATTTAACAAAAGATGAATTTTAATTTTAAAAGAACAACATAGCATATTTGGTACAAAAATATAACATGATTATCACAAGATACATTTTGGCTGACCACAAGTTAAAATTCAGTTTTCAGAATAACTCAATCTTCTCACTAATCTGGTTGCATAAATTGAATTTCAATTTGAATTCATAATATCTGCTAAGCTGATTCCTGAAAAAAATTTGCATTGGTAACAACTTAATGATAATTATTTTATTATAAAATATTATTTATTATGCATGCAAGCATTCACAAAAAACTTTTTAAATGACAACTATATTACACAGAGCATGAATGCTTCAGTTTCTGTTTTTCTCTTGCATGCTAAGATTATTTATACTACATTAAAAGCCTCATTGTCTCACTTAAACCATAACTTATTGTAATCACTGTTAACTTACTGAGATTGTTACAGCTACTGAGTCCACGTTTATCCAGAATAATGAAAAAGTTTGAACTATAGTGCTCCTAAAAGAGAAAATAAAATATTTATCGTTAATGCCATAATAAGTAAACACTAATTTTAATTGATATAACCATATAAATAATTTGTCCCTCAAAATAAAGAAAACAATTAATTAGATCACATCCTAAAAAATACAGAATATTTGATCCACTGGTCATCATAGTGATCTCCAAAATTACTTTCTCTTGGAAATATTTTCAAATGCATCATTTCAGCCAAATATCCATTTTCGATTACAGGCAACTCCCGAGATTTGACAGTTTGAGATTCGACAAATTCGAGATTTCGACCCAGCCGATCGAATTGGGAGCTAGTTTACGCAAAGTAACTTTTGTTCCGACCAACCACGCGAGGTTTAGTTTCAGTGTAGACATTGTTATTTCTGCTCTAATTGTTTGAATTTGTGCTGATTTCACTCTTTTTTCTGTTAATCTTTTATTTAAATTTATTTATTTTATTGATTTATTTATAATTTTATCGCTTGACATGATATCTAAAAGGAAATGTAATAGTGATAATGCAAGTGAATCGAATAAAAGAGTATCGTTCAACTATTAGCACTTATGTGAAACAGAAGGAGAAAATTCTAGAACATGTGATAAAGTCACTTAATTTGATGGCTGGTTTGACAGATTTAAGAGAAGGGCAGGTTTGCATAACCTTAAATTAACTGGCAAGGCTGCAAGTTATTTTGTACTTTTTAATAACTTTAATATTAATTTTGCTGCGATATATAGTTATATGTATAGATAGAAGTATGCAGGGATGTGCTGCAAACAATGGCCTGGTCTGGCTCACGCGAGTCGAGATGCTGGACCATATCCCTCGATTATAACATATAAGTCTATAGAAAAACGGCATTCGAAATTCGACAATTTGAGATTCGGCCACGTTTTCGGGAACGCATCCATGTCGAATCTTGGGAGTCGCCTGTATATGAATGTCTTGCAAAAATTTTTCAAAATACCAACATGTGATTTAGTGGAACTATAGCAGATGAATCAATCAGGTATATGGCAAGATTCCCAGGTATATGTCTGCTGAAAGGACTTATACCCTGAAACAGTGAACTTACTCCCCAATAGGTGGAAGTATTTGATGTTTATTGGATTTCAAAGAGATTTTTCCAGTACATATTGACTTTCTTAGAGAAACAACAAGTTACTTTCAACGATACTATTTATTTAACATCCATTTAACTCATTTTGAGTAATTATATAAACAATTCTAGTAAATATAGAGATTAGTAACTGATTTAGTTCTATGAGACTTTATTCTCTAAAAATAAATAATAATTTGTGTGGATTGGATAAAATTTAATTAGCTGAATTTAGTCAAATTCAGCTGATTAATGCAATTTTGGTTAAAAATTTCCAAGTAAAAAATGTTGCCCAACAACAATTGCCCTGAGAAATCTGGAAAAATTGGCAATGACTGCATCTCAAAATCCATATTGTTATACCCTTAGGGTTTTTTCTTAAATACCTAATACATAGAAAATATCCCAACATTTTACTTCGAGATGATTACCTGAAATATATCTTTCCTGTGGTAGTCTCGGGTACTTTCCATTCAAATATGAGGCTATCGAGTGGATCACGAGAAACATAACTGATGGCATTCTGGGAAAAAATATTATTATTATTATAGTATGACAGAATTTATTTTTATGGTATTATATATGTATTACTGGAGTAAATGCCTACCAAGAATGACAAAACATAAAATTTAACGAATTTGTCAATTTTTTGCTTGTTTTTTTTAAAATAAAAAGGCAACTTTTAAAAATAAAACATTAAATTAAAATGAAAAATGACTTTTACAAATGCTGTTCATGGAAATTTTTCATCTACCACTCCCTTCCTCAATCTCCCTTCTCTCCCTCTCATTCTCCATCCTTCTCCCATTCCCTCTCTGCCTCACTCTTTCCCTCCCTCTCCCCCTGCCAATCCTTATCTTCCACTTTCCCTTCCTTTCTCCCTCCCTCTCTCCCATCTCTCCCATACATCAATTTGGATTTCTCTATTGGTTTGTTAAATTGAAGATACTTTAGTTGAATTTTAACATTCAATTTTGTTTCAAAATATAGGTAACTTACACAATGAATTTTCATTTAATTATTCTTTGGTTCAAGTCCTTATTTTGCGCAGCAATAAAAATTAATTTAAAAATATAAACCAAAAATACACTGCACCAATTCCCAAGCTATTAAACTAGAAAAAGTAAATGTTCTTGATTCAAACCCGTGCACTTAATCATAGATTATTCCTAGTTTAAAATCGTCACAGGGCATGCCGAGCATTTGACAAAACAACATGCTACCCTTAAATTATCCTCATTAATTTACAAAATCTTATACACAGAATGATAGAAAGAGATTGGATTTTATTATAATAGTAGGATTATTAGTAATAGTATTTTGTGCCAGACTTATTAGTTTTCACTTTTTACCTCTGAACCAGGAGGACAGCTTGACACTCTGATGGCAGGATTTGTGAGTTGATTATCCAGTGAGAATTTACCAACTGCTTCAGGGCCTGAATCAAGTACTCTTGCTTGTAAGTATATGCCTCGGAATACAGCACCCTCATTTCCAGAGACCATAACTTTGAAAGATAAAAAAATTTTACCGCATTATATAGGCAGATACTAAAAAAACTCACTATGACTTTACCATAACAAAAGTAAAAGATAAAAAAATAATCCATTTAAATATATGACATCATAAAAGCAGACTACCGTATATACTCATGTATATGCCGACTCCATGTATAGTACGACCCCTGATTTTTTGGTGAACAAACCTGAGTTTTTCATATATCTCGTTTATAGTACGACCGCAGTTTTCCACCAGGGTCGATATATTTCGTTTCGATAGCTCGATGGTTACGAGCGAGATATATCGAAAGACCTTGATTTTCCACACCACCATAGAATAAATAGACCGTAAATGTCGTAAATAGTATTTCCTGCGAGTACACTAAAATTCGGATAAGTATCTTAATCCTAAAACATTTAATAAAAAGTGATATGAATCATGATTACACAAGATGAAATAAAATCGTTTCAATTCTAGTACGTCTGGATTACGTTCCGCGTACGTAATGGTTCCACTCGCTCATCTACTTAATAGGTAGGGATAACGGATAAAAAGAAATTACTTTGTAATATTCCACAGTCTTTACTGTTTCTTCAATCACACACCGACCGGTTTCCACTACAAAAACATTCTAATGGTGTTACTAACCGACATAACACCTTTAGAATGACTTTGTAGTGGAAACCGATCGGTGTGTGATTGAAGAAACAATAAAGACTGTTGAATATTACAAAGTAATTTCTTTTTTCCAAGATGTCGAAATTCCATAAACTTACGCCGTCTACGATACTTTTAATCCAACTCGTTCCAAGCCATCCCTTGTAAAAAGACGCAAACAAAGATGTACATACATAAAATTCAAGAAAGGAAGTGCCCGTAAATCTTCACTTATATCAAGTATTTGTGAATTTGAAGCTGTATATATGAAAAATATTCTACTCTTCACGAAGCAACATAACAACGATAAAGGACCCCACTGTTAAGGTTAGCCTACAATTAGAATGCGTGCGGGTGGCATAACTTCACCGAAAATGCCCGTGAAGGTACATGAATTTTAAATCCTCAAATGCATTACTCGTGTATAGTACGATCCCCAATTTTTGCAATAAAAATTTGGTCGTAAAAACTCGTACTATACACGAGTATATACGGTATTTGTATTGTCACATAACACAACAACAGAATTTCAAAATTTTTCCATCGTTGAACTAAGATGATTTTTTTCTTCTAAACAGTATCTAAAGATTAATTATTTCTCTATTGAATCATATGAAATTCCATTGCAATAAACAGTTGTAGTAACTGAAAATTAAATCAGATTCCATTGAAAAAATTTTGTTCATTTTGGAAATTTATGCTCAAAAGGCTTCCCTTTTGTCTAATAACCTTGCATGATTATAAAAATCTACCTGACAATAGGTGAACATTATTGATAATCGAACATTTCGCTTTTAGTTTAAATAAAAAATACAAGCTTTTTTTTATTCATTAATAAAATAGATCAAATATTAGATTTAAACTCTGTCAGATTACCTGTAATGGTTTCCCCTGGAGAAACAGTCGTTTTTGAAGGAGTAAGAGTGTATGGTGGAGAATCTAATGATTCTGTATGGTCCTTGTGAGCAGGGTACATGGTTTCACAAACACTTGAGGGTACATGATCTGGGTCAAGTGGCTCATCACGTCCAGGAATAGCAGCTGATAAAGCCACTGAGATGCAGCACCAAGCCACACACAAGACCATAGAAAAATTATATCCTGCACCCATTTTGCTGTGGTAAAAATATTATATTATTAAAAATCCAGAACTATCACTAATTGAATAAAGCTATAAGTACGCAACTAAAATGCGTCAACCGGGCATGTGAAACATCATTATCAATTACAATTATCTAAACAAGCTACAAAAATTATAAAGGTAAAAATAAAACGATACCGCGCGTTTAATTTTTATACAAGGCTTCCTTTAAAATTTGACGTAAAATTCAATACAACTACGGAAATAATGATGAAAATAGTTCCGCAAATCTAATATTATTTAGTATTAATAAGTTTTACGAACGTGATAAATGTTCAACGGGACTGAGCGTTGACTATTGTCTTCTATGAAAACTTGAATTCCCTCGTAGCTTACTTCGATGTAAGATCGCCGAGAAGCAATGTGTGATTTTCTTAGTAACTTTGATTGTTCGGGTTTTATAGGTTCGCGGCAAATTCCCTCATTGCGCCCCCACCCGCTCGGTGACCTCGGGGAAATCCTGACGCTTTTTTCCTCATATTCCAATTAAGATAACTCGAGCAGCTGGGTTGGGAAAGCTATATGCGCATTTCGGCTTCCAACCATTATGACCGTAGAAATCATAATCAATTGATTATCGACCATAATGTGAGCTCGTTTGTTATTAAAAAAAAAACGTTTCCTCCTCTTGCGGTATTTACTCGGCACGCAACAAAAGCGACAAGATCGCAGCAGTTTATTGCGTTACTCGACAGATTCTTTTCCTTATGATAACGGTTGCCACGTATAATAAAAAATAAAACTACGAAAGAAGCTTCAGCTCGACTTAACGGATCTTGAAGCGCGTCTTCATTGGGTATTAAGGACTTACAATCAAAGATAATAAGAAAATCGCACAAATGCATCACGTACGCCAATCAGGGGTACCACTTTACTGGTGACAAAAAATGAACTTTCCGTCATATCTCGTAAAGTATTGCTTATATCAAAATATTTTTCAAGTAAAACTTGTAGAAATAATAAAGAAGAGTATTTCTTTTCCTATACATTTTTATCGTAGGAGTAGCCATTATGAAGAAAATCGAACAAGAATGTCTTCATTCGAGTTGAACTTAGAAAATTTCTAGCGTGGTTACTTCTTCAGTGTTGCTAACATAAACAAACGTTTAATTTCCTTACGTGCATGCAATATTTTAAATAGGAAGAAAATGGTTTATTCATGATGAAGAAAAAACTTTAAACGCTATTTCCCTTACGTACAGCTATATCATTTCTTTCTAATACTCCATTGCACGAGACGCACCCATTTGTGATATGTTGTACACTTTCCTAACTTGTTTTAAATAATGTTTTAATTTTTTGTCGTAACTATATGGCCACCTTATGTAGGAGGCGCTGGGATTTTTAAAGTTTGAGGTGGAGAATGCAATAAATTCTGGAAATATTGGTGGCCGCCTGCACTTATTCTCAGTAAGATTGATTAAGTCTTGTAAGTAACATCGAATATTTTGGTGCCTTTAACATACTTTGCATAGTATTGAAATTGGAAATATGATTATATTTTTCATATAATATTAGTCGTAATTTTAATTGACGTAATTGACATTTTTTATTAAAAGAAAAATGTCAGCAACTAAAAAATCAAAAAAGATAAATAATATATCCACTGCTTTGATTCTACTTGGACTGATGAATATGGTTTTGTAAAACAAGGTGATAAATTTTGCAGTTTTATGCCCCGAAACTGTCGTGTGTAGAACTTCTTCACTGAAACGGCATTTTGAAACCAAAATGTGACATTACATTTTGTGAGTCCGGCATGCCTATTATCATTTTTCAGATTTTTTTGTTTTTCTGACACGCTGGATGAAACCTATTTGCCAACCCTGGTCTACGATTTCGTTGAGCGGTTATTCTGGAGGGAGAAGCTGCGGGAGAGAAAAGTAGGGGGAGAGAGGAAAATAAAAAGGGCCGATAAACAGCGAAAGATAAGTTGGGAGTGCAAAAGAGAGAAGCAGAGTGAGAGGGAAGGAGGCTGAAAAGGGAGGGAAAGGGAGATAGGAATGTGGAGATTTAGGGAATAGGAGGCAGGAGGAGGGGGTGGAAGAGGGAGGGAGACATAAAGGGAGAAAATGCCCATTGTTTTCACCTTTACGGTTCCCTTTTTCGGCTAATTTTATATTGGCTCTTACTCCATAAGTATTATTATAAGAACAGTGAAATACGCTGATGATCAAGTACTTCTAGCAAGAAAGGAAAAGGAACTCCAGAAAATGATAAATAGGCCAGTGATAACAGGTAGAAAATACGGTATGGAAATAAATACAGAAAAATCCAAGGTCATGCGAATATCAAGTAAAGAAGAAGAGAATTTGAACATAAGTATTGGAGGAAAGCCATGAGAACAAGTTTCAGACTATAAATACCTTGGAAGTGACGTAATGACAAGCAAAATGTACCGATAAAATCAGGACTAAAATAATGAAAGCAAAAGCTGCTTTCAGAAGAAACTCCTACTGACGGGGAATATAAAGGAGGATATCCACAAGAAGTTGTTAAAATGCTGTATGGAGTATAGCTTTGTATAGGACAGAAACATTGTCACTAAGGAAAAATATTAAATACTTGGAAAGCTTTGAAATGTAGACATGGAAAAGAATGCTGAAAAAAAAAGGTAAAAAACAAGGAAGTACGATGAAGAATAGGAGGGGAACAAACGATTATACAGACAATCAGAAAGAGGAAGGCGAACTGGATTAGACATTATCTGCGGAGAAGTGTTTGAAGGAAAACTGGATGGAAAAAGAGATAGTTAAGAAAAGGTTTCAGCTGATAGATGACTTGAAAGGGAAAGAGAGCTCTCAAGACATGAAGAAGACTGCGGAAAATAGGAGTATGTGGAGAACCAGGTTTAACCATGGATAATCACGGACCTGTCTATGGACAGACTACCTATGATGATGATGATTTATGTTAAAAGAAAGGGGGCAAACTGCCTCTTATTCCTTTCTTATGGCACCAATGAACCCAAATTTAAAATAACTATGTTTCCACAGTTTAGAAAAATCACAATTTTCCAAGGGAAGAGTCCGGACCCGGCGGATCCCTCCCATGTGTGTGCCACTGCTGAATACCTGGCTACTGATTCGCTGACTAGTTCTACAGTCATGCGGGTTTTCCCATTAAATCCCAAAGTGTAAGGATAGCCAACCTGCTCTTCTGGATTAATATTATCGATGACCGAGCCCATAATATAGACGGGGAGATGTGAAGGTTGGCCAAACCTTTCTTAAAGGGATATGCCCTGCTTCCAGCATTGTGTCCACTTAACAAATACGTTTGAGTAAGAATTGACGTAGGTTGTTTCTTTCAAGAATATGTTTACATAAACTCAAGAGTATCCTTACCTCCAGGGGAATCCAGAAACTTCTCAAGTGGGAGAGAGAGAGGTGGTATTCAATAGGAGCGATTGTATATTTCGTCCTCTCAGACTTCTGTAGACCAACAAAAATTCTATCAGTGTAACTCTCACTTAGAACTAACGCAAATTCGAGATATTTTGTACCGAATGCATTTAAAGTGCATTTTGCTCAGCACATAGAATGAGGTTCAGGGGTTAATTTTTTCTAGTGTTCAGAAATCTTGGGAAGATGGTTAATTACCTCCTTTAACCCCTCCCCTCCTCGTATCTGCCCTTGTATATCGTCCTCCCTCCCCTAAAAACATTTTCTGGATCTACCGCTGGCAGCAACAGGTGGTAATTTATCTAGAATTGCCACTGTTGCATAGGAAATTGTTGATATGTTTATTTCCGTGAGGCAGAAACTTTGAATGCCTCAGGCTGTGAATATTTGTACACTCCTGCCCTAAGGTTGCATGAGCTATCCCCACCCCCCTTTATTTCCTCCTTAATCAGCCATAATGACCAAGTTAATATAACCTCTTCCCTCTTTGTGTGAAGCATTTGCCGATGTAGCATCCCAAAACTTTCTAAAAATATACAGAGATATACAGAGTTTCGAATCCGCTATGCATAAATAAAATGTACGCATATATAATCTTGCCTAAGTAAAAATCGGAAATGAATAGTGCAATAGCTGAAATATTTTTCAGTATGTCATAGTACGAGGAAAATTTGGGACCCCGACTTTCGGGGACTCCTATGCATACCCTGCATGCTGGTCCTGGATGTTGCTATGGCTAAAAAAATATCAATGCACAATTAAAATTACCCTTGGCAAAGTTCACATCACTTTCAACAATAAGAAAATGTTATCACAGCAATGGAAACAGTGGTATCACCTAATGATGCCCTTAACATAAATTCAGACGAATAATCGAAATATATCTTAAAAATAGGTTTTATAAAAAAACTAGTAAAATCTCATCAATATGACGTGTTGTCTTTAGTGAAACTTAAAATAGTTACCTCTCAGCCTATCCTTCCCTCCCTCCCTCTCTCTCGTATTAAAAGCATTCAAAGTATGCTTACACCCATGAGAACTGAAATAACAATAGGATTTTGAGGTCTAACAATGGCAAGGCGACATCCTGTTAAAATGGCAAGATTCTCCCAAACTACGTGAATTAAATGTTTAACATGAGTGAATTCAAACTGCCTCAAAAGATGAAGCGAATAAGAAACTATAATTTTTTCTTCAAAATGGTTCAGATCCAAAGATAGTAGGTTAATTCCTTATATTAGAAATCTCAAAAAGAATGAAAGGGTGCACATCTAAAAGTCAGTTTTAAGTTATTTTATGGGAAATAGAAATGTCTTCCTTGGAGTCGAACCCAGTACTTATTTAGAGTTTCTATCTTGATTCTTTCTCAAGTTATTCGTATTAAACCATAAATTTCCACCTGACGTGCGACCTATGCGATATCATGACCAACGGACAGACAGACGTGGGCTATTATTAGTATTAGGTTTCTAACAAAAGATGTAGAAAATTGTATTTGCTACAACTTTGATAATGACAAATATTTACATAAATTTAGTTCTAAAAGGAGATATTTGGATGAAACAGAAACGTGACAAGAATAAAACTCCAATTGAATTACTAATAAAAATTTTGTATAGAAAGTTTTTGCTGATCTTATTATCAGTTTCTGCATTAGAGCACCCACAAAATTCCTATCACACACACACACACACACACATCATCGAGAAAACAGTGAAAGCGTACTCAGGGGACCACGAAACGTGTATGTCGCATAACCTCTGGTCACCCTTATATAAGAACACTTGAATTTTCCTAAATTATAACACATACATTATAGTCAAAATATAAACAAGATTCAGTTTTAATTGCATTTTTACATTTTCTGCAGAAAAATTCAGTCCCACCATGAAAGAAATATCACAGATAAATGGTAAAAAAATCATTCTCCTTAAATATATATAACAAACTCTTTTCTAACCAGAGAAAAGTAAGTGGACTAACATTCAATCTTGTTTAGGAGGCCATATTCCTGCACAGAGATTGATACTTAGCACATGCATATTCATTAAAACGCATAGTTCATTGCAATTCAATGTGATCTAGTGATCTTTCAGAACAAACATGCTATGTTTTGCAGGACATCTTCAACAGCTATGCATATGCATGAAGGTAACTTGGAAATAAAAATATACATTTGTACTATTGTATTGATAGGCTCCTGGTGACAAAATTATCCATCCTGCAATCCTGTCTTTTATTTGTTCTAAAGGATAACAGGTATGGGGTGAGTTTACCTTAAACTAGGAGTGTTTATCTTATGGCCCATGGATCAACATGCTCTTGAATGAATGAATTTTATATGGCCTGGAAAGCTTTGACAAAATAATGATGATATATTTAATATGTACAAGCAACTTCATATTTTTTCAATTAACTTATGGCAGTAGAAACTTCTCTGGAGAAGTTATCATTCTAAAATATTGTTCATATATAGTTTTTTGCTTTTAAAAATAACACAATCTCATGAATAAGTTTTCACTGTAAGGTTTTATCCAGCCTGCCGAGGCAATCACAACTTATAATAAAGTCCTACAAGACACTTGCAACAGTGAATGCAGACCACTACACGAAAAGGATATTTTATGGAGTTAATCACACCCAAGCGAATCTTTTCTTCTTCTTCCACTGCGAGGTGCTCTGTGTCGTCAGTTTCCTCTTTGATGCGACACTCTTGTTCAGGGTTTTATTAGCATTAATGGAAGTTTCTGTAAACTGGGATTCGAGGAACTGAGGTGTGTTTGAGTTCTGAATGTCATGCTGCAACTCTTGGGATGCTATCTGCGTGGACGAGAACAACTTTTTATTTCTGATCCATCTTTTAACTTTATCTAAAGGTTGTTGAGTTGGAAGTAATGATGGATCTTCCTCCTTGTCTTCGGGTTCATCTATGGCTAACCAATCAGGAATGTCTTCAATTTCCCATGCCTGAAAAATGGGCAAAAATTTGATCCTGAAAATATTTTCTTTAGGTTTTGGTTCAATTTTATTAGTCAAATATGATGACAAGAGAGAGAGACAGAGGGTTTATTTGTCAAATGTGGTGCCCAGGAGATGTGATGAGAGAGAGGTAGACAGAGGACATAAATAAGGTATTATCTAACTCATTAGGAACAAATTTAACCAAGCGGAAAATTGCAGATTTTCATTATTTTTAGGAAGAAAATTAATGAAAAAGATTGTCTTCAATTCAAGGACAATTTTGTATAAGATTACTCTAATGTTTTCTTTAATTAATTACATTTATGCTACTGTTTGTTACATTTTAGTAGAGATATTGACAAAAGAGCTCAAAGCAGACAATTTTTTTTCCTTTTTATAGGAACATTGGTTGCTAAACACATCCTCATCTCTCTCACTTGAGGATATGTCACCAGTAAGTTAATTTCCTGGAATAATATCCTATATATCTAATATATTCTCATGATCAAAATGTCTGAGACCATTTTACGAGGAAGAAATTATCAAAATTTGTTAGGACAAAATGAAAGCTAATGTTCCTAAACTTGTGAAATTTCCTCCGAGAAACAAGCTGTCATCTGTAAAAAAAAAAGGCAGGCAAAATTTCTTAGCACCACTTACTTTCTTCCATACTCCATATGAAGAAAGTAACAAAGTAAAAATTTTATGCCCGTGGCAGTGGCACAGCCACCTTTTTGGTGTCCCAGTGCAAAATCCTTTTTGGAGACTCATACAATAATTTTTTATTTAAAAAAACAGCAATTTTTCAATGAGAAACCAACTTCCTATCCACCAAAAGGAGCAAGACTTTGTAGGTCTAATGGTTCTAAGTCTTTTACCTCCCGGGCATTCGCCTCACAGACTTTTGACCTCCCGGTCTTTTCCCTCCTCATCTTTTCAGCCCAGGCAATTTCACTCCTGGTAACTTCCCTCACTGTCTCAAATATGGTATAGGCAAGGAAAATTGCTATTAAAAAATCTTTGTATAGAGTCGATATGGATATCTATCTAACAGGAATTTGATATAGATTAAACATGCAAGACCAAAAAGCACAGGGTAATGCAAGGATAGGGGGTAAGAAGCTAATGTAAAAGTTGCTAAACATGACTACTATTTATATAAATTGATGGAAAGGATGATCTAAAGATCCTTATGCAACAGGCATAAGCTGTTATGATCGGAAATGAGGAAACAGGTGAAAAAATCTGCCATGATCGGGAATCAAACCTGGCTCTTCTATGGATATTCTAGCACTGAACTACCATGGCAGACTAATTCTCCTGTTTCAGAATGGGAATATTTTCATAGGTTGGGACCAAGCTAGCTATGCTAGTATCAATCAGCCCCAACAGATGTCCTCAAGGAGATACATCAAAGAAAACCCCTACCCTCTCAAATGGTGAGAATGCCATGATATAAATTGATGGAAAGGATGATCCAAAGATCCTTATGCGACAGGCATAAGCTGTTATGATGGGAAATGAGGAAACAGGTCTTCCACCTAAGAAAATATTCCCGTTCTGAAACAGGAGATATAGTCTGCCATGGTAGTTCAGTGGTAGAATATCCGCCCGGCAAGTGGAAGATCCGGGTTCGATTCCCGGTCATGGCAGATTTTTTCACCTGTTTCCTCATTTCCCACTATTTATATAGGTTATTTTCATTAAACACTCCTGATCATTATCCTTAGCTTGCTTTTCATGCATTTGTTTAATCTCTATCAAATTCCCAGTCGACTGATACCATATCACCTTATACATTACGAGGATCTATTCCACCCTCCCTCTACTTCCTCCCCCCTATCCTCGCATTACCCTGTGCTTTTTGGTCTTGCATATGTTTAATCTATATCAAATTCCTGTTAGATTAATATTAATATTGACTCTATATGATGATTTTTTAATAGCAGTATTCTTTACCTATACCATATTTGATACTGGGAGTGAAAATATGGAGGGTCAAAAATCCAGGAGGCAAATGCCGGGGGGGAGGGGGCAAAAGACTGGTCACCAGCTCCTAATATGATACAGTGGTACCAAATAAGCTTAAAAAGTATGAGATATTACAAAGCTGCACAGATACACAAGGTTTGGCAGAAATGTACGTAATCGATTATTTTGACAGGTCTTACCTGCAAAATTACAAGAATTGAAAACAGTTACGATATACACAATGTCCTGAAAAACAGTGGAAAGGAAAAGCTATTATGTCAAGGATCCCCTGACCTGCGTGTTGGAATGATTGAAAATAATTTACAGAAGACAACTAGTTTAAAAAAATAAATGTGGTAATAATTTTTGTTGAAATGCTTCTTTGCTGTGGGGGTCTCCTTTGAATGAAGGGCTCGGTTCATTATTAGTGTGAGCCGCGGCCTCCCAGGGAGGGGGAGGGGAGAGGCTTTTTCTGGGAGGCTGCCGAAATTGGGCTGATAATAAAGATGCTGAATTAAATTTATTCCTAAATAAACAATAAGCTGATAAAAAATATGCTGAATTAATTAAATGATACAGTATGTTGAAAGGAGATCTTATTGTTTCTAATATAACACTGCTTTTCAGTCACCATGCTAAAGTATTGAGTTGATAACAAAAAGCCACATTTAATTATAAACACAATTTAATAGGAAAATTAATTCATAGATATCATTAAGGTTCATTTGTAATTATTCTTTGAAATTCCTAAATCACATTTTAAGTCAATTTTATAAGTTGGGAGGGGGGGGGGGGGGGGGTCTCGAAATTTTTAAGTCACATCAAGGGGGCCTCAGACTAAAAGAGTTTCAGAACCACTGTTCTAAGGCATTGGTCTGTGGACATCCCATCCATATGTTTTATGACATGGTTCCTTTACTTTGGCTGTTATGATCCCCTACCCTTCAGTAGCTGGAATGGCACATATTTTGAACCTTTTCTTGTAAAAATTCTTAGTTTCTTGCTTTTATTGCTTGAGTTCAGACGTTTTTTTTCTGTGATGGTGTCAATTTGCATTGTGAATATTGGTGTTTTTCCTTCATTCGGACATTATTCACGTTTTATTGTGACTCTATTATTACTACTGGTTTGATTTACAGCACTGACGTTATTATGGATATATTCTGAACATCTATCAACCATTACTTCACCTACTGACATCTGAAAAGTTTCATAAGAATATTCTTGAATTCTTTTTCTTACAGAAATATATTTATAATATTTATGATCCTAAATCATCTTGTATTATGCTGAAGTTAACTTATAAATAATCACGAGCAGTAAAACAAAACATACCTAATAAAAATTTATCAAATAAATTTATTTTTTTAACAAAAATACATGTGGGGCGTCAGGAACATCCCGCGTGAGTACTGACGTTCGAAAAATTCAGGTGAGTACCGCAGAGTTAAAAGAATGACCAGATTGTATAGTCCATTCTGTTCCATTGAGGAAAAAATAATTATTTACATTTTCAACTTAAAGCTTGTAAGAGGAAATTCACAAAAATGAACAGTCTTAAAAGTTTTTTCTTCAAAGTACAGGTGCCTCTATGCTGGACAAAGAAATAAAATAATTTGGTTCAAAAGGATAACAATATCTGTTGAAATTCACAAAAGTGTAGGTTTAAATATTTTTCTTAAAATTCATAGTCAATATATCAAGTCTTACGCATTTGTTAATGAAATGCTATGGTTGTGGAGATGGGAAGTGGTTAAAAAAGAAAAAGAAATTTTTTCTTCTTATAAATTTTATTCTAATCAATATTGCATGAGAAATTATTAATAAATAATTGAATTATAGTGTAAAAGTGATTTTATTACCAGTATGATAAAAATAAAGCAACATTTTCTTTCTAAAATTTGCAAATAATTTTGGGGTCATATTGACCCCACTAATTACGGAACTTTTTTCATGCAACTAACTAAGAGTTAATTTAAATTCTCGATATTACTTTCTCCATACATAGTACAGGAGAATGTATTGTGTTTGTGAACCAAATCAAAATTGAGATTTAAATGGAAGTTATACATTTTGAGGTTGATGATACCTGTGTGTGCGTTAGAATTTTGTGGGTGCTCTTAACTCAAAAACTAAGAATCAGACCAATGCACAGAACTTTATACTTAAGATTTTTATTATTAATTCAAGATCTGCAAAGGTTTTGTCTGAAATTGGTCAACTGGAAGTGGAGGTTTTTTCTTGTCATTGGAAGAGAATCATCTCTACAAGTGGACTGCACAAGATGACATGACTACAAGTGGTATGTTAAAGGTTTTTTCCTTTCATTAATTCATAATGATAGATGCAATTGAATGAAAAAAATATATTTTCAATTCTGAGATGGCATTTAGGTTTCTAACAAATATAGATATTTGAAATGACTTAAATGGGCATATGCCTTGAAGAAATTTACATTAGTGAACATATTGTTAAGATTAATCAAATGAGTTTGAAACAGAGTGAGGACTTAAAAAAATATCATCAATTTATATTAGTGACTCTATTGTTGATATTAACCAAATGAAATTGAAACCAATAGAGGATTTACCATAAATTCATTCTCCAACCAAAATAAAACTTTTAACTTATGATTAAAATTAATTATATGCAATTTTGTTTCTAATTAGCCTTATATTTATTCTTAATTTGGCAAAAACTAAAAAGTTAATTTTGTATTTTTTAAATAACCAAGATAATATAAAGACATCTTTCCTAAAATAATAAGTTCCATCAATCCATATAACAGCTTGCCTGAACCTAGAATCAATCTAAGATTTTGAGGTAAAGATATCAAATTCCCTGAAAATATTTAAAGAAACTAACCTTTAATAGTTTAGGAGCCATCGTGTCATTAAACAGAAACAACTGGGTTTTAGAAATCTTCCATTCACCGGAGACTGTCTGCTTTCTTGAAGGTTCTATCACTCCTGTTCTAGCTTCTATACCTGAGGAATTGATCAAATGTAAACCTTTAATTTCTGCTAAAATCTCATCAATAAAATCAGGCTTCACTTTGCGGAATTTAGTAATCACTAATTGTACCCGTGCAATGTTTGCATGTTTTTTTTCCAATTAATTTATAAAAAATTAAGAAGTGTGTAAAATAAGTTGATCTCAATAATTCACATTTAACTCTAAAAATGAATTTCCCTGGTATAGGATTTTGATGTATTTGGCTCCCAATGTAAGGTTTGTGGGTTAGAATCTAGCTGAGATCATGGCTGCGTGTCTGTATTGACAATTTATTATGCAAAGTCAGCCAGAAATCTGGATTTTAAAAGTCATATTATTAGAGAGGAAATTAATGCTCGTGAACTTTTGTATTTAATTTTCTTTGTTTATTTTTATTGAATTATATGTCCTTTGTTTTTTATATAACAATCAATGCAACTGTTTATTTAGATTATCAATGAAGAGAAGATAACCATGTTATGTGTTTAAGAAAATATCGTATGTCCCTATTCTCATCTACTTTTAAATTTATGCATGAGCCTATTTGCGTTAATAAGCATTATAGATGTATAATATATTAGTTTTACTTACAAAAAGGTAAGATTTCAGCATTTAAATGATGAAATGAAGATTCAGTTGTTTCGATTAAATCGTTAGAAATGCTTCCCATAAGCTATTATTTGAATAATTATCTGTAAATATTTATGTTGCTATGTATAAAGCTCGATCAATCATTTCGATGCTTAAACAAAAGTGTGAAGGGAATAATGCTATTCTTTCACCTATTTGAAGGTTTAATTGGCACTAATTGAATCAGAGGTAACAATGGTCGTTGCCTTGGCAACGCCCGTAAAGAGTATGAAAAATCCAAAAACTTTCTAAACAAATTGCGTATTTCTGAAAACTTCAACTGTGTAACATCTAAAAATCACAAGAATACGATAGTGTGCAGTTATAACCATTGAATAAAGCAAAAATGAACAAAACTGGTCCATATTTACCTATTTAGACGAGTGAAGGAAAAAACCTTGCACTCTGAAAAATGGAAAATTGCGTGTAAACTTATGGGAAAATATAATTGTTTCTTCAAGTCCAGGACTTTATGAAAATGAAAAATTTCCTGGAGACCTCTTAGCTAGTAGAAACAAAATGCCGTTTACTGCATAACTCGATGAACGGTTCTCGAGATACAAATGGGGACAGATGGACGGACACTTGTAAAATTAGATATAGGATAATCACCCTGTTAACTTACACCAAAAGGTTTTAATAAAAGCAGAACTGATTTCACTACAATCATACCGTGTCACCCAATGACGCTTCACTGTAGCAAAACCAGTCATACGTTTACATGGAAATGACAGAGTTATTAATTCTTTACGGATTTAATTTCTGTAGTTTATAATAGCAAAATCTAGTATCATGTCAAAAAGAACGAAAAAATAAGGGTAAGCATCAAAAGAGTAAACGTTAAAAGGGTGAACGTCAAAAGGGTGAAAACAAAATATACGAAAGTGAAAAAGGAATAAAAGGTTGTTACTTGTATTTGTGGAAGATGATGACGTTATAGCTTTTAAAAACATGGTTGTGTATGAAGAATAAAGTGCAGTGTTTCACAGAATTTTACATTTAGCTAGAGTTTGTGTTATTTAATTTTCCTCTTATGATTTTCAAATGGTTGAGTTGATGTTAGGCTGAGTTTGGTTTGATGGAATGCAGACCCTACCACACACCAAATTTTCTCACCTTCTAGTCCTTTATTAATTTCATTTTCTACTTTTGCCCATTTTGTTTTTGCCTTTTACACAATCAGCCTTTTTATGCTTGCCCTTATTGCTTTGCCCTTTTGACATGTAATCCCGAAAACCAATAAGACTCACAATTGAAGAGGTTCTTCTGGTCTGTGCGAATGACCACTTCCAACATCTTTTGAGGCTTCTTCAGTTTAGGCTCTGACTTTTCCCATTCTGAAACGCATCGAACCACTTCCTCGACTTCGACCCAATCTTTCATATTCCTCGGTAAGAGATGCTGCTGGAACACGTCGCCTAACGAGTTCCTCGTCATGCAAGTGATTCCCCCTGCCGGCGATTCGAAACAACACAACCCGACCGTTGCTGTGGAAAGCCTCTTCTGGATCAAAGGATCGAGCAGTTTTCCGTGCCAATGAGCCAAACTCAGGGTATCTTGGTACGAAGGAAGCGAAAGCGGGAACACTCTGCTGGAAGGCATCAAACAGTCGTTATCCGGGATGAAGCTATTCACGATGCCGTGGATCTCGTTTGAAATCTGGCTGCACAGGAGTACCACTTCCTGCAGATTCTGGTCCGTTGCACTATGCACGCCTTCGGTGGAAATGTAACATGGGGCATGCTTCATGCCATGCGTCCAGCTCTGAATGAATGTCCGAGGGAAACGGAGATCCATGGCAAGAAGTTTGTGCTGCGTGGCTAAATATAACAATGGGTGAGACATTTTCCTGGTCCCTTCGACTATGCACATGACCTCTTCGCATCTCTCTAAAACATTTGGGATTTTGCCGGGACAAAGTTCTATCGAGTTCATATTTTTAGCCTGGAAAGTTGAGAAAAAAGGAATCACAGATTTTAAAAATAAATTTAAGATAAAGACATTTAAGAGCCCACCCAGCTTATATAATCAATTGAAATTTCAATTTTCAACCATTTCTTCTAACTATGGAATTTCTAAATTCCAAGAGATAGAATGGTGTTAGTAATTGATTGTAGAACTTTGACAAAAGGATAACAAATTGAACTATTTCATAAAAAAGTATAATAATATAGTTAAATGTTCAAAATTTCAGGCTCTTTCCTTCAAAAAATGTTATCAGGCTTTACATTTGACAAGTATACAAAAATGTTTAGAAGTATTTTATTGTAGAGGTTTTACAAATTAAAATTAAGTTAAATAGTTAGTTGTCAATAAAATACATGTGGTAAAGAACTTGACAAAAATTAGCTAAAATTCAAATCTGCAAAAACTCTGCTTAAAAGAGATATTTCAAAACACATTCACTTCCATTCAACAACTTTGACATCAACGGGTAGGCAAAAAAGCCTATCAATTGTTAATATTGAACTCTCTTGAAACAAGCTATACTTTGTTGTTAAATTAATAGTATCCATAATGAAATTTTTAATCTTACTTCACATTAGGAATCCCAGTCATGAATAAGGTACAACCAATACCCATTTAAAAGTTTGGGAAAAGATGTGCATTACAGGCGACTCCCGAGATTCGACAGGGATGCATTACTGAAAACGTGGTCGAATCTCGAACTGTCGAATCAGCACAAATTCAAAAAATTCGAGCAGAAATAATGATTTCTAGACTGAAACTAAACCTCTCGTGGTCGGGCAGGCCAAAAATTGCTTTGCGTAAACTAGTTTCTAATTCGACCGATCGATCGGCTGGGTCGATTTGACTGGTCGAATTCTCGAGTTGGTCAAATCTCGGAAGTCACCTGTATTTCAACCAAATAGTTGACCTTGGAAGTGAATTTTTATAGAATATACTATCACTGATGCGATCTATCTACATACAGACACTCCCCAAGTTTTATGTAAGCCCAACTTATGTAAACCTGCACTTAAGAAAATCACTAAAAAAATTTTTTGCTACACGGAAAGCTTACATTAGTGGTTTGCTTAAGCGTGCAGGAACTACTTACGTGCGTGGAGGAAGAACACAAGACGTGGATTGTAACGTGAGTGCATGTTAACGTCGGCAGTTAATCTTTATTCGGATATTACTTAGAACTGCTATCACTGATGTGATCTATGTATCTGACGTGCGCATTAGGGTGGACCTTAGTTACTCTTGGTGAAAATTTTTTTTCTAAATTTCTTTCACGCGACCCCCCCAAGTTGTGCCATTTGGTGAGAAAATAATTCCTACAAAAGCGCAAATTGATCGGACAACGGAAACACGTGCCACAAACGACTTTTTCACAAAAAAATTAAATTTCACCAAAAATGAAAAAATTCAACTACATCAACTTTATTGATCACTAGATGTTATTTTAAGCTAAAATGCTTATTATAATAGCTTATTATAACAAAAAAATTTGTTTATTAATAATTTAAAAAATTCTTTTAATCCAAAATTTAATAATTTTTGTACTCGGCATCATTTTCAGTATTCTATTGAGAAAAAAACAAAAAAATTGAAGTGTTAAATTGTTTTGTGTATGTACATTTAATTATTTATTGTTATTAACAATCATATAAGTTCCTATCAGCAAAAGTTATTGTTATAAACCATTAAAGTCGAATTTATATATAAAGGGAGGAGGAGAGAAAAACAGTGTAATTCAGGGTGCAATGATATAACCTTTTTAATTAAAATCTTCCCTTAACATACTCTTATTAACATTAGGATAACGCTGCTTGTAGTCGGTTACAACTTGTAAAATAAACTTTTTCCGCTTCACTTTTTGTCAAACAGTCATTGTAGTCTTTCATTAATTTGACTCCTTGTTCAGCAATATCATTTACAATTTTAATGCGGTTTTAAAATTATCATCCGTTGCCCACATTGACGGATCTTTATACATAAAATCTGTTATACTAAATCGCTCAAAAAATTTCTTCGAGTGAACAGAAATGAAGTTTTCTGCACCATAATGTTTATATTGTCCTACATCTTTAGGGGAAATGGTTACTTTTTTAAAATTATAGTCGGATTCATTATTAAGGGCTTGAACCATAAGTCTTTTAGTGTTAATTGAAATTTCGCTGTCAAAAAAGGATAGTGCTGCATTTTCAAGTGCCAAATAACATAAATGGGTACATTATATTTTAGTTGCCACATTACTTATAGCTTCATCAACGTTTTTGTATTCGTGAAGATCTCACAAGAGTTGGAGATCTAGACGAGGAGCTATTATCTGTATTGGTGCCCGAATCCACTCCTGGATATATAAATTCGTTAAAAAGATACATATCTCGAATTCCTAATTTTTCTTCCGGACTTATTTTAAATTGATATCGAAATAGATATATTTTTAAACAATATATAGCCCTGACCATCCATCTGGCATGGTGGAAAGCGCCAGGGATTCTGAATGAGATCCCATCAAAAGGAGTTCAACCAAGAAAAATAATCATTAATTCTATTAATTCCTTTTAATCTTCCCTCGGCTGCACCTCTCGCAAACTTTGTAGCGAAAACTCGATTTTTTTATTTACATCTTTGACGGCCAAGGCCACAGCCGTACGCGGTAGCTCATGCGCAATATTATGCACTGAATTCAGTGATAAAATCAAAAGGTTTCGAATAAATTGTTTAAACTTATAAATATTATTATTAAACAACTACGAAATGATACTTTTATGAAATAATAGTAACTTTTCAGTAAAAATATTATAATAAAGTTACCTCTGAAATTAAAGTAAAATTACTAAAATTTCAAAACTTCAAGTCAATTGTGGCACGCCTTCCCGTTGTCTGACTGACTTCTCCTTTTGCAGAAATTATTGTTTTACCATATGGAACAAATCTAGGGGGTCGCGTGAAAAAAATTTGATGGTCGAAAAATAAGGTCCACCCTAGTGCGCATATGATTTTCACAATCTATTTATAGGTATTAGAGCTAATTAATCTATCAATTACGTTAATTTTTTGCCGTTTATACTTGTCTGTCATGCCAATGAACAGCATCACACTTTTTTAAAGCCTTGTGAATGGTCCAATGAAAATAATAAAATGTATGAGAAGGGATTCTGAATTTACAAGTAAGAATTTTAAAGATTTATTCTGAGATACCCTTGTATCATATGTTCTTATGTAGCGCCTATTTGTGCAGATGAGCGTATCCTTGTTTTGGCCATACATTGCCCAGCACCATTTGTCCAAAAACTTGTCAGAGGAGTCAGGTACGGTCCACTCTCTTAATGGAATCCTGTTGGCGTTGAATAAAAAGGGAGTCACTGTATCAAGTAAATAAAATCTTTCGGACAAAACAACAATACAGAAAGTAAATATAAAATAGAGCGTAATTCTAATTAGCCAAGCTTGCATTATTTGTGAAAGAAAAGTCTTTCGTTGCATTTTTAAATGTCTTTTTAACATAGCCACTTTATAATGGCATATCAATTACAAGCATAGGATTACAGAATATGCGTTATCCATCTATATTCAGTAGAAAAACAAACATTTATAAATAATTAATAGAAATATTTTTAGATAAATTCCAAACAACTAGCGTAGAACAAAATCATACGTTATATAAGTTTTAGAAAACTAACTGTTAGAGAGAAAAGATTAAATTTGAGCCCTAAGGTTAATCAATGAAGATGAATGGAAGAACCTCCTAACAACCATACAAATATTTTTAAAAAAAGGAAAATACATGCACTTAGGGGATTCTACTTCACGCCAGTGACCAAACACAATCGCAATCTCACCCACTCCAGGTTTAGGGGAGTTACTTCAATGCCAGTGACCCTCCTTTTCTTTGTTCACACACACACATTCACAAATACACACAAAACAAACAAACACACACACGAGCACTTCCTTTCCAAAAAAATTGCCTAGATACGTATTTCGGAATCAAGAATTCCATTGTCAGTAGGCCGATCAAAAAAGACGAAGAACTTTGACAAATCTTGCGTAGCAACTCATATCCTTCAGACCCAACATTACTTTTCATCAAAAAACCTTCAATTATTGAATCCTATTTCCAGACACTACCTTCTAGATGCAGCTGAAAGTTTAGCCATTCTTAAAAACAAAGATATCATCCTCAATCAAGAGACAGGTCCAATAAGAAACACTACTTTGCTTTCTCTTTCGAATAATGGTCATTCCAGCGCTCTTCCTAACTTCTCCATCGCTACATTGTAACTATTTTCCCCCCTCCTTTTTCTTCCTCCTTCATTGTTTTTGATCGGCCTACTGACGATGGAATCCTTGATTCCGAAATACGTATTCAGGATTTTTTTTGGAAAGGAAGTGCTCGTGTGTGTGTTTGTTTGTTTTGTGAGTGTGTATGTGTGTGAACAAAGATAAGGAGGGCCCCTGGCGTTGAAGTAATTCTCCTAAACCCTGAGTGGGTGAGATTGCAGGTATGTTTGGTCACCGGCGTGGGTAAATTCCCCTAAACTGGAGTGTGTATGTGAGTATTTTCCTTTTCTAAAAAAATATTTGTATGGTTGTTAGGAGGTTCTTCCATTCATCTTCTTTAACTGGTTGATTTATTAGCCTTTTGTAGAGGATTAACGTAAAAAGAAAAAAGAGTTTCATATACAGTTTGACATGACAATGAAGAAGGCAGACATAACAAGACAGGTAATTGTACGTGAGACATGAGGGGATACATGCTATTTCTTGTCAACTAACATTTTTTTAAGTAGTGGCAATTTATTCAAACATTTTAGCAGCATCTCTGATCCAATTTCACATAATTATAATATTCTCACAATTAAAATGGCCACAAAAAACAATATGCAATTGATATACATATTGGTAAAATTTTTATTAAATTTAATCATTAAATGAACATGAAAAAGGAAGGTAATTACATTAGTAAAAGAATCTATTGAGTAAATTGAATGATTTGGTGTTACAGTATATATGTCTAATTTATTTTGTAAAAATATTTTGGATTATCCTTGTTTCATAGATTTTCCATTTTCCCTCATGTATTTTACTGCCATAGTTAATGAAGAGTATGCTACATATAGATGGATAAGAAATACACAAAACTCACTTTCTATTCAATGTTTGAATACAGCATTCACCATTTGTGTCCATGGTAACGTAATTCTCTTCTTTAGTTTTATCAAAGTCAATACTTGTGAAGGGAAATGATGAGTCAATTTCTTGCACCTTCTTAAAACTCAAATAATTAGACTCATTTGATATGGAAAATATCAAACATTTCTTTTTTTGCCTTGCTGCAACAAGTCCTGAAATTTTCGTATATTGATTATTTCAAATTCAAAACATTAAAAATCATAATAAATTATGACTAAACCATTATATGTAATGAATAACATTAATATCATACCATTCCGTTCATCAGATATAATTTGGTGTATAGGTTCTTTGTTTTTAATGCTTTCATATGACTCGTTTGCCAAATCTGGTTTAACGTAAGTGCTTTCATTACAGGAAAGAGGGACAGCCACTGAAAATGAGTACATAATAAGTACAGAATAAAGGGCAGTTTAATAAAAATGCATCCAATATATTTACATTAGCCTATAATATTTACATTATACTGAGCAAGTATTTATCACAAGATTGTATCAAAATAATTATTTTACTACAATCTAAATTTCTGAATCAATTATTACTTTCTCTGGAAAGTATTTTTTTTTAAAATTACTTTTAAAACTGGTGCAGACTATTGTCTTCTGGAAGTTCTTCATAAAGGTGATACTTGGCCTACTGGTGTTTGCATTATGTGATTTAATTTTTGTAATTTTAAACCTGATAAAACATAAAATAGTGTAAATGTCTGCCCCAGTTGATGCATCAGCTCCTATTATTGGTGCTGTGAATGAAAGTTCTCTCTTACGTGTTGGTGCTGTTGCAAATGAGTGCTGTGCAAACAACAAAATTATTACTCGGTCAGAAAACAGACTAGCAAAGCCCAAGGGGTAATGATTGTGCAACAAAATGAACTTGACAATCCTACTATATGCAGTAACAACAAAATGCTTTCTCTGTGTTACACGTCAATGTTCAGTGCATCAGAAATATGCTTCTTGAGCTGGACATTTTAATTGACTCTGAGAGACCTGACATTATCTGTATGTGTGAGCATTGGCTCACAGATGAGGAGTTAAACTTTTTATGGATGCATTTTGTAGAGATAAGGCATTCATTTAGATCTAGTATTTAGTTGTGCTAATAACCAAATTATAATTATTACAGGTGATTTAAACGTTGATTTGTTAACAGATAGCAATGACAGAAATGATTTTCTTCATCTCTCTAAGGTTCTTTTAATTTAACAGTTTTTAATAATGACCCCACTCACATCACTAATCATTCTGCATCTCTATTGGATAACATAATTTCTAACTATGACTCTATTTTAGTGAATACTCATGCGATAAATTCAGATTTATCTGATCATTTCCCTGCCACTTCTAATTTTTCCGCTATGACATCTCCATCAGTTGTTTTTTGCCCGTCACTCCTTCTCTGAACTTAATATTGTATGTTTATTAAATTTACTAGAAGCTGACAATTGATGTGATGTTTGTAATGTAATTGACCTTAATGACAGTTTCAGTCATTTGAAGGAAAATTTTTATCCTACATTAATGTCTCTTTCCCTCTTACTGATAGGATATTATTTCCAAGTAATCATAAAAAGAGCTGGATTAATGACGACATTCATCAATTCTCTTCTTATCTGAAGGATTTTTCCCTTTATTGTAAATCAAGCAACAATACTGTTGCACTAACTCAATATAAATCCTTGAAAAGACAATATCGCAGCTTTATTAATGCTGCTAAACGTACTCATAATAATAGAAGACTGGTCAATGCTGGTAACAAAACTAAGGAAATCTGGAAAATTATAAATAGCTCAAATATAATAGCTCGTAGATATTCCAATTCACCACTGAAACTAAAGGATCACCTGGGTGAATTTATTTTTACTGATACCCAATTTCAATGAGCATTTTACCCATTTACCAGTACCTGCTATTCCTATAGATTCTGCTGATTATTTAAATATTCCAAACTCTTCAAAGTCTTTCTTTCTTTTGCACTGTTATGAAATGGAGCTCAAAAACATTGTTCAGAATCTAGGTTCCAAGTGTAGTTCAGGTATTGATGAAATACCTAACTTTATCATTTGTCTTTCATTTAACTTTATTAAATTTCCTCTTTTGTTTTTTATTATTGAGTCACTACAACAAGATATCTTTCCAGAACCACTTAAGGCTTCTAAGGTTATTCTGCCATTTAAGAAAAAAAGATAGCATACATGATTTCAATTCTTATCGACCTATATCTGTTATCAATCAATTTGGAAAAGTATTTTTAAAGGTTTTTTTTACAGAAGGTTACTCTCTTACTTAGAATGGTGTAAAATTCTATCTACTTTTCAGCATGGTTTTAGGCAAAACAAGTCTACCTCTACTGCTATCTATCAAATAATCAATCATTTGCACGTGATAACAAAATGGAAGTTATGAGAATGCTATGTGGCTTTCCCAAAGCATTTGATAGAGTGGATTATCAGCTGCTATCGAAATAACTTCATCGGTTTGGCATACTAGGTTTATCCTATAAATGGATTGAGTCTTACTTATGCAATAGATGTTAGCATGTAATAATTTCAAATAACAGTAAAAAATCTCTCCAGGAATGGTTGTAACTCATAATGTTCCTCAGGGCTGTTTTGTTATATGTCAATGACCTCCCAAACTGTATTCCTCTTGCTAATGGTATTAAACCTATACTTTATGCTGATGATACGAACTTTATTCTTTCCTCATCTTGTTTTGGTGATTTGTTAAATAATGGTAATTTCGTTTCTCAGCTTTTGAATAATTTGTGTCAAAATAATTTTATAACCCTTAATGTTGACAAATCACAGCTGATTTATTTTCAAACACAAATAAACCTCGTAAAATTCTTTCCATTGATATTAATGAGAAAGCTATTCCCCAAGTTGAAAGTACGCATTTTTTGGAAGTCTGTGCTGATTCTCATATTCCATAGGAGGTTCATATTCTCAATTTAGCTAATAAGCTTAGTTCTGTTTCCTTATAAGGCCTATTAGATCTATGGTGTCTGATGATGTTCTTTTAATGTTATATTACAGTGAGTTTCACTCACATTTATTATACAGTATACTTTTTTGAGGCTCCTCCCCACATGCTATCTCTATATTTAGGATTCAGAAAAGGGTTATTAGGTTGATTGCTCATGCATCTTATGATACCTATTTTCTTTAAATTAAATATTTTGCCGCTACCATGTGTATATATTATGATAGGTCTGCTTTGAGCAAGATTGAACTTACATGAATATGAGAAAAATTCAATTATTCATAGCTATAATACTAGATAGCATAGTGATTTACATGTCCCCTATGTTGGTACTCAAGCAACAGCTCTTGGCCCTAAAGTGATGGGATCGCATTTATACAATAACCTCCCTCATGAACTGAAAATCATCAAAGAAATTTCTGCTTTCAAACATAAGTTAAGGATTTTCCTGCATAACAAACTTTATAATAGCCTCAGTGACTATATGAAGGAGATATTTCTATTCAATAATATGCTGATTGTGATTTAATTATGTACACTGGTTTTCTTTTTTTTTTACCTTTTTCCATTTGGACTTGTCCTATAGCGACGTACTTTGATCCTTGGACCAATAAATTATCATTATTATTAATCTCCAAGTTAAAAAAGATATCAAATAGAGGCACTTCTGACAAGAATCATGATTATCAGCACATATAATTTTCAATTAACAAAAAGTATATATGTATATAATGTTAAATTAGAAACATATGGTATGGTTGTAAATTTGTAGGCAGCTGAAATTGAATGGCTCTTACATCTGATTAATTATGACAAAGCACAACATTTAAGAAAAATATAACGTCTCAAAAAGCTATAACAATGACACATTTTTAAATGTTATCCCTTCTTAAGATAAGCTCTTTTTTTTAGATGCATAAACTCTCTTTAATCGAGAAATATTTCCTTAGTGTTAACATTATCTTCTCCCAGTTGTATTTTTCACTTGATGGGCATAAACTAAAGGAAATTTAGTTTTAAAATATTGGTAAAAATATTGTCTGTCATTGAATGTAATGGTAAAAACCTTATTATAACAACTTAACAGTGGCATTTAAGCTTCTGCAGATTAAATTTTACATAAAAAGCATAACATAAATTTTAAATTCTTATTTCTGAAAATATTTAGCTCAAGCAAACTAAAAGTGTGGAAAGCTTCAAATAACCTTAAAATGTTTGGAGCTAATTAATTTTGTCTTTTGAGCATGTCTTAAATGTAATCTCAAATACTGATATAAACACAGTGGTAATGCAAGAAACCGATTCTCTTTCTGATTTATGCATAACATGGTACATATTTTAAAAGTTTTATTCAAAATTTGCTCGTTAAACCATTTTATAATTACCTAATCTATTAAACTTTTTCCCTCCAGACCTCAGTAAAAAATTTTTCCCTTGAAGAGTGATGTGATTTAAGCAACCTCCACAGTAATACCAGTTGTAGAACTGAAAGGGAAACAAATAACTAATCAGTGTTCAATCTCACAGTTTTCAGCAGAAATTCCTTTGAAATTCAAGCGATTTACATAAAGTTAAATCCAAATAATGGTTTTGATCATATCTAAAATACGAAAAAAAAAGATTTTTACAACACATCTAGTAACTAGATAAGCACATAACAAAACCAATGCAAAAAAGTATTAAATATAAGATTTTCATCATTAAGTATTGTAGAAAAGTGTCTCACCCCATCAAACTGATCGTCTGGATCCAGTTCAAGAATTTTTGCCAGCAATGTAATGCAACGTGGCAAACTTTTAACGTCTTTCTTACTCTTAAGCTCTGATTTTATACTATCCATACGATCTAGGTAAAATATGTTTGGAATTAAGACAATTTAATGTTATGGAAAGGAAATCGTAGATTCTTTAGTTGATACATACGTTTGCCTTGCGGGAATGAGGTGACTTCTTGTTTTACCATGTTTTTCCATTGACTTTTTTTCTCCACGAGTTCCATAACTGGGTCCACTCCGTAAAAGACTAGAATAACAGTTACTTGAAAATTAGCAAATATTTGAAAGTTAAACAGATGAGTAAACAAATGCTTACATGACTTCGAAGCCCTCTTCATAGGCAGCAGAGGTAGAGGAACGGTACATTTAAAACTCGACTCTCCACCATTGGTCAAATTACACAAATCATTCGTTTCATCTTCTAAAGGAACAATACATTTGGCATGCAAATTTGGGCTGAGATAAATGTGATGCGGGAAAAGCTTCAAATTGACATCATCCAAGCTTCCACTCAAATAATCGGCAATCTTACTCATTCTAAGTTGTCACTACAACTTCAGGCGCTAAAAATTATAATAATGGTTCATAATCTACCGTCAACTTGGGATCACTGTTAAATTATTTCAAACATAAACAAATCCCACGCATTGGTTCATAATCTACATTCAACTTGGGATCATTGTTAAATTATTTCAAATATAAACAAATCCCACACATTGAATAGGTGCTACATTCGCAAAAGCATTTTAGCTTTACTTTTGTTTCGGCGAACTTAGCATATACTAGCGCCAAAATAGAAGCGGGAGTTTCGTGATATACGCGTGAAATATACTGTCACTAGCAGTGGTTCTCAAAATTATTTGATTCACGCCTCACTTGACAGATTGAAAAATTTTTGCACATCACTCACTATGTAAGATTGTAAGGTAAGATGTAGGATTAGGCATAAAAGATAAGGAAACACATAGTAGAGTATACAATATAAATTAATGGCATTTATTAAATTAAAACAATTATGAATACATATATTTATGTTTAAGAGAAAAAACAAGTTCTTTGGTTAATAATTTAGTATTTCACAAATATAAGTAAAAATATGCATTCGTAAACTCCAAATTATTAATTTTAATGCCTGGGATGTTCTTCTTGAGCAGAAAAAAGCCTACCATTGCGGGGTGTCAGCGTCGATAAGGCAACTCGATTTGTAATTTAGAACAGTATTTGGATTTTATTATTGTTGAAATGTAAAACACCTGAAGAAATTGAAAACAATTCATAATAATTTCATATATAAAAATTATAATTTTTTCCAAAATAAATTAACTAAATAAAAATTATTTAAAAAGCTCTACCTTTATAGTCTAAACCAGAGGTGGGGAACCTGCGGCCTTATGCAGTGTTGCCGTGCGATCCAGGTGGACGATCCAGCAGGGCGCAACCTACCCTTTGAGGTAGTTGAATCAGTAGTTGACTTAGGTCTGCTTTTTCTGTTACACTGAATGAAATGGGGAAATTTGAAACCCTAACATGGGTCAACATCCCAGGAAAAATTTCCTCTTTTATGGCCCAGGGTTGCTGGAATACAAACAATAGCATCAAAAGATCAATTCACCATAGGAGTAGCGAAGAGGTGGGCACTTAGTGTGGCCACTGCTAATCCGGTATGAAATGAGACGACCCTTCTGGGGCGGCAATCCTTGAACTAGATGCCGTTGACCTTCTCCACAAATCCTTTCTCTGGAAGAATACTAAATTCTTACCCCTTTTCTTTTATTTATCGAGTTTGGGAAAACCCAATCTCTCGGTATAGCTTTCCCAGAAACCGGTTCTATTTATTTCTTTAAAATTGTTCTCCTTCGTGCAAATACATATTCGCTCTTAAATCTCCCTGGGTTCTTGTTGGGGAAGGATCGCTGCCGCTCACTTCATTTTAAAAAGAAAAGGAGTTAAAGTTGAATATCTTGTATACTTCGTTCTTCAACTAAGAGATCACCAGAAAAATTGTCAGATCACTTCTAAGGGCTCGACCCGAAAAATTCCCAAAAATGCCTACTTTCCCATAAGAATAACACTGAGGGCACTTTGAAAATCGTTTTAGGGGACTTCCCGTTATCGCATTGAAATAAATTGTGGTGTAACGTTAGTAGAGCACCAAATCTATCAGTTGACGATATCACTTTTTCATAAGAAGGCCCAGATTCGACTCCAGATGACCCCCATTATTTCCCATAAGAAAGCATGTCCAGCCAAATCTACCTAGTCGATTTATATGAGATTTTCAGGACTTTTAGTCCTATATGATATACCACCAGAAAAATTGTCATCTTTCTCCTAGGTGCCACGGGTTCCACTCCAGAAAGTCCTAAATATGCCTATTTTCCCATAAGAATAACATTACGGATGAGAACCATTTTAAAAGAAAATATCAAAGGATATTTACCGTCGAATATAACTTTAGATTCGAAATCACCCAAAGTTTGCTTAATTCGATATTTAATTAAAGAACCACTTTTTTATTTAAACGTTCGATTAACTACCAATAGCATTGTCGTACTTGGGATCCTCATTATTATCTCGCCTAGATTGACGCATAGCATACTGATAGCAAGATCAGATACGGTGCCTTTCATATACTACGGTGAATGAAAAAGTTCTCAGAAAGATTAAGTAAAAAATGTCACAAATACAAGCTTATTTTTTTAAATAATTATTATATGTGATGCTCAATCTTAAGTAAATCAATGTGTATTAATATTTGGTGAGCTTCAAGAAGAGATATCTACATTGTGACAAAGATAGTGGGTACTATGTGCTCTAAAGCGTGATTTAAAAAGTTGCATATGGGTATTCTATTTGCGAGGACAGTATCCATTGAATTTCATTCGTGGAAACGTATATAAGCACCGACAACAAACCTTACAAATGTACTAGATGAAGTGCCTGTATGTATGTGACCCACAATGCCGAGTGCGGCCTGATGAGATCTCCCAAGGATGAATTTTGGCCTTCCGATTGAAAAAGGTTCCCCACCCCTGGTCTAAACAAATCTCGTGCCTCTCACTTTGAGAACCACTGTACTAATGAGACAAGTATTCGCCTCTACTAATGAAACAACACAATTTTAATTTTTTCCAATGTTAAAATACTTATGACACAATCTACAAATTAAAAGCAATAAAAAATTTCTGGTAAGTGAAGTCTACTATTCCCTGATGAAAGTAACATATTTTGCAAACTTTATTCAGGGCTGCTGTGTAAATGTGCCACTTGAGGCAAAAAGACAATCAATAGGTGTAGATTTGCAGTGACACTTATATAATGCCCCTTAAAAAGTGCTGTGCCTCTCATACTCACCTCCCACGACTGCCCGGACTATACATGTAGTTGTGTCCAATTCTCACCTGTTCGCGAGAACCGGTTGTTAAATTAAAATCAACGGAAGAAACCTTTACTTGGTGGAACTCCATCATAAATAAAATGAGAAAAATTACTTGTTAGATTTTTAAAAAAACTTACGGAACTGTTTGTTAACTAGGGCTGCAAAATCATTTTGGAAAAGGAATGTTTCAAAATGATTTTTATAAACAACTTTTATATTGTAAACTTTTTTCTACATGAACATTCATAAGTGATTTAAAATTATTACTTATTCTTACTTCTAAGGTTATTTTCTGAGTATGACAGAAGATGAAAATCTGGATTTCAAATGAAATACCCGTTAGAAATCCAACGATTGTTACTAAAGCATTTAAAACATAGAAAATTGGCATAAATTTCATCACCCAAGAAACTTATCCTTAAACTCGGAGAGGAATTAATAGATTTTTAATAAATTATTAATTTAAAAATATAATATTATTTTATTCTTCTTCTTTAAAAACACATATTAACCTTCTGTCAGGCACGCATATATATATATAACATTGTTAGTCGCAAGGAGTCTGAGAGACTCACATTTATATATTATAGCATAATTTGTTTTTTCAAAAAAAGATTTTTATTATTATTTACATTCCTACATACCTATTTTAAGATATTCAGAAAAAAACACAAGTTAAAGGATATTTAGACATTTGTTTTTATTTTTTAATAAAGTATAAAGAAACGAAAAGAAGTGCAAATGGCCTCACTTTTAATACAAAATATTTAAAAATCACAAAAATCAACAACTTTTTGTGTTGTACAAAGCGTGAATCTAGTGACTGGACAATGCGGTTCATTATTAGGTTAAACACATTTACGCGAAAATCAGCTAGAGAATCTGAGGAATTTCCTTCGTCATCTATAAGCTCATCTGCCATTCTTTTCTTCTTCCTCTGCCTCTTAACTGGCAATGCTGTTTCCAAAGAGTCAATTTCCAATGTTTGATTTTCATCCATATTCAACTGTGAAATCTTGTCATTACATTTATTTACAAATTCCAATGCCTTGCTGTGAACATTATCAAATGTTCTTGTCTGTTCCTTCAACTTTGTTGTAGCTGAATCTACTAAACTCCATGCAGTAAACATATCTAAACCACTTGTCTGTAAATAACTTGATAACGGGGCTGTAGTTTCAAATATATACAAGTAAGTAAATGCTGTCAATATTGTTTCAAACTTTAGAAGACTTTGAAGTAAAACATTTGCTTCTTGTTTTGTTTTTGCATCAAACTTGTCTGAATCTTGTATCATTGATAAGCATGTCAATAGATTTACAAAAGTACTCAACATCAAAACGTCCAAATATAGTTGTTGCTGCATTGGATTTTCCTGACCATCTTGTCTCACCAATTAGCTTTAATCGTTTCATTTTTTCTTGTCCTAGATGTTTTCCAACAACTTCTATCCATATAGCCATTCTCTTGTGTGATGTTTTCACAAAAGTTGCTAAATTCTGGAGCAAATTGAAAAAAGAAACTGCAGGCACGCAACATTTTGTTGTTTCAGTTATCACCAAATTCAAGACGGGCATAGCACCATATATGAACATGTTGGCCATAGTAGCTTGCAGCTCCATCTGTACTATCAGATAAACATTTTTTGGGATCAATTTTAAGATGCTGTAATGTTTCAGTCAATAGATCAAAAAGTCCCTGTCCTGTACCATCATTACTTGGCACAACTGAAAGTACTCGCTCACAGATAACACCTTTAAGCACATACGGAATAATAATGCTAAACTGATTGATGGATGAATTATCTTGTGTTGAATCAACTTGAATAGAATAATATTTTGCTTGAGAAACTTCATGACTAATTCTTTCTTGTATCATATTCTTCATAATTTGGATTAACATGTTAATAGTTGTTTTACTCAGGTATGTAACAAGTCCACCACGGCCTTTACTTTGAGCCTTTCCTTGTTGTTCTATGATTCTTTGTGTAGACTTGTTTTGTACTGCAGAAATGTGAGCTGCCATAATGGGGTCATATTTTGCCATCAACTGCACTGTAACTAAAAAATTGCCATGATTCAGAACCTCATTATCCAGAGTGTAGGCCGATTCATTTCTGTGACCTTGAAAAGGAAGTGCTTGCTTGCCTAACATCTTTGTGATGTCTATAATCCTCATGACAATACTCCTCTGCTTCAACACTTCTTCTTTCTTTTTAATTAGTGAAGATGCAAAAAAATTATCTAAGGTGCCATCATTAACCACACTGATAAATTGCTGAACATTTCTGACGTGTTGTTGTCGATTCGTGTAAAGCCAAGCTCTGGCTAATACGCCTGTAGTCACTAAAGCCACGTACAAAGGGTAATGGATTACAAGTGTTGGGAGACTCAAAGGCCAAGCAGTATGAACAATATAAACACCTATTTTCTTTGTTATATGTTAGCCATTTTCTTGGGACTGAGTCATTCATAATTTTCCTCTCATACAAACGAACATAAAATGGCAGATCATCAAGTGGCTGAAATGGATGTTCAGCAAAAAACTGTTTCAGATTTGCTCGTGATGGATATTGGAAGATTCCAGCAGTTGATCTTTCATTTTCTTGTGTAGGTTCATTTATAGGATGTGCTTCAGAAATCAAGTCATTTATGCCTGAAGGTATATCTGATTCCCTGTAACTAGTTGAAGCTATGTGTTCAGATGTTGCAACTACAGGTAGTACAGATACCAGAACAATGAAGCCAGAAGAAGTACTGGGCCTGGGTTGGTGAGTAAAGGATGCTATTGTATTTGTCTCTACATTCAAAGTAGCTCTTTCCTGTTCTTGTAACTCACAAGTCATTGCATCATCACCATGAGTATTGTTTCTTGCTTCTTGATTATTTGTTGCGGAACTGTACATTGATGTGGATGGTGGTTGTGGTATTATAAAATCTGTAATAGACCTGCATCGCTTGGCTGATTCCTGCCTTTCTGCTTCTTGTCGCTCTTTGTGTTTCAGTTATCCAGATTTATGCTTTTTCTTTTCCATGCTGGTAGGGGTAATATTCCTGAAATTAAAACTTAATTAAAAATACTCCACGTTGGGAAAAATGAACATCTACAATTAAGTGTTGAATCCAACATTTGCCAGAAGTTGCCTATTTGTACGTTTGCATTTGGTAATAATAAGTTGTTATTATTATTGTGTTGCTGTATTCTGCATTTTGTTTGTAAAATGTTGCAGCGTATTGTAGAAAATTTCTACAGTACGGTAGCGAGGTCCATTATGTATTTCTGCTAGAAATACATAATGGACCTCGCTGCAAGAACACATCAATGGAAATATGTTTTATAGATGCATCTATTATTAACAACAATTTTAACAATCACAGTAATTTTAGCTGTAGAGTAAAGAAAAGGTATCATTATTTATTGAATTTGCATTATGCGTATATATTATTATTTGAGACTGCAGCTTAAATATATTTACTACCTATGGTCTGTACCAAACTTAATGATCGCTGGGAGGCGGGGTTAAAATGTGTGGAAAGGGAACCTTGTTGCCGAATCAGTCCACAAACGTGGACCAATTATAGTGCTTCGCAAGTGGACAGAGTCACTGGATGGATAAGACTTTGTAAGAGTGGGATCAGATACGGGAATTATGAAAATGTTGAAAACTTTAACATTTAAAGCTACATAAAATGAAATTACGAGTATTTACGTTTGGTTATATTATCTTAGTAACTACGAATATATTACTTCCTACGTTATCTTTCATAAGTAGATATAAAATATTTTCCACGTTATAGTGTACCTATTTTATATGATTGTCATTTAAACAATATCGAATATTCTCTGCTTAAATGACAGATAAGAGAAAAGGATGTTATATTTTACATTTTTGAGAATACGTAGAAAAAAAGTTAGCAGGAAGATGAGACTATTTGGTATGCGAATGGCAAATGTCGGAGCAGGTAGTATAATAAACACAAGGAGGGAAGGACGAGGGAAAAGAATGGTGTGGGATTTCTAAGGGACCACATGTATAACCACAACATATGTTCCGTTCTCACAGTTATTTGCTTCTGCTTTCAAGCAGCTGTTAAGTATATAACGGTAGAACTGCGTAGAACCATCTCGTAACATTTCAGCCAGATGAAAATACTGCCATATTTTCCGTATCCTATCTCGTATTGCCGAAAATACAGAAATTTTAGCCATAGGTTGTAAAGACGCAGCATTCTAAAAGTTTAGGTCTTATTGAACTATTAATTTAAAAAAACCAAGTAGTACAATATGCATCATGAAAAGGAAGAGGGTGTGGAGTAGGAATAAATACGCAATATTTAATTTCATCTATTTATTTTTATTATTAACAATCAACTCTATATAATTGCAAATAGTTAATAGACCACATCAAGAAGAAGAGCAAAATATTCTTAAAGGTAGCAGTTGGATTACAGAAGAATAACATTTCGAGTATTTTCTTACTTCTGTTGTTACTAATATTATAATATAACAAATACATTACACAAATTAAAGCAAACACATAAGTTAATAATTATCATATTATTAGGAAATCATGATTGGATAAAGGAATAAAAATAACGCTTCTCATTGAGTAGGTACTTTTACTTATTCCAAAGACAATAAACCATTACATATTATATACACTGTGATTCAGAGTAAACGTTTGCATGAATATGGGAATATTAAAGAAATTCAAAGTAGTAAAATTACTTAATATATTTAAAACTGCAAACAAATTGAACATTTTTACAGGGAAAAACCAGTAAGGCAAAAACCCCATTTGCAGAAAAACGGCCGCAAGAAGAGGGATGTGAAAAAACTGCGAAACCTGAGGTAAACTAAGATATAGAGAGCTGCAAAAGAAGCAGTGGTTAGAAAACATAACAATAAACACGATTAAATTGTGCACATAAATAGTAAGATCAACACTAGAATAAAATAACCGGTTTTGTCAGCATATTATTATTGCTGAATTTCATAAAAAGAAGAAAGTAATATAACTGCCTGAAAAACATGACATTAGATTAATCATAGCCACATCAATGTCACTATTGAAATATAATGATAGGTACAGAGACAGAGTGAATTAAAAATAGAGTAGCTACATATAAAATTTAGGTTATTTGTAAATAGATGAAGTAAAAATAAGAAGCAATTTTAGGATATAAAATAAAGAGAAATGGAATTATATACTAAGCATGAACAGTAAGTAATAAAATAAAGTGGAAATGCATAATAATGAGAAAAGTTAAGACAAAAATACCTTTGAAATAATCACTTATCTTCACTTGCCTTAAAGTTATTTAAATCCATCACTTTCATGTACACACAGGCACTAACCTGCCACTATACAAATATATTGCAATTTAAACTTTAATAAGCTAAGTCCTTATAAAGAAGAAGAAGCACTTACATGCTTTGAGCATGAAATATAAAAACTATAGCACTATAGCACTAAAAAGGGAAAAGCACTGTGGGATAGAGGGAGAAACACATTCACACTTCAGGGATTTCAAGTAGACACTGACCCTATACAAATAAATTACAATTTACACTTTAATAAGGATAATAGGGAGAACCACATTTGGTAGAAAAGGCACTGAATAAGTAAACCATTATAAGCTGAAGCACACACATGATTTGAGTATGAAATGGCCAGACTATCACTAAAAATGGGAGTAAAAGCACTGTGGGATAGATGGATGAACACACACTACAGGGATTTTCAGTAGGCATTGACACATGCAAATAAATGTATGCACATTTGAAGCGTAGGGATTACAGCAAGCCATGGAAGAATTCAAAACTGCACATAAGAGATAACTAAGGCATGTAACAGAATCATATACTTTCTTGCAGAAAAGAATGAAATTGTTTTTAAATGAAAGACTTTTCACCATATAAAATTAATTAATATGTCTTAATTAATTGATGAAAGTTTTAGTTATATCATTACAGATTATTTTTATTATTAGCATTGCCTTAACATAACTTATGAATTAATACTTATAATCAAACTTAAGTATGAACATTGGTTGGAATTAACTGGTTCTGCAAAAAAGAGAGGAATAGCAGAATGAATTGCAAAACACTCATTTAATAGTGTGGTAATGTAATACTCCAAAATACTTACATTGTGGAAATTAATTAGCAGCTGGAAATTTGGGCAAAGGCACCATGGAGGAACTGATCAACTTGGCATAGACTGAAAATTTAACTTATTAATAAGAAGTCAAGAGGAAATTATAACTCATCATTCACCTTACCTTCTTACCTATTAAAACATTAAGATATATTTAAATCAGGAGACAAATTGTTGACTGATTGACAGTGTTCAATTGAAGCTGTTCAAAAAAAGAGATATTTGTATGAGTAAATGGCAAAACAATACAGCATATTAGTAATTATCTAATTTTACACTTAATTTTTTAAACAAAGAGTAATTATTCAATCAATACCTACCTTCCTTAGTATTTAAACAGAATGAAACAAATATAAATAATATCTATAATTTTTAATACTTTTATAGTTACCTTCTACAAAGGTGAAACTCCTAATTCTTCCAGTTCAACGTTATCTTCGCTAATATTGACATCACTGCTAGTATTCGAATCCGAACTTGAGGTCAATGCTATTATAATTTCTTGAATTCCCTCTTTAATCCAAGCCTCCTCGATAACTTTCTTTGTGTGTTCTACTACGGTTTTCCTGAGAATACTTCTCGTTGGTTATTCTTCTGACTGTAGCCAAGTTAAGGGCAGCAGCTGATCTTTTTACAGCCTTCGAAATAGCAAGTAACGATCCACCATTACTTTTCTCCCTCTCGAAGTAATTTCGTACACTTAAAACTAAATTCCGCGCGGAACTCTGAAGAACACGTCTCACAGATTTTCGCTCAGACATCTCTCACACAATAAACCCTACCGCCGCCTACCGCCTCCACCAAAATCTGCTACGCAACTAGAAAGGGTCCCTGAGCAGAAACCAAAGAGGCGGCAACGCCGGATGCCTCTGATTAGTTGACGAAGGGTACGCCCTCATATTTCGACGCCATCTTAGCGATCATTAAGTTTGGTACGTAGTATAGTATTTTTATACTAATTTTGTACAATGAAAGAAAATACATTATATTTAAATTAAAGGGCATAGGGCCACAGTATATAAAAAATATTAATTAAATACATACCTTTTATAAAACACAGCAAGCACGAGGTGAAGACCTGACGAAGCACACACAAACCGAGGCCGATGCAATGAAAAATATTTGCTGTCTTTGCAATGTATGCAATAGCTCGATACAAAGTTGATTCCGGCTGCACATCACGATCCCAGGCTGGGATTCCCAGCTAAGCTTCATTCCGCAGTTGCAATAGTAAAGATCCGAGCCTATATAACATATGCGTCTACTACTCGTACCGTATAGCAAACCTATTGCACGCAAGACAATTGAGGTTAACATGCAACAGAAAAAACTTTTTATATTATAATATAATCATAGTTAAATCATAAAATTATTTCTTTTGGATATATTTAAATTGACACATTTTGTTTCGAGTGGAGTAAGTTAGAAAACTTAAATTTCCAAACTTCCAATCATATTGAGTTGAAATTTTTTTTTAATAAGTCGAATTAAGATTAACTTATTTCATAGAAAAATGCATCCAAACGCATATTTAACATAATTATATTTCCAAGAAAATGAGCAACCATGCCCTCAGCAGGATTCCTTCTTTCGCAGCGTATTCTCGAGCGTTTTCACTCGCTGTCTATACCTGCCGCGGTCTCTCCTTTCATACTTTCTTCTTTCGTACGTGGTACTTTTCAATCCTTCTCTTTTTCCTATATTCCTCCAGCAGTTTCTTCTTTTGTTTCAATAAATCCCACAAAATATCAGTAGCGTAGATTTATTATTACAGTTTTCAGATTTAAAAAAAATCCTAAAGCAAAATTGACATCAAATTTTTCATACAAATTGTGTACGCATTCCGATATTCTTTTACTGATTATAGCGCTAATACAGGCAGAAATAGGAAACGTACGTTGTATTTGACTGTGTAGCGGTATGCGGATGGTTTAATCATCATTATTATGTGTTTATTTTACATCATTAGCCCCAAGAGGAAAATTTGTGGTCAGTGGGTGAAATTTTTAAAATGGAAATCGCTCACGGAAAGGTGAAGTATATTTAATGCTACACATTATGTTGTAAATTACGATGTATTTCCGAACGTCTGTCAATCCAAGTGGCATTCATTTCGTCTTATAAGCATACAATATTTTATAAAATGAGCAATACATATGCCTTAAGCCCGTAGTTTATAATCATTTTATTAAAATAAATATGGAGTAAACCATGTATTAGTAAGTATATTGCTCATCAAATTTATCCTTCCATTTTGTTAATAAAAAGTAAATATGTACTCCATTTTATTTAGAAAACTCGGTCACCATAAGATATCCTGTATTCCAATGTAAACAAGATAATCTTAATTTGCAAAAATTACCAGAAGAGTAAAGAAGATAGAAACAAAATCAATGTAATGGGATATTTCAATCTTGATGGCCATAGAGTTACGTCTTATGAGTTACCAAGGTAAGAGTATGTTTTTCGTAATATTTTTAAAAATTTGAATTAGGATACAGTATTTTATTTTTATTAATTCCTCAGTAATGCTGGTGATTTTACGACATTCAATACATTGTCAACAAAAATCATTTTAAGCTCATTAATTCAATAAAACAAACAACTATAACAAAAGTTAGTGTTAATTGGAAAATGGATTCTGAGAGCTGAGCTTTTAATTCGTTATGGTAGTTAACAAAGAATCAAACCATAGCTATAAATGTATTGGTAAAGTTTAGTCATTTGTATTTTCAAAAAGTATTTTGCTTTTGGCTATCACTAACTCAACAAAATTATTGAGCTTGTGGCAGAAAAAAATTCAAGAACAAGCACTTTAACCCTTTCAGTGCTATTGACAAAACGATTTGTCACTTGCTTAGTCTCACCTCAGCAAATTAATTTTGCATCATATTATAGCAGGATGCTTTTACAGAGAATAGCGAAAACTCCTGACTTTAAGAGAATGGTTTTCAGAATGGCACTTACTGCCAAAACATTCAGCTCGGCATTGAAGGGGTGAAAAAAATACTTATCTCAGTTATTTCCAATATCCCCAACAAGGTTATAAAAAAAACAGATGTACATTTTGGCTAAATTAACCGATGGTGTATTACCACTGAAGATGGATTTTTTGTAGCTTAAATGCACGTTTTTTTTGTGACCTTACTGTGGCTATTGGTGATACTGGAGGCAAGTATTTTTTTAGTGTTTGTTCTTGAATTTGAGTATCACTATGGAGTCCCATGAAAAAGTTAATTTTAAAATCCATGTGGTTTTAGCATTGCTCCATCAAATTATCTGTTTAAGATTGATAAATAATTTAGCTATGTCAACTACACTTGTCAATCAAGAGGAAGTTCTTATTCTCAGCCAATTAACGTTTGAATGGATTTCCATGATAGTAGAAAATTTAAGTTGGGAAACTCTGATAAAAGAATAGTTTGGAAGTAAAATGACCTATTGTTGTTAACATTTCAGAGGGCCAAGGCTGTTTGAATCAGTGCTTGAAATGGAAAATGTTACACAACGGAACGCTTGTATTGGTAGTAGGATGGAAATTTTTACAAAACGTCTGACGAAACGGAAGGGTATCATCGGTTCATATGACCAGCCAGAGAGGCATTCCGGCTCATTTCAAGCACTGGTTTGAATATTGACTTGCATTAAATTTACCACTGAGACATGAAGTAGGTTGGAATGGTTATTACTGAGATTTGAAAATTATAACTGTACACCTAGATTGAAAAAATGTTATGCATATATATTCGAGGCTTATTTTTAATTATTTATGTATCAAACAATGTCCTGCAAAAGGTTCTCAGGAGGTGGTTCAGAATATAATAAAACAACAATTTTTAATGGTATTGAAACAGTAATGTGATTATTCAGACATAATAAATTTGATAAACATGACTACAGCATATGTTTTTCTTGTTCAATATAAATTAATTTAGTATTCCTTGCTTTTATGCTAGCAATGAGTTAGTATGGCTGTCAATTTTAATTATGTATTTTGATTATTTTTTCAGAATCTGTCAACAGCAGAGGAGGAAAGGAAAGCTGCACTGGAGGTGAAGAAATTTTCAGGTTTTTATAAATTTTGTTAGCTTAGAGTGCCACATTAAGTGGGGACTAAAATTTGAATGGCATGCAGGTAATAATCTTATTCCAAATATGTTTATTCATAATAATTCCTTCCTCAGAGACCCAGCTATCAGCCTTAATGGTTAGCAGGACAGGTTTGTTGAAACTAGAGTCAAACAAAACACAGATATAAAAACTATGATAAAATAATATCTTTATATATTGTTATCCAAGGACAGTGTGGTGGCTTCAAAAATCCATTTAGATGCCAGTCTTTTTATAAGGAATGTTACTAAGAGTTTGACTTGCTTATAGGTAAATTTTGAACTAGTTGAAAAGAAAGAGTATATATTAAAATAATATTTAATGAATTAAATGTGCAGTTAACCCTTTCTTTATGCAGTTTACATGGGTTGCAATTCATTTATTGTGATCTAATTTAAAAATGCCTCCATACTGACCAATGTTTATTCAAAAGATGTTGCATTGCTTCAAAAGCATCTTTTTCAAATGGGCTTGCCTAAAATCCCATTATTATGAACAAGAGCGTCATAGAAGAATGGTAATATAAGCTCCAGCTAGTATTCAGTGCATATGAGACTTTTGGAAAATAGATACCATTGAGAACTTAGGCATGCCTGTCCCAGTGCCATTTTTGTGCCTCAATTCTAGCCATTGTTAAATAGTAACTTTAGGATTTGAATTTAGATGTATTGTTATTCTTTTTGGAAATTAACTATAATTTTACAGGAGAATGATGAACATTCAAATCATCCAGAAAGTGCAGCATTTGTAATTTGTTACATTTGAATATTCCAATTAAGCATTTGATAAGCATTTTGTATTATGTTAGTTTATGCCATCAACATACCTTGGTCATTTTCTTACAACTTGATTTGCCAGTATTTTAGTTCATTGTTTGTCGGTTTCAATTGAATGTTTTGGTCTTTTTCTTAAGCTTGATTTAACATTGTAAGGCTAGTTTCATAGATTAAAATTCAACTTTCATGAAACAATCAATGCAGTGAATCATAAATATTGAAATGAAAGTATGAGATAAGGATATGTTCTAAGACAGTCATCTGATTTAGGAATTCATACAAAAGAGGTTCAGTTCTCTAAGAGAGGTTTTATATCAAGGTGATTGGTGATGGTGATGTGATTTTAAGGTAACTTCAGTTGCTCTTGGACAACACCTTCATTTCAATTGAGCCACTTATACCAAGTTGACGGAAATGTGATGGTGACGCAACTTGCAACTCTAGTCACTTAGTAACTTTTCCTGCTGATCACCCGTGATTCTAGTCACCTGCCAGTCGCCTATTCAAAATATAGTCATGTAAACTTCCAGTGTCTATAATTTCGCTACCGCTTATGCTGTAAGGAAAGCAAAGACATTTTAAAGCCTGAACTTTAGCCTAATACTCTATGCTTGTCAAATTTTGCATACTAAAAATTTTCTTTTGCGAAAGCCACCCAGATAACGGCAGCATAGACATGATATTTCCTAAGTGAAAAAATTGTAAAACTTTAATTCTTTATGTGAACGCTGAAACTTTCAACACCGTAATTAAACAAAATAGGTATTACTATTATGAATATACTAGCAGGTTTCTTATTTATTATTAAAAACGTTTTCTTTAACATTTTACTTTTTTAAAAAACCATACAAATTTAAGTAAATTTTAATAATAATATTTAAAAATGTATGGTCCAATACTTCTTTATAAGCCGTACTTTTTGGTTTTACTTTTGGGTAAAGTGACAAGTTTTCAGATAAGCTAAACCGGTACACTCATTTTTTGTCCCTGGAATGTAGGCAATTTCAAGAAGGGTGTTTGAATACGAGTTCATATTCGTAGAACATTGGTTAAAGCTTTCCAAAAACGTATTATTAAAACATTAATCCCTGTCTCCTTTTTCTTTGCTCATTTGCTAAAACAAGTGAAATTTTTTAGGATGTTGGTTTAACTCACGACTTAATATAAAAGAGCTATATGGCAAATAAAAAATATTAAGTGGGTGAATACTAAATCTTCTATCATTCTGCTTACTACGGCGACGCTGCCATCATAATGTGCAGTAAAGGAGTATATCCTCTTCGCTTTAGGACATGTTTGATACTAGGGAAAAATAAATATCATATCACCATCAAAAATCAGTTGCTTTGATATAAATACATTGGTGACAGTGATTTGTTGGCCACTTCAGTTGCCGTCAAATCAGATCACTGTCACCAATCACCTTGGTATAAAACCTTCTTAAGAAAAACTTCAAAATTGTATTTAAATAGGCAGAGCTGAGGCATGTATAACAATATATCATACTTCAACATTCTCAGCAGTTCTATTAGCAGAATTTAACAACAATACTTCTACTGTGTTTCATTTTGTATTTCTCTGTTTGCTAGTTTAATCGAAGACACTATAATATAATTTAAACATTTAATGATTTTGCTTTGTTATAAACTACTTTAATAATAACACAGTGATTATTCATTAAGTTTAAATGTGATTGGAGGAATTTGAACCAATGCATAAGTGTCATGCAGTGAGATGATGGTGTCTAGATTATATTATAGATACCTAGTTAATCATCCATGCCTGATTTTAGGATTATGTATATGTTTGTCACAAAAGGTGATCTCTTAACAAAAAATAGGCGCTACTAACCCAAGTCCCTTACTTCCTATTTCTCATTTAATCAAGGTCTTGTCGTTCACTGTTTCCTTGAGAACTGCAAGAGTTTACTGTATTTTGTAAAATACTAGAATATGAATGTTTCAATTTCAGTTGTACTTGATCAACAGACATGCTAGGAGAAAATGCACAGAAAGACAATGAGACTTTCATGATATGAAGCCATAAGTTGAGAAATTTCTTGAGGGGTTTCATGCACACTCCAATTCCTGTATGACATGGTTAATTTACTTTTTTCATTCTGAACATTACCACTGCTTCAAATAAAGTAGTGCTGACCAAATTTATACTTAAATACGGCTTGTATTTTTATCAGGATCAATGTAGACAAAATTTATAGTAATTATTTATCTTTGGAAGTGTTAGCTGAATTATTTTTTTATTTCCATTGGAATTGATTGAAGAATTGTCAAAAAAATAGTAAAGTAAAATGATTTGAATTTTCATGAAAATCAGCATTTGGATTAAAATTTACCATGGATGGAAAATCTATGGCATGCATGCCACTTTAGGTATGTGAGATAATTTTGTTTGGCACTCAGCAAAAAATCGTTTATTTGCTGTCTACTTAATATTTTTCCATTTCTGACTAAATATAAGAGACTTTCTAGCGAGATTGCAACTATTTTGATAAATAACTGTATAATAGTATCCTTTTGCCCAGGGTCGAGAAGCTAGTTGCTCCATAATTGTAGTCTGTTCATAAATGATCTTGGGCAATGTATCCTTTTAGATAACTTGAATTTTATGTAATCAATGCATTGTTTTCTGAGAAAAAATGATCATGGTTAAACCATAAAATTATTTCTTTTTGGGTGGATTTTCAATTAATAGTAGGTTAAAGAGAAACCAAATTTTGTAATTTTGGTATGCAAACAAAAACTGCCATCACTGGAATATACCATATTCTCCTCAAAGAAAGATGACATAGAATTTAAGAAAACTCCTATTTAGATAAAAGTCTGAAGGGAATGATCTTAATTTGTACTTTGTGATCTAACTAGCATTAACTGATGTGCGTTACTTGTCTCAATGTTTACTCTAATTCTTTCACGTGCAACAGAAAATGAATTGCAAGGCTAAAAGAAGTCTTGGTTCCCATATTCTCTATTGCTCATTTTCTAAATAAGCTTGTAATATGCATGTTGAATCTTCTGTATTAGAGTTTAAAAACTGACCAGACCATCATTTGCAGATACCGTATAGCAGTTTTTTCCAACTTTCTGTAGAATTTCATGGCATCTTCAACTTGAAAAAAGGTTTTATATTTTTATTGGTACAGTGGGTTCCACTTATTAGAATCAGTGGTTAATTGAATCAGCCGCTTTATTGAATCAAAACCATAAAACCAAAACCATTTTGTATCTAACGTTTTAAAAAACCTCCCATTATTGGAATCACTTATTTCAGTTTATTGAATCGTGTGGCGATGAATGAATGCAGGGTTGTATACCTAAAGTTGTGAAATGCTATGGAAAAGCGGATTTTCATCACATCGAGCAGAAATGAAAACCGAAGAGGAGGAAGTTGAGGAAGAGTTCAGTAGATTGAATTCGATAGATGATGACATTGTCGAAGCTCCTATTGACAGAAGATGACATTGTCATAACACGAAAAGTGAAATTTGCATTAAAAATTTTATTTGTTATAAACTTTCTTATATTATATCTCTTAAAAATTAGCATAACCATGAAATTTTTATATACGAAAGAGATATGAACTTTATTCTAACATTTTCTTATTTGCCATAACTAAAATACGCAGACTCCGGATTATTGAATCAGCCATTTAATTGAATCAAATAACGGATTCCCGACTTGATTCTAATAAGTGGAACCCACTGTATCACAATGTTTGGACACATTCATTCCTTAGTGCTACATCATTATCAATTTATTAGAGGGAAATTGTAGACTTAATGATCTATCCTCTTTTCTAAATTGTTAATTTATTTATTTAATCACTTTCCGCTGCTCCTCTGTTGGGAAACTGCTATACAGGCGACTCCCAAGTCTCGTTGGGGATGCGTTCCTGAAAACGTGTTCGAATATTCGAGTGTCGAACGTCATTTTTCCATATACTTGCATGATATAATCGGGAGATACATTCCCGCATCTTGGGAAAAAGTCTCCCTTCACGTTCTATAAAGATAAAATAACATTACTAATATGCTAATACAACAATATTAAATTATGAATAAATTATATAATAAATATTTTAAATGTATAACTTATTTTTTTGCACTAAAAAGGAAAAAATAAATTTGTTTCGAACTTCAAAGATGTATGCAATATGTCGTGCAGACAGCCCAGTCCGGATCGCGCGAGTCGTTTGTAACAAACGACTCGCGCGAACTGGATAACATACCTGCGTACATCTATCTATACATACAACTATTTATCGCAGCAAAATTAATATAAAAGTAATTAAAAATGCACAAAATAACTTAAGAATAAAGAAACAATAAAATTAAAAATATTTTCATAACTTAAATCTTTTTCAACTGCGCTTACTGGACTTGATTAATTTAGAAGTTGGAAGAAGAGGAGCTATTGGGTGGAGAACTGTTTATTTTTGTTATCAAATTACCTAGAGTTTATCACGTTCTAGAATTTTTTCCTTCTGTTTCACATAAGTGCTAATAGTTGACACATTCCCAACGATCGTACGATTTCAGTATGGCTTTCAGTATGTGTTTCTGACACTGATCATCTACCCAAAGTTTTAAAAGTTTTTCCATTTTAGGAATCACAACGCCGCACCTAGGACTGTTTATTGTTGTTATCAAATTACATGAATTTATCACATCTAGAATTTTCTCCTTCTTTTTCACATAAGTGCTAAGAGTTGAACGACACATTCCCAACAATCGTGCGATTTCAGCTTGGCTTTCACCTTCCTCAACACACTTTAAAATTTCTAATTTCAATTCATAACTATGAGTCTTATGCACTCTTTTATTTGATTCACTTACATTATCACTATTACATTTCCTTTTAGATGCCATGTCAAGTGATGAATTTATAAATAAATCAATAAAATAAATAAATTTAAATAAAAGATTAACAGAGAAAAGAGTGAAATCAGCACAAATTCAAACAATTAGAGCAGATATAACTACGTCTACACCAAAACTAAACCTCGTGTTTGGTCGGAAGTTTTTGGTGAAGTTTTTCCTCGTTTATTATCGATCGGTGGGATCGAAATCTCGAATTAATTGAGACTTGAACAATCGAGACTCGGGAGTCGCCTGTACTGTATAGCACTGAGATAGAATGCCCTGGATCATCCAAGTACAGATAAATTCGTTAACCAGGCAACTTCTTCATGGCTTACTGGGAACCGTACCGTAACTAGATATTTTATTAACCAGAGCAAACTACTAAATATGTACCCTCTCCCCATTTAAAAAATTATTTTCTATAGTTTATTTAGTTATTATTTTATTATTTATTTTTTGCACCCCTTACTTAGTTGCACCTGGGGCAGATGCCCTGCTTGCTCCCCCGTAGTTACGGTACTGACCAGAAATGTCTATACTGAACATCAGAATGAAACACACTGCATACAATCCAAACCAGCGTTTCCCAGTGTATGGTCCACGGACCACTTGTGGTCCATGAAGGTTTTGTTGGTGATCCGTGGAGGTTTCCAAAATGTAGTTTTTCTTTAGGTCTCACCTCATATTTAGTTGGAACGTTTTTTTTTAATGATTAAATACAATATTTATTATTAATTACAAATTTACAAGTTACAAATTTACAACTTTAAAAGAAAAGAAATACAATTACAAGCACAATATCAATTATAAACTAATAAAAAAACATTCATTCATTACATTCAATCAAATAAAATTATAATTCATATAATTCAAAAGAAATCAAGTAACCTTCCTCTTCCCTCCAAGCTAGAAGCTTGTCGGGGGGTGCCAACTTAATCAATCCAATTATCCATCGATTGCTTACATACATTAAACGATTACAAATTATCTTACATACTTATCCAGCAAATAATTTCTATATTTCATTTTTACATTAGATATTTTCTACAGGTTTCTTAGATCCATAGGTAATAAATTCAATAATAATGGTACAGCAACATTCATACAATTCCGTCCATGAAAATTATTATAAGATGGGACCAAAAAATTTGAAGTTCTTCTGTTTATCATGGTATGTGTATTATTTGCCAATTTCTTATATTTATTACTATAGTAATTGTCAATTAATATAATAAATTTATGAAGTTCCGTTATTGGGAGTATATTTAATTTTTTGTACATTTCAACAGCACTGCTATCAGTTGTATTAATATCAGTCATCTTTATAATCCTATTTTGATTTTTTATTATTGGATTCAAGTGATATTTATGAGAAAAGTTATGCAAATTTTACATTATAACGTATTGAATAGCGTTATTAATTAAGTTTGTAAAATTATTTCATATTTCAAAAAAATTTCCTGCACAAATGTTGAAAATATTTCTTTGAATAAAACAAAAATAATCAGGTGATCGTCAAACATACTGAAGCGTATGTAATATATTTCAAAATGGTCAAATAAAATACGTAACCAAGTAACTCCTTTTCTTAAACATAGATAGAGTAAGTAGGTTAGTGTAAGAAATGAGGTGGTCCGCAGGGCTTGGAAGGGTTGCTGAAGTGGTCCACGGAGCTCAAAAGGTAGGGAAATGCTGATCCAAACCCACATTAACAGTTTTTGAAATGGGTAATAGAAGAAGACAAACAATTTGGAGGGAAATTATGCAATACAACAGATGAAATAGAAAAGCTAATGTAGTACACGCACTTTAATCCAGTGCCCTTGGGAAATAGGCCATGCCGGACTATGGAATTTTCCTGACCACGGTAGTTGGCCATAATGAAAGGTAAACAAAATCTATGCAATAATTTTTTGTTTTATGATTTTATTTCACATAACTTTTCAGATTCACTTTGTTCACATCTCCATTGTTCATATTTTGTTTTATTACAATGTCCATTCGGATGGTAAGTAGTTGAAGCAGAGAGAAAAGGGAAAGATATTAACTTGTGGTGACTTTATATTTAAGTGATTAGATTTGAGTTTCCTCCTTCCTATTCTTAGAGGGATTTAGTTTGTTATATGATTTGTATGAAAGAATTTAGTGAGTTTTTAATTTAAAACCGGTATGTCAAACTGGCGGCCTGTGGGCCACATGGGTCCATTTCTTTCTCTAATTACAACCCAAAAAAACATTTGATTGAACTAAAGCACTCAATATTTTATATAAATGCTTTATTTTTATGAAAAGGACAATATTCTGTCATTGTTACTGAGGTTGTATAGAACATGTTTGATAAATTGCTGTTTTTAATGCCAAAAAAGGCATCCAGTCTTCTAGAATAAATCATTTTTTTCCAAATCTTACTCTCATAAAGTAACTGCAATCCTAATGCGGCCCTTCTATAACATCCAACGCTTTAATGTGACCCTGCTATCTCTTCGAGTTTTACATGCCTGATTTAAATGCACGGACGTCAGAGTTTAACTCTTAACATTTTGGTCTCAACATTCAATCTCTTCCGGGCCTACGGGCTTTGCCCAGGCAGTATCTATGTGACTCAAATCACGTTTCAAACTAGAATTTAAACAAATATTTTTTATACTTTTTAAATAATTGGGAGCATAATAATTCTTCATGTAAACCCACTAAATGCAATTTTATTATACTGAGTCGAGTTCTTCTTTAATCATTTTCTCAGCTTGTTTCTTAGTTCTCTCACTTGGAGACAGGATAAGTCCAAGCTGTAGGTGACCTGTTGTAAAGTGACTTGATTTTTCGATTTATAATTATTCCAACTCAATAAATAGGAATTAAAAATTAGAAAGTATTGTTAGTTTTGTTTTTCTTTTATTTGTATTGGGCATTTTTAATATTCAATGTTTGTCTTAGTTTTACAATGAATTTGCTTAATTTACTATAGATAACGATAAATGCAATTTTGCCTCATTCAAATATTTTCAATTAATAAATATTGATTTCATTATTTTTCAAGCATTCCAGCGATATTTGAGATTTTGATTGAATTCTGATAAATTCCTGACATTGCAAGAGTTTATAAGCCGGTGTGATGGGGTTGTGAAAAATTCAGAAAGCGCTAACATACCCATAGAAGAGGAAGTTCTCATAAGTAGAAAACAAGTTATGAAAGTGTACAGCGTATTATAAATGGGCGCAATGGAGTATTTGAAATGTGTGATGTACATGTTCGTTTTAAAGTTCTTTTTCTTCATCATAAATAATTTTCTTCCTATTTAAAAATATTGCATGCACATGTAGGGAAATTAAACGTATTTTTTGGTACTGTTTATGTTAACAGCAATGAAGTAACCATGCAAGAAATTTTCTAAGTTCAACTCGAACTAAGACATTCTTGTTTGATTTTCTTGATAATGGCTACACCTACGATAAAAATGTATAGGAAAAGAAATACACTATTGTACTAGTTCTACAAGTTTTATTTGAAAAATATTTTGATATGAGCAATACTTTACGAGATATGACGGAAATTTCATTTTTGTCACCGGTAAAGTGCTACCCCTGTTTGGCTTACGTGATTCGTTTGTGTTCTTATTATCTTTGACTGTAAGTTGTTAATAACAAATTTCATGAAAATCCGTTCCGTAGAAGTCGAGAACAAACATGCGGACAGACAAACCGAATAGGCGCTCATGCTGGAAGCGAAACGTCCCTAAAAAGCGGACGGCTAAATATACCTACCTCGGCGTTTTCCTATCTATCATTTCTTTCTGCATGTGCGCCTTTGTTAGTAAGACATTAACAGGGTCTGTGTGATGGCAGTGCCAACGGTGCGACTGAGCCGGGCCCGGTACTTACAGAGGCCTCGCGCTCAAAAAAATCTGTTGTAGTTATTGAGCCCACACATTTAAAAAAAATCGGGGAAATGTCAACACTGCCATAGTGAAAGAGATTGCTTTATTAAAATTTTTTTTCGCGTAAGAGGCTTCGCACGCTCAATTGGCACCGGGTCCCGTGATTTTCCTATACGGTTCTCCGATTATGACTGGGATTGTAAATCCCTGCAGCTCCAAGGCATCGAGCATTTTCGATAAGCCCTGTTTACTCCACCGGTACGTTACTGCGGTTTATTTCTCTTTCAGAGTCCCTATTGAAGTTTTTTTTGCGCTTCCTCGGGGTGGCTCTGTTAATCGTAGTGGCAGTCCATCATAATATGCTATATTTTAAAAATGTTATTGCATAAGTGTTGAGCTCATTATTTTTATATAATCATGTGGTAGAATTTGGCGCGTTTTATTAGTTACAGTATCGTCTCAAGTGAACGTAAACTGATCTTAGATTTCCTCGTTTTAACGAGTGATTTGTGTCGTTACCTTTCACTTTTATGTGGAACAACATTCGCCAGGCATGATAAACTCGAAGGTGCATCAGGGCCTTTCACTCTTGTCTTTTAACACAGTTTTAATGAGAGCCATCATTTTCCAATATGTCTTACTAACTCTCTCCATTCACAGTCTACAAAATTTTCACGCCCTTTTGCTGAGTTTGAAAAATGAGAATAAACTTTTAATATTACATTTTCAATACCAGTGCTAAAGTATACATAACAAATTTTGCGCAAACATGTACATACTATATGCCCATGGCAATTTGCTTTTAGAATATCCACATTTTTACCCAGCATGTTGGTATATAGACTGTTTTATTCCAAAATTTGAATTTATGTTATCTGCGCTAAAGCTTGAATTGGATTGCCAGTCTAAATGCAATTCTTTGGTGCAATTTTGTAGTATTGCAAACATGACATCTGCAGCTTTATCACCGTTTTCAACAAAATCTAAAATATAATTTTGTAAGCCATTTTTTACTGACTAATTGAACTGAAATTGGAAATAATTTCACATTTTTTTCACTGGACTCATCCAACTGGATAGAATAAAATAATTGCGGTTTATGTTTTCCTATTTCCTGTCATATTTTAGCTAATGCTTTCCTACTTAACATGTTTTTGACAATAGCTGACTTTTGGTTCTACCACAAGACTGTAGCAATTTTTGAGTCTCAAAATACAATTTTATGTAATTTAAATGAACAATCTAATGAACTGTATAGCAGACTATGTTTTTACAGTATGGTAAATTTTCACAATATCTGTTGAAATTACTAGGTTTTCTTCCTCAGTGCCTGTATTTACAAAGAATTTTTCCAGTGACGCACATAATTTGCCAGATGATGATTTTCTTTTATGAATTACATAATCAAAATGTTTCTTAACTGATGAAAGTTCACTGTAAGCAACAGTATATGTTGTCAAGCATAAACTGCACTGTGCCTACAAATTGTCTTTCCCCTGTTTGGGACAAGTATTGTGACCAATGGATGGACAGATGTGGGCTATTATTAGTATTAGGTTTCTAACAAAAGATGTAGAAAATTGTATTTGCTACAACTTTGATAATGACAAATATTTACATAAATTTAGTTCTAAAGGAGATATTTGGATGAAACAGAAATGTGACAAGAATAAAACTCCAATTAAATTACTAATAAAAATTTTGTATAGAAAGTTTTTGCTGATCTTATTATCAGTTTCTGCATTAGAGCACCCACAAAATTCCTATCACACACACACACATCATCGAGAAAACAGTGAAAGCGTACTCAGGGGACCACGAAACGTGTATGTCGCATAACCTCTGGTCACCCTTATATAAGAACACTTGAATCTTCCTAAATTATAACACATACATTATAGTCAAAATATAAACAAGATTCAGTTTTTATTGCATTTTTACATTTTCTGCAGAAAAATTCAGTCCTACCATGAAAGAAATATCACAGATAAATGGTAAAAAAATCATTCTCCTTAAATATATATAACAAACTTTTCTAACCAGAGAAAAGTAAGTAGACTAACATTCGATCTTGTTTAGGAGGCCATATTCCTGCACAGAGATTGATACTTAGCACATGCTTATTCATTAAAACGCATAGTTCATTGCAATTCAATATGATCTAGTGATCTTTCAGAACAAACATGCTATGTTTTGCAGGACATCTTCAACAGCTATGCATACGCATGAAGGTAACTTGGAAATAAAAATATTCATTTGTACTATTGTATTGATAGGCCCCTGGTGACAAAATTATCCATCCTGCAATCCTGTCTTTTACTTGTTCCAAATTATAAGGTACTATCTAGCCTGCCGAGGCAATCACAAATTATAATAAAGCCCTACAAGACACAACCATGACAGACAGCTACATGAAAAGGTTGTTTCAGAATCCATCATATCCAAGCTTTCTTTTTCCATGGGTGTAGTATGAATTTTTTTTTTATTTTTTCTGAAACCCTACCAATTTATTGTTAGCCTTGATCCCTCCCGTTCATTATCGTTAAAATCCATCAACGAATCTTTTCTTCTTCAGTTGCGGGGTGCTCTGAGTGGTCAGCCTCCTCTTGGATACTATACTCTTGTTCAGCATTTGATTCGCATCAACAGAAGTTTCTGTAAACTGCGATTCGAAGAGCTGAGGTGTGTTTGAGTTCTGAATGTCATGCTGCAACTCTTGGGATGCTATCGGCGTGGATGTGAACAAGTTTATATTTCTGATCCAGTTTTCAACTTTGTCTAAAGGTTCCTGAGTTGGAGGTAGTGACGGCTCTTCATCCTTGTCTTCGAGTTCATCCATGGCTATCCATTCAGGAACGTCCTCAATTTCCCATGCCTGAAAAATGGGAAAAAAATTTGAACATGAAAATATTTTCTTTAGGTTTCAGTTCAGTTTTATTTGTCAAATATGATGACAAGAGAGAGAGAGGTAGACAGACGGCATAAATAAGGTGTTATTTAACTTGTTACTGACAAATTTAACCGAGTGGAAAATTGCAATTTTTCACCATTTTAGGAAAAAAATTTAATATAAAAGATTATCCTCAGTTCGAGTACAATTTTGTATAAGATTACTCTAATGTTTTCCATAACTAATTCCATCATTTATATCACTGTTTGTTACAATTTAGTTGAGATTTTGACGAAAGAGCTCAAAGCAGACAAAATTACTTCTTTTTTCCTTTTTACCAGAAAATTGGCTGATGAACAAATCCTCATTGCTTTCACTTGAGAATAAGTCAATCTCCTGGAATAATATTTGATATATCTAATACATTCTCATGATTAAATTGCTTGGGGCCATTTTCCTTAAAAAAAAACTATAAATTTGTTAAGACTTAACGAAAACACATTTTTTACACTTGTGAAAAATCACAGAAAAACAAGCTGGCAACTGCAAAAAAAAGCAGCCAAAAATTTCTAGAACCGCATTGTATGACAGTGCAAAATTCGGACTCTACCATAATTGGTTTGCCAAATACATTAAATGATATTTCAAATAAAAAAATTCAAACTTTCTTATACTGGGGTGGCCAGACGTCATATTTTTACGGGACATGTCCCATGCTGGAGATACAGAAGATAATTTAGGTGTTGGTGGAAGAGCTGCAGGATTTTTTCTTTCGTATTTCTTGAAGAATTTATCCAAAGAAAGTTGAAGAGATTTTTATCTTTTCGTCATAGAGTGCCTTGTAACAAGCCATGCCATTACAGAGAGTTTTAGCTATCAAAGAACTTTTTGTTCAGCAATTGGATCAAACTCCTCCTATCACTGACACGAGATCTTCCTACTTCTTGAATATTTTGCCTACATTTTTGAGGTTAAGAATCTTCTTATGGGAGACAGGGGTTCCATCTCCATCATTTGTTTTCACTTCCTCCAAATGTGTTATAGGAGAAAGTATTGTACAGGCGACTCCCGAGATTCGACAGGGATGCATTCCTGAAAACGCGGTCGAATCTCGAACCGTCGAATCAGCACAAATTCAAACAATTAGAACAGAAATAACAACGTCTAGACTGAAACTAAACCTCTCGTGGTCGGGCGGGCCGAAAATTACTTTGCGTAAACTAGTTCTAATTCGACCGATCGATCGGCTGGGTCAATTCGACTGGTTGAATTCTCGAGTTGGTCGAATCTCAGGAGTCGCCTGTATTTGCGAAAAAAATCGAATTCGTGATTTCAATGGCAAAACATGCTTTGAGGTCCTCTGAGTACGTTTTCACTTTCTCGATGATGTCTGTGTGTGTGTGTGTGACAAGAATTTTGTAAACGAATAATCAGATCAGCACAAAACTTTATACAGTGTACTCTTGATGTCGAGAGCAATCATATTTATACGGAGAAAGTCATGTGCTGAACACGTCAGATTCTTTCATTTGCTATATATCCCTTTCAGCTCAAAATTTCTAAGTCCAATTATTCTGCCAGTTTGTGTTACGTTCTTGCTCATTACTTAATCATTTTTTGACGACCTATAACATGGCAGTTAGATATTTGGTAGCTATTTTTCCGCATACAAATAATTTTAAATCATAGAGGAAGAAAATAGAAAGATAAAAATGTACTGAATATGAGAAAAAGAACGGAAGATAACAATCTCTACAGGTTGATTAAAGAAGGTGATTCTGCAAGTGGCATGTTAAGAGTTTCTTCCTTTCATTAGTCTGTAATGATAGAGAGGTTTGAATGAAACATAAAAACACCATGCAGTAGAACTTGGTTATAACGGCCTTGATTAATATGACAGCTTGGATATAATGACACATTCTATAAGTCAAACCTCAAGGGAAACAAAAAAATGTTCGACTTACAGAAAATTTGTGTTACGGAAGAAAAATGACAAGAAAAAGATTTTTTTCCCTGTAAAATGAATTTGCTTTGAGTTATGGAAAATTCGAGTTATAGTTATAAGTCCTAAAAATCTTTTATGATAAATTGTGATTTCCTGAAAAAAAACTGTACCTTATAATTTTTTATAACTTGTCAACAGGATTGCTAACTCAAATACGTCAACCCACCCAGAGGATTTCTAACCTGACCTGGAGATTTCACAGTTTGTCCCGGAATTTCTCATAGGTGAAGTAAAAAATATTTTATTTTACTTTATTTAAATGACTGATGCAATGTAGTTGATTAGTATTCATACAAATGTGAGAAAGGTACATATTTATTTATTGATCTATTCCACGCTGCTTCATATATGTTGTTGACCTATAGAATTATATCCTTAACCCGGAAACTCCGGGACAAACCCGGAGAGGTGGCAACACAGCTTGTCAATGAATTGAATTTTAAAAGTACAGTAGAACTCAGTTATAACAGCCTCGGTTAATATGACAACTAGGATATAACAACCTATTCTTCAGGTCCCATCCCCGTTTCTACAATATTGCAATGTATTCACCTCGGTTATAACGTATTAACGCACTGTTAAAGTAGAGTATTTCCTTTCCTATACATTTTTATCGTAGGAGTAGCCGTTATCGAGAAAATCAAACAAGAAAGTCTTATATCGAGTTGAACTTTCTTGCACGGTTACTTCATTGTTGCTAACATAATCTCCCAAACAAACGTTTAATTTACTTACGTGTGCATGCATTGTTAACCGCGGTTTTGCTGCCCAAGTAGCTGATCGTAAGAGAGTTCGATTTTTATGAAAGTTCATATATTTCGAACCTGAATACTTCGAAGTCGTCATTTTTTGGTCCCTTGAACTTCGAAATAACGGGGTTTTACTGTATAATGTACTATGTATTAGGTCATAATATAATATAATGTTTAATGTTCTTATTAGATCATAATATACAATTTAGAATTTGGAAACGAATTCTATGTTCCCATGCACCTCGGTTAAAATGACACTCGGTTATAACAACAATAAATTTCCAGTCCCTTGAATGCCATTATAACAGAGTTCTACTGTATTTCCAATTTCCAATTCTGAGAAGGAATTTAGGCTTCTAACAGATGGATATCTGAAATGACATAAATGGCCATATGCCTTGAAGAAATTTATATTATTGAACATATTGTTAATATTAATCAAATGAAATTGAAACCAAGAGAGGACTTATCATAAATTTATTTTCCAACCAAATCAAATTTTAACTTATGATTAAAATTAATTAGGTATATGCCATTTTGTTTTCCATTAGCCATATATTTATTCTTAGTTTGGCAGAAATGAGAAAGTTAAATGTCTTTTTTATCAGTTTTTAAGACCAAGACCAAAAATTATATCTTCCTCAACACCTACAAAATAAAAAGTTTTCTCAAATAATATTAGAGCAGTATGGGTGAACCCAGAATCAATCTAAGATTTTGAGGAAAAGATATTAAATTCTCTGAAAATATTTAAAGAAACTAACCTTTAATAGTTTAGGAGCCAACATGTCATTAAAAAGAAACAACCGGGTTTTAGAAATCTTCCATTCACCAGAGACTGTCTGCTTCCCTGAAGGTTCTATCACTCCCGTTCTAGCTTTTATACCTGTGGAATTGATCATACGCATAAAGAGTAAACATTTCATTTCTGTAAATCGATGAAATTAGGCTTCATTTAGCAAAATTTAGTAATCATAATCACCTTGTAACTCCCACGAAAAGGTTTTAATAAAAGCAGGACTAATTTAACTTGCAGCAAAACCAGTTGTGCTTTTAATAAAACCTTTTCATGTAAGTTACAGAGTGAATTATTTCTAAGATCAAGATTTAATTTCTGTAGTTTATAATAACAAGAGGCAACACAGCAAAAAAAATCATAGCCTCACAATTGAAGAGATTCTTCTGGTCTGTGCGAACGACCACTTCCAACTTCTTGCGAGGCTTCTTCAGTTTAGGCTCAGACTTTTCCCATGCTGAAACGCATCGAACCACATCCTCGACTTTGACAAATTCCTTCATATTCCTCGGTAAGAGATGCTGCTGGAACACGTCGCCTAACGAGTTCCTCGTCATGCAAGTGATGCCCCCTGCCGGCGATTCGAAACAACACAACCCGACCGTTGCTGTGGAAAGCCTCTTCTGGATCAAAGGATCGAGCAGTTTTCCGTGCCAATGAGCCAAACTCAGGGTATCTTGGTACGAAGGAAGGGAAAGCGGGAACACTCTGCTGAAAGGCATCAAACAGTCATTCTCCGGGCTGAAACTATTCACGATGCCGTGGATCTCGTTTGAAATTTGGCTGCACAGGACTACCACTTCCTGCAGATTCTGGTCCGTTGCACTATGCACGCCTTCGGTGGAAATATAACATGGGGCATGCTTCATTCCATGCGTCCAGCTCTGAATGAAAGTCCGAGGGAAACGGAGATCCATGGCAAGAAGTTTGTGCTGCGTGGCTAAATATAACAATGGGTGAGACATTTTCCTGGTCCCTTCGACTATGCAGGTGACCTCTTCGCATTTCTCTAAAACATTCGGGATTTCGCCGGGACAAATCTCCATGGAGTTCATTTTTTTAGCCTGGAAAGTTGAGAAAAAAAGGAATCAGAAATTTCCATTATAAGGCAAATTTAGGATAGCAGACATTTTAATAGGGCATCCAGCATGTAGAATTAAAAGAATTTTCAATTTTTAACCATTTTTTAGGCACGTTTCACTTATTAGCTTTATATTTTACAAATATATAAAAATGTTTTAAAAACATTTTATTGCAAAAAACTCAACAACAATTAGGTTATGAAATTTGAGCTAAAATTAAAATATTGAAAAACTCTCCATAAAAGCAAGATTTTTTTAATGCTTGTATGCAAACACATTCACTCCTATTCAACAACTTTGGAATCAATGTGTAGGCACAAATGGTTAATACTGAACTGTTTTGTAACAAGCAATACTTTGTTGTGGAGTCAGTTATACGCAAAAGAATTTCTCAAGCTTACTTCACAATTGAAATCCCATTCATGAATAAGGTAGAACCAATAGCCATTTAAAAGTTTGGGAAAAGATGTGCATTACCGCAACAAAACAGTTAATCTTTACTTGGATATTACTTAGAATGTGCTATCACTGATGTGATCTATGTATCTGATGTGCACATATGGTTTTCACAATCTATTTATAAGTATAATAGCTAATTAATCTATCAATTACGTTAATTTTGTACCATTTATACTCATATGTCATGCCAATAAACAGCATCACACTTTTTTTAAGCCTTGTGAATAAATGAAAATAATAAAATGTATGAGAAAGGATTCTGAATTTACAAGTAAGAATTTTAAAGGTTTATTCTGAGATACCCTTGTATCATATGTTCTTATGTAGCGCCTATTTGTGCAGATGAGCGTATCCTTGTTTTGGCCATACATTGCCCAGCACCATTTGTCCAAAAACTTGTCAGAGGAGTCAGGTACGGTCCAATGTCTTATCGGATTCCTGTTGGTGTTGAATAAAAAGGGAGTCACTGTATCAAGTAAATAAAATGTTTGGGAAAAAACAACAATACAGAAAAGAAATATAAAATAGAGCGTAATTCCAGTTAACTTTGATTGTATTATTTGTGAAAGAAAAGACTTACATTGCATTTTTACTTTCTCCATATATAATATGGGGAAAGCATTGTTTCCATGAAAAAAAAAACGATTTAGAGATTTCAAGGGAAATACATGTTTTGAGGTCCCTAGACCATTTTAGTGATGATGTCTGCATCTGTATGTGATAGGAATTTTGTGGGCATTCTAACTTGAAAAGTATTTGCCATTTCATTATATCAAATACCGCATGTACTAGTGTATAATTCATAGTTTGAAGACCAAATTTTTAGGTCAAACAGTAGGGGTGCATGTTATACACGGGTGACACTTTTCTGCACTTAAAATTGGAAATTAAAGTTAACCTACCTTGCACCAGATTGTCGCTTTCTGGGTGAATTAAGAGGAAAACCACAATAATTATAGATAATCCAGGTTACAGGCAATCCCCTACTTTCGTACATTTGACTTTCATACAACTCGCTCTTTCGTACATTATGCATTCTCACGCCTAAACCGCCTCTCGTATGCCGAATTCGGACTTTCGTACGTCAGCTGACGATCAATCATTTCGAGCTGTCTGTCAGCCAAGCTAACACTTTTAATAAATTACCAAATGAAGCAAAATGCATAAATATAATAAAATTCGAAAGAGTAATGGCTTCATGGCTGAAATCTAAATCATTCTACTCAATTGATGAGTTTCTAGAAAGTTACCTAGCAGATTTAAATTTTTGAAGACAAAACTAACCTTAAAGTATGCTGTGTAATAATATATGTAATGTAAGATTTGTGTGTAATGTTTGTTAATATTGTACTGAAATTTGACAAGATTAATACCACTGTAAAGTCGGTTAATAATCAATAAATTATTATTATTATTCAGTCTCGACAACTTTACCATCTTTGTGTGTACGTACAGCAGTGTTTCTTTGTTTGTGCATTTTACACCTATTATTTTATAAACATGAGTAAGAAATGGAAAACTGAAAGTGCTAATACAAGTGAAAAGAAACGTAGGGCTCATAAAGTGAACACGATTGAGACAAAGATGGAAATAATTAGGCATGCCGAAAGCAGTGAATCTTTAGCTTCAATAGTGGAGTGCTGCTGGTTGCCAGCCACCAGGCCACCAGTTTCCGCCACGTCGGCATCTTTGTCTGTCTGGATATATATATATACATATAGAACACCTAATTACTTCTATATAGTTATAATTCAATCCTCTCCAAATATTCCACATTTCCCTAGCTCATCAGCTGATTGCTGTAGTCTTTGCAAAATCGCCAGGCAGACTTCCAGCAAAACTTGCATCGAAATTTCATTAATGATTCTAGTATGTACAATTAACAATGTAATTTTTTTTCAGTTGCTTATGTTTAAATTTTCTAATTGCTGATAGCATTCATTATGCTGCCAAGGGTAATTTTAATTGCGCATTGATATTTTGTTAAACAGCTAACAATTTTCTTTACTTATTGTCTTTTAAAAGATAAACTATTAAGGAGAAAGTCAAGTGTTGGCTGCATCAGATTTTTTTGTCTTTTTAACATAGCCACTTTATAATGGCATATCAATTATATGGATTATTAGGATTACAAATTATGTGACACATACCCATCTGTATTTGGTAGAAAAACAAATATTTATAATTAATTAATAGAAATTTTTAGATAACTTCCAAACAACAAGCGCATTGAACAAAATCATATGTTATATTGAGTTTAGTAAACTAACTGGTAAATTTAGTATTTGAGGAAGATCCATGTAAGAGAAAGATAGATTTATATCCCGTTTGACATAATGGCACTGTAGAAGTCAGGCATAACTTAACAAGCTAGGTAACTATGCATGAGATAGGGCTGTTTTTTGTCAACAATACAATTTTTTTAAGTAGCGGACATTTATTCAAATGTTTTAGCAACATCTCTGATCCAATATCACATAATTATAATATTCTCACAATTAAAAAGAGAAACAGTATGCAATTGATATACATCGTAGTAAAATTTTTATTAAATTTATTTGTGAAATAAACACGAAAAAGGAAGGTAATTTTATTATTAAAAGAACCTACTGAGTAAATTGAATGATTTGGTGTTTCAGTATATTTGTCTAATTTATTTTGTAAAATGATATTTTGGATTATTCTTGTTTCACTGATTTTCCATTCTTCCTCTTATCTTTCACTACCATAGTAAAGTAGTACAATGTATGTTAATGGATGGGAAATACACAAAACTCACTTTCTATTAATTGTTTGAATACAGCATTTACCATTTGTGTTCATGGTAACGTAATTCTCTTCGATAGTTTTATCAAAGTCAATACTTGTGAAGGGAAATGATGAGTCAATTTCTTGCACATTCTTAAAACTCAAATATTTAGACTCATCTGATATGGAAAATATCAAACATTTCTTTTTCTGCCTTGCTGCAACAAGTCCTGAAATTTTTGAATATTGATTATTTCAAGTTCAAAACATTAAAAACCATAATAAATTATGACTAAACCATTATATGTAATGAATCACATTAATATCATACCATTCCGTTCATTAGATATAATTTGGTGTATAGGTTCTTGGTTTTTAATGCTTTCATATGACTCGTTTGCCAAATCTGGTTTAACGTAAGTGCTTTCATTACAGGAAAGAGGGACAGCCACTGGAAATTAGTACATAAAAAGTCAAAAATAAAAGGGCAGTTTAATAAAAATGCATCCAACATATTTACATTAGCCTATAATATTATTATATATAGTTAGTTTCCATGATCTGATGGTTGGTTAGTTTGTCTGATGTAATGCTACACCCACTAGCTCAGGGGTGGGCTAACCGTGGCCCTCGAGAGCATTTAACGTGGCCCGTGAAGCTTTGGTGAAAAAGCAATCTGTAAAATTTAACACAATTTTATATTACTTTGGGTAAAATTATGACAATAAAACCTTTAGTTTTGAAAATTTAGCCCTACAATCCCTGTTTGTGCTTGTTTTTCACTTATGTATAATGCCTAAGAATCTAAGCAATTTCCTATTTAAACTATAATCTGGCCCGCCTTAGCATTGGCATCTTTCAATGTGGCCCGCTGAAGAATTCACAAACGCCGATGCGGCCCGCCATGCCATTTTGAAAAATAAATTATACAGTTTCTTATTCGGTTCATCTTTTTCCGGCTACGGTTCGAAATCGCTCCTGTTAGACGTTTATAATTCACATATTTTGGAGAAAAATCGGTCATTTTAATGGGATGTTGTCTTGCCTACCAATTACATTGTTAGGCCTTGAAATCCTATTGTTATTACAATCCTTACTGGTGTAAGCGTGCTTTGAATGCTTTTCATATGAGAGAGAGAAGGAAGGAGAGGGAAATGATTTTCATATCAACCAAAGTAGACAACATTATTGAAGTATTATATTGAATGTACATTCACTGTCTTTCATGGAAGAATATGTGCAACTATTTTAAGTTTAACTAAAGAAAGGCCATTATATGATGGTTCGATAGTCATTTACTCATTTTTAATGCAATTATTTTAAGTTTAACTAATGATTTACAATTTCAGTGGCATAAATTCCTTCTTGCTCAACAATGTTGATTTACTAAACTTTATTTAGAACTTTTGTAAAAGTTATATGGCGTCTTACAGGTTTTATTATCTTGCACCATATAACTTTTACAAAAGTTCTAAATAAAGTTTAGTAAATCAACACTGTTGAGCAAGAAGGAATTTATTCCATTGAAATTGTTGTAAATTTTGTTCCTCCTTACCAGCTGAACTCATGATCGATAAATAAATAGAAATTCATTTTTTCCTTTTTAGTGCATAATATAGAAGTTATTTTTTAAAAAAACCTTTTTTAATTAATTAATTTTTTCCTTTTTAGTCTCAAGCAATGAAATTTCACATTCTTCCATGGTTTCTATAGGTAAGGGTGTTAAATTACAAATTTTATCTCTAACTAATTGTTGATGTAACTAAAAATGTTAACATTCACCATTCAAGCCCTCTAAACCAGTATGATGTAGCATAATTAAAAGTGTAAGTAAGTTAAAAGCTCTATAACAACTCGAAACAAATGAATGAAGACAACCGAGTAACTACATTTACGAGTGTCTGTATACTTAGTTATACGTAAGAAATCGTTGCTCTATCCCTAACTGGTTCTCAGTTATTAATTATACTAGAAAAAGTGTCAAACTACAAAACAGTTTACTTTGTAGAAATATACGATGTAATAAACAAACAGTTCCTCAATGTTTTCATAACTGAACTACGCTGTGTGTACCTCACCATTTATTGCCCATCTGACAAGCAGGCTCAGATTTTTCGAATATCTGCTAGATGCCAGACAAAGAGGAAAAGTAAAAATTACAAGTAATTGTCATTTTAATATGATATATTACTGATTCTGAGTTATTAAAATAATAAATAATTAATCCCTATTTCATTATTCGCGTCGGAAGCGTCACCGGATGTATTTGCACCGTTCCCATGGGCTGCTAGGGTGATACAAGTCTTCATGAAGGTGCCACAAACCGCTATATATACCGATTACAAACCGATATATATATATGTATATATATATATGTATATATATATGTATATATATATCAAGTGAGGTTAATATAAAAGTTATTAAAAAGGAGGGAGTGGATATAGGAGAGAGGGGAAAAGGAGAGACAAAGAGGGGGTGAGGGGGGAGCGGGAGATGTTTCAATAAAGTAAGAATATAGTAAAATATGTCTTTAATAGAATAGCTTGCTATGGGGATATCATTTGCACCAGTAATTGATTCACCTTATTATTAAATTAAATGAAAAAAATCTGCATAAACATCATGTGGATACAGCTAGTATATTGTCTTATTTCTGAAAATATTTGGATGAAGCACACCAGAAGTATGGAAAGCTCTAAATAAACTTAAAATGTTTGGAGTTAATTAATTTTGACATTTGAAAAAGTTTTAAATGTAATCTCAAATATTGGTTTAAACACAATGGTAATGCAAGATACTGATTCTCTTTCTGATTTATGCACAACATAGTCCACATTTTAAAAGTTTTACTTGAAATATGCTAGTTAAACCATTTTATAATTACCTAATCTATTAAACTTTTTCCCTCCAGACCTCAGTAAAAAATTTTTCCCTTGAAGATTGATGTGATTTAAGCAACCTCCACAGTAATACCAATTGTAGAACTGAAAGGGAAACAAATAACTAATCAGTGTTCAATCTCGCAGTTTTCAGCAGAAATTCCTTTCAGATTTTAAATTCAAGCCTTTTAGATAAAGTAAAATCCAAATAATGCTTTCTATCATATTCTAAAGAATGATTTTTACAATACATCAGCTTACATACAATGCTTAAATACTAAACCATTATCAATCTTTCACAAATATCATTGAATGGAAAAATTATGTGCCGACTTGTTTTCAGTAGGTAATAATCAGAAACTTGTGAAACTGAAGAATAATAAATAATAAAAACTAGTAGTAAATGAGCACATAAGAAAACCTTACAAGAAAGTATTAAATATAAGATTTCTATTATGAAGTCTTTTAGAAAAATGTCTCACCCCATCAAACTGATCGTCTGGATCCATTTCAAGGATTTTGGCCAGCAATGTAATACAATGAGGCAAATGTTTAACGTCTTTCTTACTCTTAAGCTCTGATTTTATACTGTCCATAAGACCTAGATAAAATATGTTTGGTATTAAGACAATATAATGTTATGGAAAGGAAATTGTAGATTCTTTAGTTGATACCTACGTTTGCCTTGCGGGAATGAGATGACTGCTTGTTTTACCATGTTTTTCCATTGACTTTTTTTCTCCACTAGTTCCATAACTGGATCAACTCCGTAAAAGACTAGAATAACAGTTACTTGAAAATTAGCAAATATTTGAAAGTTAAACACATGAGTAAACAAATGCTTACATGACTTCGAAGCCTTCTTCATAGGCAGCAGAGGTAGAGGAACAGTACATTTTAAATTCGACTCGCCACCAGTGGTGAAATTACACAAATCATTCGTTTCATCTTCTAAAGTAACAATATGTTTGGCATGCAAATTTGGGCTGAGATAAATGTGATGTGGGAAAAGCTTCAAATTGGAATCATCCAAGCTTCCACTCAAATAATCGGCAATCTTACTCATTCTAAGTTGTCACTACAACTTTAGGCACTAAAAATTACAATAATAGTTCATAATCTACCGTCAACTTAGGGTCATTATTAAATTATTTCACACATAAACAACTACACATCCCACGCCTTGAATAGGTGCTACTTTCGCAAAGACATTTTAGCTTCACTTTTGTTTCGGCGAACTTAGCGCAAGTGCCGTTATTTACTAGCGCCATAATAAGAGCGGGAGTTTCGTGATATACACACGAGAGAAAAGGTCACGAATGAGACAAATATGTTATTTATTCGCCTATACTAATGAAACTAACAACGTAATTTTATTTCTTTTTAATGTTAAAATACTGATGAAATAATCTACCTACTTAATAAAAGCTATACAAAATTGCTGGTAAGTGAAGTCTACTGTTCCTTGATGACGGTAACTTATTTAGCAAGCTTTATTCTGCCACTTGAGTCAAAAAGACAAAATACCGTCCAACGTTAACGAAACGATAAATAGTTGTAGACCGGCAGCGACACTGCTATAATGTCGACCCTTGAAAAGTGCCACCTGAAGCGGTTGCCTCTCAAACTCACCTCACACGACGGCCCTGACTATATATGTAGCTTGTGAGGAAAAAACCACCAATTCCGAAAGAAGAAGTTGTATTCCCCTTATCACGGATACCTACAAACTTATTTTGATTGTGGTTGAGGTATCGTAAGGATCGCTGTCGCATTTTTCCGCCTATTAACCAGTATGGTAGCGAGCTTGTAAGAGATTGGATCTGTACATTATTTGTCTGTAGTGCTAACGCATGTGAATATATGTATGCTAATGAGGTTTCATTTCAATTTCTCCGTTTCATTCCATATGCTGAATATATTATGTGGAATACTGAAATGGATTAATACCGTAATTTTTATAGGTGGAGGAACATTTCACCGGCGGTTCCCAGAGTTTATGTAGGCGCTGCACTTACATATATTTACGCATGCGGGTATCAATACGTTTGGACGCATTTATTTGTTGGTACTACAGCATTAGCAATTTATCAGAGGAACGATAGTTGCCAGAATGGCCTATAAATAACCCCACATTGTTGATTTATTAAACTCAACCAGCTGCGGGACCCATTGTTTAAGAAATAATGCATTAAAACAAATACTCGTTGTTATATATCAATTTATCATTATCGAAGTGTCAATGGAATTAAAAGATTAATGCGGATGGAGCAATGCGTCCGCAAAAAGATGGATTTTCGTGAGACGGCTGTCTGAGATAAGGGATAAAACTGCTGACTGAAGGGCATATTCCCGCTTTTCTTTATACTTATGCCTCTTATTACCATCGAAAGCATAACACGGCCATAACATTATTTCATCACCGATAGCCACCTACGCAAAAAAAAAATACGAAAGTGCGTCAAAATTTAAGGGCACATAGAGTTAAAAAAAAGCAAAAACTAATCGAAATATCGATTCGCAGGCCCGTAAACAAACCAACTCAGTCGCGTTTCTTCGTTATCGATATTTGTCTGTGGTAAAAAAAAAAACATCTTTCACTCTGAGGGTCCTCAGAACACCGGAAGCCGGGGGCCGCACCGAATGGGAAGGGGGGAGGAGCTGTATCCGAGCTGAGCTTTCTCTCTCCTACCATCCACCCCCCTCCCCCCGCCCCTCTCCCTCTCTCTCTCCCGGAGTTTTCCTTCTCTACCGCCGGTTGCCCAGGCAACGGGGGCAGCCCCACCCTGATAGGTTCTCTCGCTCGATTCTTGCCGGGTTAAGGAGAGAGAGAGAGAGGATGGGGGAGGAGGATAGGGGGAAAGAAGAGTCTGTGTTTGTTTGGTTGGTTCGGGGGGTGGGGGGGGGGGGTGGGAGAGTAGAAGCAGTCACCACTTGGTGCTCCTGGAACCCTCTTTCCCGGGCTTCCCTGCTGCAGTCAACGGCCACCAATCATTCAAGGGTCCGGCCAAAGGGCTTGAGCGTTCTCAGCCACGCCACTCCTCCCACCACGCCCTTCTTCTCGAAAGAGCAAAGAAGAGAGCTTTGCTGAGGTCCGAGGAATGAAGAGAACCTGATGATAAAGATACGAACGAGAGTTTAGTATGCTCGTAAAGACTCTTATCGTGAGAATGACTGGTGTTGTGGGGTTTAGTTATATTCCATTGGTCCCTCGTGGACTAAACCCTCGTTTGGTACAAATTCGTCGATTGCACCATCTGCCATCGACCGATCCTGTAAAGTGAAAGTAATATGCAAAAAAACCGCACACTCATGTATTTCATCGACTGCTCCGGATGACTCATAAAACGATTGTCGAGAAAACTTCGAATAATTTTGACGTATGTCCACGTTCCGGGTCCGTCAAGCGGTTTTTGGGATCCCGTTGTATGTGCGCGGCTCTAGATTTTAAAGGTTTCAACAGAAACTGAGTTTTCAATTGATTTATAAAAAATGATGAAGTATGTAAAATAAGTTTTTCTTTTTATTCAAATACTAGCTGAAAGTACCCGGCGATGCCCGGGTTATGCCAGACGTCTTTGCGAATAAAATTATGTATTATATGGTAATACTTGTATAATCATTTCTCCCTTTGCGCACCTCAAAACGTGTATTTCCGTTGAAATCTCGATTTCGAATTTTTTCATGAAAACAATACTTTCTCTATACTACGTATATTGGCGAAAGCCTTTGAAAAAATTCATGGACAATAGTCTTTGAAAAATTTCACGGATTAGAGATTTGAAAAAGTTCATGGACTATAGCCATCGAAAAATTTCATGGGCTATAGTCTTGAGAAATTTCCTGGATAATAGTCCTTGAAAAACTTCATGGACTATAGTCTGAAATTTTTCATGGACTGGAGTTTGAAAAATTTCATGAACTATAACCTTTGAAAAATTTCAGCGATTATAGTCCTTGAAAAAGTTCACAAACTATTGTCTTCGAAAATCATCCTATATAATAGTCTTTGTATAATTTCATTGGTTATAATCTATGAAGAATTTCATAGACTATAGTCTTTGAAAATTTCATTGACATAGTGTTTAAAATTTCATGGGCTATAGTCTTTGAAAAATTGCATGCAGTATAGACTTTGAAAAACTTCATGGACTTTATTCTTTGAAAAATTTCATGGATTATAGTCTGAAAATTTCATGGACTATTCTGTTTTAAAATTTTCATGGATTTTAGTCTTTGAATATTTTCATGGACTGTAGTCTTTTAAAAATTACATGGAGTGTAGTGCTTGAAATATTTGTAAAATTTCATGGACTATAGTCCTTGAAAAATTTCGTGGACATAGTCTTTGAAAAATTTCGTGGACATAGTCTTTGAAAAATTTCATGTATTATAGTCTTTGAATTCTTTGAAAAATTTCAGGGACTGTAGGCTTTGAAAAATTTCACGGGCTATAGCCTTAGACAAAAAATCATGGATTATAGCCTTAGCAAAATTTCATGGATTATAGACCTTGAAAAATTGCGAAGGCTATAGTCTTTGAAAAATTTCATGGATTATAGTTTTGAATTCCTTGAAAAATTTATGGACTAAGGTCTGTGAAAAATTTCACTGACTATAGACCTTGATAAAATTCATGGACAAGGCTTTAGAAAAATTTCATGGAGTATAGTCTTTGAAAAACGTCATGGACTATAGCTTTTAAAGAATGACATGGACTACAGCCTTTGAAAAATTTCACGGTTTATACCCTTCAAAATTTCATGGACTATGGCCTATGAAAACTTCATGGACTATAGTCTTTGAAGACTTGGTAAAATTTAATGGACTATGGTTTTTGAAAAATTTCATGGACTATACCTTTTAAAGATTTCATGGACTAAAATTTCATGCACTATACTCTATCAAAAATTTCATGGACTATAACGTATGAAAATTTTGTGGATTATAGCCTTTGCAAAATTATCTGGAACATAGCTGTTGGAAAATTTCATGGACTAAGATCTTTGAAAAATTTCATGGACTGTAGTCTACAAGAATTTCATAGACTGTAGACTTTGAAAAATTTCATGGACTGTATCCTTTGAAAAATTTCATGAACTATAGCTTTTGAAAAATTTCATGGACTATATACTTTGCAAATTTCTTGGACTATAGCCTTATAAAAATTTAATGGACTATAGTCCATGAAGAATTTCATGGACTGTAGTTTTTGAAAAATTTCATGGACTACAGCCTTTGAAAAATTTCATGGACTAGAGTCCTTGAAGTTTTTGTAAAATTTCATGGACTATAGTCTTTGAAGAATTTCATGAACTTATAGCCTTTGAAACATTTCATGTGCTATAGCCTATGAAAAATGTCATGTATGTTACCTTTGAAAGATTTCATGAGCTATAATCATTGAAATATCATGGACTATAGTCTGAAATATTTCATGGACAATAGTCTGAAAATTTCATTGACTGTAGTCTTTCAAAAATATCATGGACCAGAGCATATGAAAAATTTCACGGACTATAGCCTTTGGAAAATTTCATGGAGTATAGCTTTTTGAAAAATTTCATGGTCTATAGACTGAAATATTTCATAGAATAACCTTTGAAAAATCTCATGTACTTTGAAAAAAATTACATTGTGTATAGTCATGGAAGTTTACGTGGACTATAGTCTTTGAAAATTTCATGGACTATAGTTTTTGAAAAATTTCATGAACTATATTATTTGAAGTCTGAAAATTTTCAGGGACTCTTAGTTTATGAAATATTTCACGGACTATAGCTTTGAAAATTTCATGGACGATAGCCTTTGAAAAAATAGTCATTGAAAAATTTTATGGACTATAGTGTTTGTAAAATTTCATGGACTATAGTCCTTGAAAATTTTCAGGGACTACAGCCGTTGAAAAAATAATTTTTTAAAATTTCATGTACTTAGAGCCTTTGAAAAATTTCATGGATGATATCCTGATTAATTTCATGGACTATTAAATTTGAAAAAATGGTCTTTAAAAATTTCCAGGGACTATAGTCTTTCAAAAAATTCATGACCTCTTGTAAATGAAAATTATCATAAACTATAGTCTTTATATAATTTCATTGGCTACAAACTAGGAAGAATTTCATGCATTATAGACTTTGAATATTTCATTATTAGAGTCCTTAGAAAACTATGAGCTATAGTCTTTGAAAATTATCATGGAGTATAGTCTTTGAAAATTTCTTTGACTATAGCCTTTGAAAAATTTCATGGACTATAGTCTTTGAAAAGTTTCATGTAATATAGTATGAAAAATTGCATGGACTATCGCCGTTGAAATACTTCATGGACTATAGTTTTTTATATATTTCATGGGCAGTAGGTTTTGAAAAATTTCCTGAACTACAGCCTTTGAAAAATTTGATGGACTATAGTCTTGCCAGAATCACATGGACTATAGCATTTGAAAGAATTCACGGACTACAGCATTTGAAAAATTTCATGGTCGAGAGCCTTTGATAGATTTCATGTACTATAGCCTTTTAAAAATTTCATGGACTATATATAGTCTTTGAAAAATTTCATGGGCTATAGCTTTTTAGAAATTTCATGGAATATAGCCTTTGAAAATTTAGGGTCTATGAAATTTAAAAAATTTTACTAACTACAGCCATCGAAAAATTTCATGGTCTATAGCCCGTGAAAAATTCCATGGACTATAGCCTTTGAAACATTTAATGGACTATACCCTTTGAGAAATTTAATGGACTATTGTTTTTGAAAAATTTCATGGTCTATAGCGTTTGAAAATTTCCAAAAGTTTTTCAAAGGCTATATTCCATGAAATATTTCAAAGGCTATATCGTCCATGAAATATTTCAACGGCGATAGTCCATGCAATTTTTCAAAGACTATAGTCCATGAAATTTCCCTAAATTTGTAGTCCATGACATTTTTCAATGACTATAATCCATCAAATTTTTCAAAGGCTATAGTCCATGAAATATTTTAAATGTAAAGACTACGGTAATGAAATATTCATATATTATAGTCTTTGAAGAATTTCATTGGCTATTATCTATGAAGTATTGCATGCAGTATAGTCTTGGAAATAATTCATGTGCTGAGGGATTTGAAATATTCCATGAGCTATTGTGTCTGAAAATTTCATTTACTATAGTCTTGTTTAACTTAATGGACCATAGTCTTTGAAAAATTTAATGAACTATAGTCTTAGATAAATTTCATGGACTATAGCCTTTAAAAAATTTATTTACAATTGTATTTGAAAAATATCATGCACTACAGCCTTTGAAAAATTTCATGTTCTACAGCCTTTGAAAAATTTCTTGAGCTATAGTCTTTGAAGGATTTCATGGAGTATAGCCTTTGTAAATTTCATGGATTATAGCATTTGGAAAATTTCATGGACTATAGCCTTAGAAAAATTTCATGCACTATAGTCTTTGAAGTTGAAAAATTTCACGGAAACCTACTCTTTGAAATATTTCATGGACTATAGCCTTTTAAAAATTTCATGGACCATAGCGTTTGAAAAATTTCATGGACTATTGCGTTTGAAAATTTTCATGTATTATAGTCTTTGAATATTTTCATGGACTGTAGTCTTTAAAAATTTCATCGATTTTAGTCCTTAAAATCCTTGTAAAATTTCGTGGACTAAGTTTTCGAAAATTTTTTATGGATTATAGCATTTGAATTCTTTGAAAATTTCATGGACTGTAGCATTTGAAAAATTTGATGGATTATAGTCTTTGAATTCTTTGAATAATTTCATGGACTCTAGCATTTGAAAAATTTGACGGACTATAGCCATTGAAAAATGTCATGGACTATATGGTTGGACAAAATTTCATGGAGTATAACATTAGGAAAATTTCATGGATAATAGCTTATGAAAATTTTCATGGGCTATAGAGTTTGAAAAATTTGTTGGACTTTAGTCTTTGGAAAATTTCATGGCCCATTCTCTGAAAAATTTCATGGACTATAGTCTTTGAAAATATCAGGATGCCTTAGAAAAATAACATGGACCATCATAGCCTTTGAACTAGTTCATGGACTATAGCCTTTGATAAATTTCTTGAGCTATAGTCTTTGAAGGATTTCATGGAGTTTAGCCTTTGTAAATTTCATGGATTATAGCATTTGGAAAATTTCATGGACTATAGCCTTAGAAAAATTTCATGCACTATAGTCTTTGAAGTTGAAAATTTTCACGGAAACCTACTCTTTGAGATATTTCATGGACTATAGACTTTGAAAAATTTCATGGTCCTCAAACTTTAATAATTTCCTGGATTATAGCTTAAAAAATTTCACGGACTATAGCCTTCGAAGAACTTCATGGTCTATAGTCTTTGAGAAATCATGGTCTATAAAATTTAAAAATTTTCATGGACTATAGCCTTTGAAAATTTTCATGGACAACAGCCTTTGAAAAAATAGTCATTGAAAATTTTTATGGACTATAGTGTTTGTAAAATTTCATGGACTATAGTCCTTGAAAATTTTCAGGGACTACAGCCGTTGAAAAAATAATTTTTTAAATTTTCATGTACTTAGAGCCTTTGAAAAATTTCATGGATGATATCCTGATTAATTTCATGGTCTATTGAATTTGAAAAAATAGTCTTTAAAAATTTTCAGGGACTATAGTCTTTCAAAAAATTCATGGATTATAGTCTTTGAAGAATTTCACAGTCTATAGTCTTTAAAAAATTCATGAACTCTTGTAAATGAAAATTATCATAAACTATAGTCTTTATATAATTTCATTGGCTACAAACTAGGAAGAATTTCATGCATTATAGACTTTGAATATTTCATTATTATAGTCCTTAGAAAACTATGAGCTATAGTCTTTGATAATTATCATGGAGTATAGTCTTTGAAAATTTCTTTGACTATAACCTTTGAAAAATTTCATGGACTATAGTCTTTGAAAAGTTTCATGTACTATAGTATGAAAAATATCATGGACTATAGTCCAAGAATATCATAGACTATAGACTTTCAATAATTTCATTGAGTATAGTCTTTGAAAAATTTCATGAGCTTTAGCTTTTGAAAAATTTTATGAACTATAGCCTTAGGAAAATTTCATGGAGCATATAGCCTTTGGAAAATTTCATGGACTGTAGTCTTGAAGAATGTCACGGGCTATAGTCTTTGAAGTCTGAAAAATTTCACGGAAACCTAGGCTATGAAACATTTCATCGAATTATAGCCTTTGAAAAATTTCATGGTTTATAAACTTTAAAAAATTTCCTGGACTATAGCCTTGAAACATTTCATGGACTAATGCCTTTGAAAAATTTCTTGGTCTATATTCTTAGAAAAATTTTGTCTATTAAATTCAAAATATGTCATGGACTATAGTCTTTGAAATATTTCTGGTCTATAGTCTTTGAAAAACATCATGGACTATAGTCTTTGAAGTCTTTGAAATATTTCATGCTCTCTAGCCTTAGAAAAATTCATGGACTACAGATTTGAGGAAATTTCATGGACTAGAGTCTTTGAAAAATTGCATGGACTATCGCCGTTGAAATACTTCATGGACTATAGTCTTTTATATATTTCATGGACAGTAGCTTTTGAAAAATTTCCTGAATTACCAAAGGCTATATTCCATGAAATATTTCAAAGGCTATATCGTCCATGAAATATTTCAACGGCGATAGTCCATGCAATTTTTCAAAGACTATAGTCCATGAAATTTCCCTAAATTTGTAGTCCGTGAAATTTTTCAAAGGCTAGAGAGCATGAAATATTTCAAAGACTATAGTCCATGATGTTTTTCAAAGACTATAGTCCAGAAATATTTCAAAGACTATAGTCCATGACATTTTTCAATGACTATAATCCATCAAATTTTTCAAAGGCTATAGTCCATGAAATATTTTAAATGTAAAGACTACGGTAATGAAATATTCATATATTATAGTCTTTGAAGAATTTCATTGGCTATTATCTATGAAGTATTGCATGCAGTATAGTCTTGGAAATAATTCATGTGCTGAGGGATTTGAAATATTCCATGAGCTATTGTGTTTGAAAATTTCATTTACTATAGTCTTGTTAAACTTAATGGACCATAGTCTTTGAAAAATTTAATGAACTATAGTCTTAGATAAATTTCATGGACTATAGCCTTTAAAAAATTTATTTACAATTGTATTTGAAAAATATCATGCACTACAGCCTTTGAAAAATTTCATGTTCTACAGCCTTTGAAAAATTTCTTGAGCTATAGTCTTTGAAGGATTTCATGGAGTATAGCCTTTGTAAATTTCATGGATTATAGCATTTGGAAAATTTCATGGACTATAGCCTTCGAAAAATTTCATGCAGTATAGTCTTTGAAGTTGAAAAATTTCACGGAAACCTACTCTTTGAAATATTTCATGGACTATAGCCTTTTAAAAATTTCATGGACCATAGCGTTTGAAAAATTTCATGGACTATTGCGTTTGAAAATTTTCATGTATTATAGTCTTTGAATATTTTCATGGACTGTAGTCTTTAAAAATTTCATCGATTTTAGTCCTTAAAATCCTTGTAAAATTTCGTGGACTAAGTTTTCGAAAATTTTTTATGGATTATAGCATTTGAATTCTTTGAAAATTTCATGGACTGTAGCATTTGAAAAATTTGATGGATTATAGTCTTTGAATTCTTTGAATAATTTCATGGACTCTAGCATTTGAAAAATTTGACGGACTATAGCCATTGAAAAATGTCATGGACTATATGGTTGGACAAAATTTCATGGAGTATAACCTTAGGAAAATTTCATGGATAATAGCTTATGAAAATTTTCATGGGCTATAGAGTTTGAAAAATTTGTTGGACTTTAGTCTTTGGAAAATTTCATGGCCCATTCTCTGAAAAATTTCATGGACTATAGTCTTTGAAAATATCAGGATGCCTTAGAAAAATAACATGGACCATCATAGCCTTTGAACTAGTTCATGGACTATAGCCTTTGATAAATTTCTTGAGCTATAGTCTTTGAAGGATTTCATGGAGTTTAGCCTTTGTAAATTTCATGGATTATAGCATTTGGAAAATTTCATGGACTATAGCCTTAGAAAAATTTCATGCACTATAGTCTTTGAAGTTGAAAATTTTCACGGAAACCTACTCTTTGAGATATTTCATGGACTATAGACTTTGAAAAATTTCATGGTCCTCAAACTTTAATAATTTCCTGGATTATAGCTTAAAAAATTTCACGGACTATAGCCTTCGAAGAACTTCATGGTCTATAGTCTTTGAGAAATCATGGTCTATAAAATTTAAAAATTTTCATGGACTATAGCCTTTGAAAATTTTCATGGACAACAGCCTTTGAAAAAATAGTCATTGAAAATTTTTATGGACTATAGTGTTTGTAAAATTTCATGGACTATAGTCCTTGAAAATTTTCAGGGACTGCAGCCGTTGAAAAAATAATTTTTTAAATTTTCATGTACTTAGAGCCTTTGAAAAATTTCATGGATGATATCCTGATTAATTTCATGGTCTATTGAATTTGAAAAAATAGTCTTTAAAAATTTTCAGGGACTATAGTCTTTCAAAAAATTCATGGATTATAGTCTTTGAAGAATTTCACAGTCTATAGTCTTTAAAAAATTCATGAACTCTTGTAAATGAAAATTATCATAAACTATAGTCTTTATATAATTTCATTGGCTACAAACTAGGAAGAATTTCATGCATTATAGACTTTGAATATTTCATTATTATAGTCCTTAGAAAACTATGAGCTATAGTCTTTGATAATTATCATGGAGTATAGTCTTTGAAAATTTCTTTGACTATAACCTTTGAAAAATTTCATGGACTATAGTCTTTGAAAAGTTTCATGTACTATAGTATGAAAAATATCATGGACTATAGTCCAAGAATATCATAGACTATAGACTTTCAATAATTTCATTGAGTATAGTCTTTGAAAAATTTCATGAGCTTTAGCTTTTGAAAAATTTTATGAACTATAGCCTTAGGAAAATTTCATGGAGCATATAGCCTTTGGAAAATTTCATGGACTGTAGTCTTGAAGAATGTCACGGGCTATAGTCTTTGAAGTCTGAAAAATTTCACGGAAACCTAGGCTATGAAACATTTCATCGAATTATAGCCTTTGAAAAATTTCATGGTTTATAAACTTTAAAAAATTTCCTGGACTATAGCCTTGAAACATTTCATGGGCCTTTGAAAAATTTCTTGGTCTATATTCTTAGAAAAATTTTGTCTATTAAATTCAAAATATGTCATGGACTATAGTCTTTGAAATATTTCTGGTCTATAGTCTTTGAAAAACATCATGGACTATAGTCTTTGAAGTCTTTGAAATATTTCATGCTCTCTAGCCTTAGAAAAATTCATGGACTACAGATTTGAGGAAATTTCATGGACTAGAGTCTTTGAAAAATTGCATGGACTATCGCCGTTGAAATACTTCATGGACTATAGTCTTTTATATATTTCATGGACAGTAGCTTTTGAAAAATTTCCTGAATTACCAAAGGCTATATTCCATGAAATATTTCAAAGGCTATATCGTCCATGAAATATTTCAACGGCGATAGTCCATGCAATTTTTCAAAGACTATAGTCCATGAAATTTCCCTAAATTTGTAGTCCGTGAAATTTTTCAAAGGCTAGAGAGCATGAAATATTTCAAAGACTATAGTCCATGATGTTTTTCAAAGACTATAGTCCAGAAATATTTCAAAGACTATATAGTCCATGACATTTTTCAATGACTATAATCCATCAAATTTTTCAAAGGCTATAGTCCATGAAATATTTTAAATGTAAAGACTACGGTAATGAAATATTCATATATTATAGTCTTTGAAGAATTTCATTGGCTATTATCTATGAAGTATTGCATGCAGTATAGTCTTGGAAATAATTCATGTGCTGAGGGATTTGAAATATTCCATGAGCTATTGTGTTTGAAAATTTCATTTACTATAGTCTTGTTAAACTTAATGGACCATAGTCTTTGAAAAATTTTATGAACTATAGCCTTAGGAAAATTTCATGGAGCATATAGCCTTTGGAAAATTTCATGGACTGTAGTCTTGAAGAATGTCACGGGCTATAGTCTTTGAAGTCTGAAAAATTTCACGGAAACCTAGGCTATGAAACATTTCATCGAATTATAGCCTTTGAAAAATTTCATGGTTTATAAACTTTAAAAAATTTCCTGGACTATAGCCTTGAAACATTTCATGGGCCTTTGAAAAATTTCTTGGTCTATATTCTTAGAAAAATTTTGTCTATTAAATTCAAAATATGTCATGGACTATAGTCTTTGAAATATTTCTGGTCTATAGTCTTTGAAAAACATCATGGACTATAGTCTTTGAAGTCTTTGAAATATTTCATGCTCTCTAGCCTTAGAAAAATTCATGGACTACAGATTTGAGGAAATTTCATGGACTAGAGTCTTTGAAAAATTGCATGGACTATCGCCGTTGAAATACTTCATGGACTATAGTCTTTTATATATTTCATGGACAGTAGCTTTTGAAAAATTTCCTGAATTACCAAAGGCTATATTCCATGAAATATTTCAAAGGCTATATCGTCCATGAAATATTTCAACGGCGATAGTCCATGCAATTTTTCAAAGACTATAGTCCATGAAATTTCCCTAAATTTGTAGTCCGTGAAATTTTTCAAAGGCTAGAGAGCATGAAATATTTCAAAGACTATAGTCCATGATGTTTTTCAAAGACTATAGTCCAGAAATATTTCAAAGACTATATAGTCCATGACATTTTTCAATGACTATAATCCATCAAATTTTTCAAAGGCTATAGTCCATGAAATATTTTAAATGTAAAGACTACGGTAATGAAATATTCATATATTATAGTCTTTGAAGAATTTCATTGGCTATTATCTATGAAGTATTGCATGCAGTATAGTCTTGGAAATAATTCATGTGCTGAGGGATTTGAAATATTCCATGAGCTATTGTGTTTGAAAATTTCATTTACTATAGTCTTGTTAAACTTAATGGACCATAGTCTTTGAAAAATTTAATGAACTATAGTCTTAGATAAATTTCATGGACTATAGCCTTTAAAAAATTTATTTACAATTGTATTTGAAAAATATCATGCACTACAGCCTTTGAAAAATTTCATGTTCTACAGCCTTTGAAAAATTTCTTGAGCTATAGTCTTTGAAGGATTTCATGGAGTATAGCCTTTGTAAATTTCATGGATTATAGCATTTGGAAAATTTCATGGACTATAGCCTTCGAAAAATTTCATGCAGTATAGTCTTTGAAGTTGAAAAATTTCACGGAAACCTACTCTTTGAAATATTTCATGGACTATAGCGTTTGAAAAATGTCATGGACTATTGCGTTTGAAAATTTTCACGTATTATAGTCTTTGAATATTTTCATGGACTGTAGTCTTTTAAAAATTTCATGGATTGTAGTCCTTAAAATCTTTGTAAAATTTCGTGGACTAAGTTTTCGAAAAATTTTATGGATTATAGCGTTTGAATTCTTTGAAAATTTCATGGACTGTAGCATTTGAAAAATTTGTTGGATTATAGTCTTTGAATTCTTTGAAAAATTTCATGGACTCTAGCATTTGAAAAATTTGATGGACTATAGTCTGAAAATTTCATATCCTATAGTCTATCAGAAATTTCATGGGCTAATGCTTTTGAAAAATTTCATGGACTATAGCCTTTGGGAAATTTCACGGATATAGCATTTGAAAAATTTCATGGTCAATAAATTTTAAAAAATTTCATGGATTATAGACTGAAAAATTCTGGGAATATAGTATTTCAAGAAATTCATGGACAATAGTTTGGAAAAATTGGATGGGCCATAGCCTTAGAAAAATTTAATGGACTACAACAATTGAAAATTTTCATGGACAACAGCCTTTGAAAAATTTCATGGACTACACCCTTTGAAAAATTTCATGTACTATAGCCTTTAAAATTTCATGGACTATAGCAATTGAAAAATATCATGGACAATAGTCTTTGAGAAATTTCCTGGACAATAGTCTTTATTTAATGGACTACAACCTTTGATAAATTTCATGGTCTAGAAACATTAAAAAATTTCATGGACTATTAGCCTTTGAAAAATATCACGGACAACAGATTTTGAAAAATTTACTGAGTCATAGCCTTTGAAAAATTTCATACACTATAGCCTTCGAAAATTTGATGGACTGAAAAAGTTCATGGTTTATAGTATTTGAAAATTTCACGTCAATAGTCTTAGAAAAATTTGATGGAAATATTTCATGTGCTAGAGCCTGAAAATTTCATGTACTATAGCCTTTGAAAAATTTAATGGAGTGCAGTCTTTGAAAGATTTCATAGGCTATAGTCTTTGAAGTTGAAAAATTTCGTGGAATATTACTCCTTGAGATATGGTATTACTTACAGTCTGAAAAATTTCATGGTCTACAAACATTTAAAAAATTTGCCGGACTATAGCCTTTGAAAAATTTCATGGACTATAGTCTTTGAAAAATTTACTGAAATATAGTCCTTGAAAAATTTCATGGATTATAGTCTGAAAAATTTCATGGACTATAGACTGAAAATTTCAGAATTTTTAAGGACAATTTAAGAAAAATTTCATGTGCTATAGCTTTTGAAAAATTTCAAGGACAATAGACTCTTAGACGAAGTAATATTTCATGGACTAAAGCCTTTGAAATAATTGCTGGACTTTCGCCGTTGAAAAATTTCATGGACTATAGCCATTGAAAATTTTACTGGACTATAGCCTTTGAATAACTTCATGGACTTTGAAAAATTTCATGGGTTAAAGCTTTTTAGAAATTTCATGGACTATAGTCCTTGAAAAATTTCTTGCACTATTATAACATCTGAAAAAAATCATGGTCAATAGACGTTGAAAAACTTAATGGTTTTTAGACTTTTAATATTTCATGGACTGTAACCTTTCAAAAATTTCATGTACTTTAGCTTTTAAAAACTTCATGGACTACAGCCATTGAAAAATATTATGGACTATAGTTTTGAAAAATTTGATGGTCTATAGCCTTTCAAAAATTTCATGGACAATAACCTTTGAGAAAATAATCTTGGAAAAATCTTATGGACTATAGTCTCAGTAAAAATATCATGGAGTATAGTCTTTGAAGGATATCATGAACTAAAGGCTTTAAAAAATTTCATGGACTATAATCTTTAAAATATTGCATGGGCTATAGTTTTTGAAAAATTTCATGGGCTAAATTCGTAAAATTTCATGGTGTATAGCCTTTGAAGAATTTCTTGGTCTATAACTTTAAAAAATTTCATGGATTATTGTTTGGAACATTTTCATGGACTATAGCCTATGAAAAATTTCATGGACTCTAGCCAGTGAAAAATTTCATGGACGATAGCCAGAAGAATTTCATGCATTGGAGACTGAAAATTTTATGGAATATAGGCTTTGAAAATTTCATCGACTTCAGCCTTCGAAAAATTTCTTGGACCACAGCTTTTGAATAATTTCAGGGACTATAGCATATTAAATACATCATGGGCTTCAGCCTTTGAAAAATTTCATGGAGTATACCATTTGATAAATTTCATGGTGTATAGCCTATGGAAAATTTCATGGAAATTGGTCTTTGCAAAATTTCATGGACTATAATCTTTGAAGTCACAAATTTCCGGAGTATTACACTTTGAAGAAATTCATGGGCCAGAGCCTTTGAAAAATGTCATGGACTATAGTCCTTGAAAAATATCAAGGACTATAGTACTTGAAATTTTTCACGGAAATTTTTCCGGAAAAAGTAATTTTTCCGGAAAAAAAAAATTTGCCGGAAAAAAATATTTTTCAGGAAAAAAAAAATTATTCACGGAAAAAAACTTTCTCCCGGAAAAAACATCTCCCTGAAAAAATATTTTTCCGGGAAAAAATTTTTTATGGGAAAAAAAAATTTTCGGGGATAATAAAATTGTTCGCGAAAAAAAAATTTTTTTCGGGGAATAAAATTTTTTTTCGGGAAAAAGAAATTTTTCAGGAAAAAAATTTTGCCGGGAGGAAAAAAATTTTTCCGGGGAAAAAAATTTTTCCGGGAAAAAAAAATTTTCCGGGAAAAAAAAATTTTCCGGGAAAAAAAAAATTTTCCGCAAAAAGAAAAATTTTTCCGGAAAAAAAAAATTTTCCCGAAAAAAAATAACTTTTCCTGAATAAAAAAAATTTTCGGGAAAAAAGAAATTTTTTCAAAAAAAAAAAATTATTCCAAAATGAAAAATTTCCGGAAAAAAAATTTTCCCGAAAAAAAAAATTTTTACCTAGAAAAATTTTCCGGAAAAAAGAAATTTTTCCAAAACAAAAAATTTTTCCAGAAAAAAAAAATTCCGGAAAAAATTCGTTCGGAAAAAAAGTGCCCAAAAAAAAAATTTTTTCCGAGAAAAAAAATTGTTCGGCAAAAAAAGATTTTTCCGGAAAAAAATATTCTTCAGGAAGAAAACAAAATTTTCTTGGGGTAAAAAATTTTTTTCCGGGAAAAAAGTTTTTCCGAAAAAAAAAACATTTCGGGAAAAGAAAACTTTTCCGGGAATAAAAAATTACTCAGGAAAAAAAAAATTTCTCCGGAACAAAAACCATTTCCGGAAAAAATAAATTTTCCGAAAAAAAATTTTCTGGAAAAAAAACTTTCCTGAAAAAAAAATTATACCGAAAAAAAATTTACCCGAAAAAAAATAATTTTTAGGAAAAAAGAAATTTTTCAAAAAAAAAAATTTTACCGAAAAAAAAATTTTCCGGAAAAAAAATTTATCCGAAAAAGAAGTAATCCAGAAAAAAAAATTTTCCGGAAAGAAAATTTTTTAGGCAAAAAAAATTTCAGGAGAAAACGTTTTCCAAAAAAAAATTTTCTGGAAACAAAAACTTTTTCCGGAAACAAAAATTTTTCCGGGAAAGAAGAATTTCTTCGGTAAAAAAAATTTTTCGGGAAAAGGAAACTTCCGAGAAAAAACATTTCCGGAAAATAAAATTTTTGTGGAAAGAAAAAATTTTTCCGGGAAAAAAAATTAAAAAAAATTTTTTTCGTAAGAAAAAAATTTTCCGGAAGAAAAAATTTTTCCGGAAGTAAAAAATTTCTCCGGAACAAAACCATTTTCCGGAAAAAAACAAATTTTTTGGATAATAACAATTTTTCGGGAAAAAAAAATTTTTCCGGAAAAAAAAAATTCCGAGAAAAATTATTTTCCGAAAACAAAAATTTTCCGGAAAAAAAAATTTTCCCGAAAATAAATATTTTTTGGAGAAAAAATTTTTCCTGAGAAAAGAAATTTTTCCAAAAAAAAATTTTGCCGAAAAAAAAAATTTAACCGGAAAAAAGTATTCTCGAAAAAAAAAATTTTTCCGGAAAAAAAATTGTTTCGGCAAAAAAAAATTTTTCCGGAAAAAAAAATTTTTTTCCAATAAAATTTTTATTCCGGAATAAAATTTTTTTTTGGAATTTTTTTTTCCGGGAAAATTTTTTTTTCAGGAAAAAATGTTTTTTTTCGGAAAATTTTTGTTTCCGGAAAAATGTTTTTGAAAAATTTCATGTACTACAACTTTTGAAGAATTTCATGGACTATAGCTTTTTAAAAATTTGATGGACTTGAGCCTTTGAATATTTCATGTACTATAGCTTTTGAAGAATTTCATGGCCTTTGAAATTTATCATGGAGTGTAGTCTTTGAAGGATTTCTTGGAGTATAGCCTTTGAATTTTTAAAATTTTACGGAATATTACTCTTTGAAATATTTCATGGGCTTATAGTTTTTGAAAAAATTTCTGACAATAGTCTTCGAAATATTTCATGGACTATAGCCTTTTTAAAATTTCATGGATTATAGCGTATTAAAAAATTCGTGGACTTCAGCCTTTGAAAAATTTCATGGCGTGTAACCTTTCAAAAAGGTCGTGTACTACAGCCTTTGAAAATTTTCATGTACTATAGCCTTTGAAGAATTTCATGGACTATAGCCTTTGAAATATTTCATGGACTAAAGACTTTAGTTTTGATAAATTTGATGGACTATAGCCTTCGAAAAATTCATGGACTATAACCTTTTTAAAAAACTGCATGGACTTTGAAAAATTTTTTTTTCGAAAAAAAAATTTTTTTCCGGAAAAATTACTTTTTTCCGGAAAAATGTTTTTGAAAAATTTCATGGACTACAGTCTTTGAAAAATTTCATGGCTTATAGTCTGTAAACATATCAAAATATAATTTACGGCACTAAGGACGACTCTATTATTTTACGATACGAAATAATAATTTTGCCTTATAGTGCTATTCATAATAATTTTATTATCTATACTCCAAATATGCAGAAAGTTACGTGTTGGCCACATCAGAGTTTTTAATAGGAATTTTAAAATTACTTAAAATTACGATACAAACTCCAGATTTGATGAATTAAACGGAAAAATGTATGTTTGTAGGAATGGTGTAATAGAGAGGGTAATGGGAAAAGGAGACAGGGTTAGGGAGGGGGGAAAGTAGAGTGGATGAAAGAGAGAGGTGGAAGGGAGAGAGGGGAAAGAGGAGAGACAACGAGTGGAGAGGGGGATAGGGAGGGGGGGATAGGGAGATGTATCAATAATGCAAGAAATAGTAAAGTAGGTCTTTAATAGAATAGTTTTCTGTGGTGTTGTCATTTGCGCCATTAACTGATTCACATTATCTATCTACTACAGTATATTTTGAAGCGTGTTTGTGTACTTGTGTGTTAGTGTATTTGTGTGTTTCTGTATTTGTGTGTTCGTGTGTTTGTGCATGGAACTCCTCCCAAACGATAAAAGCTAGAATTACCAAATTTGGTACGATTCTTCCCTACATCCTATCTTATTGAATGGTGAAGATTTGTTCAACCGGGATTAATCAGTTCTGCCAAACTAGGGGATTAACATTTTTCCATAAGATAACACGTATGAATCCATTTCTTGACTTGCAGGGTATTCTTCCTTCAAGCATAAAAATAGGTAAATATGGACCGATTTTTTTCGATTTTACTTTATTCGATGAATAAAACTCTATACTATCTTATTCCTGTGAAGATTACATGTTAAACTGTCGAAATTTTCAGAAATAGGCCATTTCTTTCGAAATTTTGTGGATTTCTCGTACTCTTTCCGGGTGTTGCCAAGGCATTTGCCGGCATTGTTACCTCCGATTCAATTAGCTACAATGAAGCTTATGTATAGACGAAAGTTTAGCGTTATTCGATTCGCACTTTTGTTTAAGCAACGAAACTATCGATGCTTATGGATAGCAACGTAAATAGATACCGATTATTATTCAGGAAGCATTTATTGATTAAAGTAATTGAACCTTCTTTCATCTATTGAATACTGGAATCTTACATTTTTTGTAAGTAAAATCATTATATTCTACATTATAATGTTTATTAACGTAAATAAGCTCACGTATCCGGTGTACATTTACCAGTCAGTGTTCAATCATGGACAACTGTACGTTGCTTTTTCAAGACATAAAAGTAAATATTTGAGCGAGGCATAATTACACAAGAAATGAAGCTGGATTTGGCAAAAGTAATAGGATGGGAAATAAAATTATCATTATATTTGAATGTAATAGGCTCGGGAGCGAATTGTTACAAGCAAATATGATTAATTGTTAAGAAAAGTTAATTGTAATTTAAAAAGTATCTACTATATATTTTAAAGAGTTTGTATGTTGTGCTGTAGTAGCTTCGCTAAATCCGTTGAAATTCAACTTGAAATTCTGCTAGTTATTAATAAATTATTTGAAAGAAATCCGCATAAACATTACGTGGGTACAGCCGGAATGCCTCCTCATGAACTGAAGCCGTTACCATGCTCCTTAAAAACCTAATGCCATTGAAAGGACTTTGTAATGGTACAAGACTTACTGTTACTCGAATACAAACACACATAATCAAAGCAAAATTGATCGGTGCAGCAAACTCAGACAAGGTACTTATTCCAAGGATTCAAACGAAAACAATTCCCCATACGATTGATTTTTTCAATGACAATAAATAAGTCACAAGGCCAAACATTTGATAAAATGACTTTACCTACCTAAGCCTGTTTTTAGTCATGGACAATTATATGTTGCTCTATCAAGAGTCAGTTCGTTTGATACACTTACTGTAATGTCACGAAAGAATCCATAAATTGACAATTGTGTCTTTAGAGAAATATTTTATTAAAAAATATGTTCAAAAAAATTAAATAAATGCCTGAATGTTAAATTAATAACCTTTAAGATCTGCTAGATCGGCGTATGCTACGCCGGGTAAAACTACTAGTGTATGTATGTTTCCACAGTTTAGAAAAATCACAATTTTCCAGTGGGGGGGGGGGGGGGGGGTCCGGACCCGGTGGACGCCCACCTCCCCCCGTGTACGCGCCACTGACCTAAATTATCAACCGAATTCCAACAATGATAGTACATATACATAATTCTATTTTATCTAGTAAGCTACAGCTGCCTTTAATGGAGCTATCTGAATTATCAACCGCATTCCGGCGATAAGGCGAGCTCCATACTTATTTTATGCTTAATATGCTGTAGAAATAAAATTCCTTGGATCGCAAAAAATGTTATGGTGTTCGGGCTAAATAAAAAAATCCCACAGCAGTCATAAATACCTTATTTCGCAGCAAAACAATCGCTAACCAAGTGGTACTCTAAGTCATTAAGTAAGCTTTTATACGTGGACCTCGTTTAAGATATGCGCACGTCTGGTTTCCAAGGAAACATTTTCAATTGGCTCTTCTTAAAAAAGTATTAATTTTCCGAAATTTTACAGTAAATTGTAAGAATAATGTCACTTGTTGGTTATCTCGGACCATTTCAATTCGTATTGGCAACTTAATGGTATCGTCTTGGCGAGCCTTCAGCTCGCTTTGTCTTTAATCGGGTGTAGGCCACTGAGGGCGCTGAGGAGCCCTTCGCTATGCTGGAACGAAAGAATCCCTCACCATGTGGGCGGTGACTGGGAGGGTAAATGTCAAAAATTACAAAGGGGTCCGGGATAACCAACTCGTGCATAAATGTTATTAAAAAATCTCGTATTTGGAAACTATTCGCATACTCTGGAAATAAACTTCTTTTCAGTCATGTGAATATGCTACAGATCTATGCAATGGAATTCCTATAAGTCGAACGCCTATAACTCAAGTCTTACAAATATTTTAATGTGTGTGTGTATGTCCTTTATACGTTTTTACACCGTTGAAGCTATCGAATTAAATAGTTTCATGGGCCATCCCATGGACCAAAGGAAGAACTTGGTCTAGGTTTGCAGACCGTGGAGTCTCTTATACCCCATGGGTTCAACAAAATACTATTTCCATAAGAATGCATGGGAATTGGTGTGGAGAAACCCCAAAACACCATGCAGACCTTCACTGATGTGGATATAAATATACCTAAATATTAACTTACGATCACGAGAAATGGCTTACTATTTTACGCATGAAATACTGAATATTTTAATTCTGTTCATGTTTTCGCATATTACATGCTGAATCGCTCAAAATTTTTCTTCAAGCACAAAATGTATCGGTTTAGATGACCATTTTCCAGGCGGCAACAAAGCTAAATTTCTTAAATGTTGTCCTCTTCAAAGGGAGATAGCCATGTAAAGATTAATGCAAGGAAAATCCATTCCGTGGCGTGCCGTAGAGGAAGAATAGCTAACTCCATGATAAAGGGTACAAATGGATTCATGCCTAAATATAGTCTATGAATACTTTTAAAGTGAGTCAAATGATTTATAAGGAATATTAGAACATTGTTATCTTTTACCATTAACACTGAAAGATTTATCACAACATAAATCGATACATCTACTTACATTTGTAACCAAGATGTTTTTTATTGTTTACGTTTTGGCTAATAGTATTGACATAATTCACATAATTTTATTGCTGCTTTAAAGGATTCGGTGCATCTATCCATGTGAATATTAAGTAAGGCGTTAATGCGTAATTATATTAATGGTAAAACTTTACAATACAATGCATAAAATAGTAAATGTTAATGTAAGCATCGCTTGAATAATTAAGTAATGGGGAAAGTTTGCTCCGAGCACTAAAAATCGTTTGCTACTTAAAATAAAACTTTTCCGAGCGAAGCCGGGCGTTTCAGCTAGTGTTTCATAATTCGAAGCGAATTCATCATAGAAGACACAATCTTTTTCGTGTTATATTTTTGCTACAACTCGAGTTTTCTGTAAGTAGAATATTTTTTTTTTCATTCGAGGTCCGACTTACAAAAGTTCCACTGCATACATTTCAATAACATACATTTTTACTGCTACTTCATTTCTTAATTAACTTTAAAGATGAAATCGTTTCGGACGAAATATAAAATCTTCAACTCACCGTCGATGAAAGCTAAAAAAACGTTTCTAATTTTAATGGGGAAATGTTGCCGCATAGGAGGGAACCTTCGCGAAGCATCGGAATTCGCCCTACGTGGCTTACGGACAATTCACCGACCACAATACACCGAAGGAAAATTCACCGACGGAAAATTCACCGAAACCACAATTCACCGAATCACAATTCACCGAAAGGTAAATTCACCGACCCACAATTGATCGAATGCAGTATTCACCGAAATTTCCAATTCACCTTATGAAGACGGGGAAGAGCGGAAGTAATATAAGCGGAATGTTGGCAACAATGACACGTAACAATAAACCATTAACGTTTAAGGAGGAATGGGTATGGGGAAGATAGAAGGAAGATGGAATAGTATGACAAAATGAAATAATGGCATCATGGATATCCTTCCATTACAAATAACTCGTACATGAATAATAAATAAACAAATTAAACTCACGGGAGTAGGGGGAGAAGAAGGGGAAGGTTAAACATTAAAGAAAGTAATGCTGGCACCATGGGTGTCAATCGATTGCAAATAACTCGTAGATGAATAATTAACAATAAAAAAACAAATTACGCACTCAACGCTTATGGTAGGGGGAGGGAAGGGGGAAGGTTAAACATTTAAAAACAGAATACTAGCACCATGGGTGTCATTCGATTACAAATAACTCGTACATAAATAATTAACAATAAATAAACAAATTACGCACTCTACGCTTATGGTAGGGGGAGGGAAGGGGGAAGGTTAAACATTTAAAAACGGAATACGAGCACCATCGATGTCATTCGATTGCAAAAACTCGCAGATGAATAATAAACAATCAATAAACAAATTACGCACTCAAGGCTTAAGGGAGGGGGAGGGAAGGGGGAAGGTCAAACATTTAGAAACGTAATACTGTCACCATGGGTGTATTTCGATTGCAAATAACTCGTAGGTGAATAATAAACAAATCATGCACTAATGGCTTATGGTAGGGGGAGGGACGGGGGAAGGTTAACATTTAAAAACAGCATACTAGCACCATGGGTGTCATTCGATTGCAAGTAACTCGTAGATGAATAACAAACAATAAATAAACGACTTACGCAACCAAGGCTTATGGTAGGGGGAGGGAAGGGGGAAGGTTAACATTCAAAAACAGAATACTAGCACCATGGGTGTCATTTGATTGCAAATAACTCGTATGTGAATGATAAACAATAAGTAAACAAATTACGCACTCAACGCTTATGGTAGGGGGAGGGAAGTTGGAAGGTTTAACATTCAAAAACAGAATACTAGCACCATGGGTGTCATTCGATTGCAAATAACTCGCATGTGAACAATAAACAATAGATAAACAAATTACGCACTCAACGCTTATGGTAGGGGAAGGGAATGGGGAATGTTAAACATTCAAAAACAGAATACTAGCACCATGGGTGTCATTCGACTGTAAATAACTTGTATGTGAATAATAAACAATAAATAAACAAATTGCGCACTCAATGCTTATGGTAGGGAGAGGAGAGGGGGAAGGTTAAACATTAAAAAACGGAATACTTTCACCACGGGTGTCATTCGATTGCCACTAACTCGTAGATGAATAATTAATAATAAATAAACAATTTACGCACTCAGGGCTTATGGTAGGGGGAGGGAAGTGGAAAGGTTAAACATTTAAAAACATAATACGAGCACCATGGGTGTCAATTGATTGCAAATAACTCGGAGATGAATAAGAAAGAATAAATAAGGAAAGGGACGCATGCAAGGCTTACGGTAGTGTGAGGAGTTGGTAATTTTTAAACATTTAAAAGCGGAATACTAGCACAATGGGTGTCATTTGATTGCAAATAACTCGTAGATGAATAATAAACAATAAATAAGTAGATGACGCATTCCAGGCTTATGGTAGGGGGAGGAGAGCGGGAATACAACAATTGGCATGGTTAGTTAAAAACGCGGAATTACGCCCAAATTTGAGCGAATCCGAATAGAAGGATAAATTGACTTTCAAATTAAGAAATGTTCCTTTTTTTAAAAAAATATTTTTGGTCTGTAGAACGCATGTCAAATTTTCCAATTTTCATTTGCAATAGGAACAAGGGTTGCTGAGCGGAATTTTAAATATTACATATTATCTTACGAGAAATGAAAATAATTGCTAGAGGTCGATCTCGCGACATTTTTCGAGATATATTACGCCGTTACCTTCATATATCCCATTTAAATATCCTGTCAAATTTTCGATCCTCTGTGTACACCATTTAACGAATTGTCAGAATTTCGATACAGCGTGACACACGGACCAAACAAACAACCAGTCAGAGGACAAACCAATTAATACTGCCTTTTATTATAATTGGAATCTTGCACATCAGCAGACGGACGAATAAGGTGAAAACAGAACTTTAAAAAATAACACGAAATAAATCCAAAATCTAAGAAATCGGAATTACAAAGTGGTCATAGGATAAGTATGTATGTACTTCGATTTTTAAAGACGCAAACATAAATGAACAGAGAATGATAACTCTCCTAAAATTCGAAACAACAAGGCAAGCTTCATTTATGACGTTCAATAATCATAATAAAATTCGTTGTATAATTTGTACATCGAGAAGAATACCTTAATGGTTTGTCTCAGATCCGGGGCCATGTTTTGGAAGACTACCTGCTCTTCCATTTCGACGCTCATTAGAGAGGATCAGCGACCCTCACTAGGACTCGGTGTAGTCTATCCTCACAGCGGGTGGTGAAATTCCCGATCTATCATTGCAAAATTGCAATACTTTTTGCAAATAAGACGATTGAAAGTTACATCATTGCATTGCGGTGAAAATCCTGATTATTGGCGTTTTTTAAACGAAATTCTACGATACATATTAACGGAATTAGTATTCTTTTCACGATTACAATACTATCTCTATACATACGATATACTACATATATAGGAAAGTAAAAAATCAATTCATAATTTCGTTACGTTACGTATAACTTTTTTTTAGCACTTTGCTGTACGAGCATACGAACTTATACATGACGCACTTGGTCGATTCGTGAATGTGAGTCTGATTTTTTTGGGGTTTTGCTTCGCCCCCTGGATTCTCCACTGATTTCTATATGAGAAAGTTTGTACAATGTACATTATACCGATTTTTTCATTTTGTACAACAGTGAGCTCTTGGAAATCTGATCACTTAAATTTTGCTATTAAAAACAGTTTCTAATTTCCTTTCACGTTCCTAAGAATCCGCTAGGAACAAAAATTTCTCTCTCATACCATTATTTTCGTCTCAAACTCAGGGGCAGTCGAATTTACGGCCCCTGTTACCACAAGGGAAAACAAAAGAGAGGGATGGGGGAGGAAAGCGAAGGATGTAAGAGGGGTGGGGAAAGAGCCCTAGGGAAGTGTAACGAAGCCCGATGCGGTGGAAATAAGAAAACCCAAGTGCCGCCTTTTATTATCGGTCGCCGGGGTAGGTAGAAACTGGAGGCTTGCACTGATACCGACTTTCGTGTTTGCATCTAAACTTTAGCCTCGCCATATTTTTTCGTATTCGACGGATATGAAGATGTTGTCTTTTTTCAACGAAAATGAGTTATGACTAACGCAATTTGAGCGAATACGAGACCAACGCATTTGTCGCACCCAGTGAGGTGCCGCCCTAAGGCGGTGTCTTACCTGCTTACCGCCTATAGACGGCCCTGGTGGTATCAATAAATAAGGTATTTGTTACAATAAAGTGACGTTTGAATGGCGAGAATTCTCGCCATCCGTACGCAACGTGATAAGTTTTTTTGCATGTATAGTTTTTCCACGTTTTAAAATAATATCTAATATAATATTTACATTTTTACACATTTCCGTTGCCTATTCACGGGTTTCATGCTTATAAAACATAAAAGTTAACATTTCTGAAAGGAGTAATTACACAAGAAATGATGCTGGACTTGGCGAAAGTGATACGGTCGTAGATCAAATTATCGTTATATTTGTATGCCAAACACTTGGAAGCGGTTTATATACAAACAAATTTGGTTGGTAATTAACTACTAATGAAAATATTACATTTGACGATTAAATCACGTTTTAAAATGTTTAAAATTTCAGAACAATAGAAAACTATTAACGGTAAAACCACAGGTGATTTTCGTTCCAACTGATTGTGAGGTGAAAATTCACTTAAAAGAAAAGAACGTTCTCTTTTTTACAATAATGTTTTAATTATTTTTCTTAACTATATGGCCACCTTATGGTATATCGTCAACTCGTCGTAGTCAATTCGTCGCAGGACAAACTCGTCGCACGTCACTTCGTCGCAGGACAAACTCGTCGCGCATTGCCCCATAAGGAAAGGCCGTAAATCAGTGTAGGGGTTTTTAAGTTTGCTTTTTAAATTATTTCCCGTCAAGTTTCGAACTCATTTAAATTATCATAAAGATTTAGCGTAAATTGTTAGTTACTATCGGAAAAAGTTGAATCAAAGCCAGCGTTCAATCATGGACAACGTTACCTATTCACAAGTTTCATGCTTACAAAACATTTCAGAAAGGCATAATTACACAAGAAATTAAGCTGAGTTTGGCGAAAGTGATACGATAGGAAATGAAATGATCGTTATATTTGAATGCAACACACTTGGAAGCGGATTGTTTACAAATAAATTTGGTCAATTGTTAAGAAAAGCTAAGTGAAAAAGTATTCTTTATAGGTGGTTTCCAGTTTTTAGTAGAATAAAATGTTTTCGTATATATTGCATACGCCCTAGAACTGATAGCGAAACTAAATTCACAAAATCCATTGAAATTCAACGAGCACTTACACTTCCTTAAACATTAAACGTCATATCTCAGCTTCAATCACTCCAATATGAACAATTATTTTTATCGTCATATAGCCTATGTTACCCGCGGGGAAAAATTATAGATCTATGCGAAGTGTGGTCGCGATATCTTCAAAGGTGTGGAAATCACAATCTGTGAAGTCTACGTCTAATTATTTACGTTACTGATGCAGTTTTAAAAACTGTTTGCTTATGAAGAACTCTATTCAACACGAAAATATCATTGAAACTATTTATTATTAATCCTACACCAAGCATATTTCAAATTCAGAATTTTTGCAATTTCGAATTTTTCGAAACGGTTTTATCCAAAAACATATAACCGTTACAAATTTCAAGTTCAGCTGAAAGTGCCTTATAATTTTTGTTCTCGTATGGGACAATATTATCATTAGAAACCTTTTATTAGTACTACTTCAAGAAATCAGCATATATTTGGTTTCCGTGTAAACAAAGCAAAATTAAAAAACAACATACATTGTACAAACTTTCTCATATATGGGTACTAATGCGTCGTTTAGTTATCTTTAGAAAATGAAAATTGTATGATCCTGTTTTTAGAAAATCCAATTTTTGTTCAAGTTGCCCAAGAATAAACTAGCCTTATGTTCATTCAGTGAGAAAAATGAAATACGTAGTATTATTGTAGATGTATACTCAAGTAACTGTACGAAATTTGATCAAAATCGTTAGAGCCGTTTTTGAGAAAATCGAATTGTTGTTAAAGTTGCCTATAATAAACTAGTCTTATATTCATTTTTTGTGAAATATGAACTATACATTATTATTGAGGACGTAAACACAAGTAACTGTACGAAATCTGATCAAAATCGTTCGAGCAGTTTTTGAGAAAATCGAATTATTGTTAAAAATGTGTAGAATAAACTATTCTTCATTACTGAGCAATGTCAACCATTTCTACGTATACTCTGCTCAGTATGATAAAATGCCTAAGTACGAGATTTCATTCATTTTTGCCCTACCGTTTAGGCTTCAGAGCCAGTAACAGACAGACGGCATTGCAAAAACCACTTTTTCGGATTCAGCGACACCTAAAACATATATTTCCATAAAAATCTCGAGGTGGAATTTTTTCGCGAAAACAATACTTTCTCGATACTTCGTATGAGAAAGTAAAAACGATATTACCTACGTTAAATGTTTTACCATTTTTAATGCATTGGATTCAAATCCGGCGGCAATGGGAGTTGTCATGGCTGCTTTTAATTGGTGTTGTCATAAAACTAATAAAATCGCGTATTTTTCTGATTCTAAATGTATTTTTACGATAATTCGATCAGGATTCTGAACTATTAAGTCTCAAGTTCGAACTATGTTTCTAAGTAATATTAAAATTCAAATGAAAAATAAGCTGCAGTCACCCCCATGTTATTCAAATGGGGAAAATTAAAAAAGGGAATATTAAAAAAAAATTAGAATGATCAATCAAATGGGTTTAAAACCCGACTACACCACTTAACTCTTTATTCCGGTTAAAATGATACCCTTTTCTTGCTTCTAAGTGCTGTCAATTGCTGATTTATAGAAAAACACACACACAAACACTTTTCTTTATAGATATCTATAGACTATAGATAGACTAAAGATAGGTAGATAGATGCAGATTACTATTTAACCACTAGCAAAACTGCCCGGCGTTGCTCGGGTTGATATGATATTTGGCACTTTCCAATGTTAAAAACTTAAAGTAAATACCTTTTTTCATGATTAAATACTACATTTTACCGGAAATCGGCTTTGATGGGATTTATGTCTTTTAGAAATATAAAGTTGATTTTTTCAGATTAATAGATTTTTATCCCGAGTTCGTATATTCATTTTAAGAAATATAAATTTGCAAAAGAATAAAATTTTGCGAGTCAAGCAATCGATTTTTACTTGTTATCTTATGGAAAAATGTCAATGCCCTTTAATGGCAGCACTGACTAATCCCGAATTCACTAATAAAGAAATCGCAACAAAATTTATTTTATAATCATTATAATTGTTATTTACATAATATATGTATCTTGCAATATACAGTTTACAAGTGAAGTTCAAGTTTCCTGCTGTAAATAAGTCTATCGCGGAACCCTTGGATTTCCTCGGGTCACAGTTTGAAGACCTTTGTCGTAGAAAGCGTCGAAAGATTCTTTCAGGGATAAGTACATACATGAAGGAGCGCGTCCCACGTCAGGAGGCAAACCTTCCTCCACACCCTAATCACGGGGGGGGGGGGGGGGGGGGGGATACACTTCGAGGTTGAAAGGGTAGAGAGTGGAGCTTCCAATGGTATATGGTCAGAATCGAAAATGTTCCTTCCCGCTGAAACGGAAAGGAAAACATTTAAAATAGCCTCCTCACGGGTAACACTAATTTTTATTGAAGACAGAAACCGAATCTTGACGAATTAGCGGAAAAATACGTTTAGAACAAGGGTCTTAAATTCGCGGCCCGCTTGTTCATTTTATGCGGCCTTCTCACTGATCTTCTTCTAATTATATTATTCGGCCCGGCTCATTGTCGAACAATTTTTCCAATTTGGAAATATTTTTAGTCCTTTTGAAGTGTAAGTTTCTCATTTTTGGCCCGCGAACGATTTGCATTAGAGATCTCTGGTTTAGAATCAGAAAAAAAGAAGTGATTTCATCAGTTTTATTACAACAATTACAAACTACCTTTGGTGGTTGACAATTTTCGTGGGTATGTCACTCTAATATCCTTATGTTTCATTCTTTAATCATATAATTATTTATTTATTATGCATATATATTCCGAGTCATAAAAACTCCTCAAAATATTTTTTTAAAGATTAAATTTGGAAACTTTCCTTTAATAATATTTTGCATTTGACAACTTATGTATGGAGGAAGTCATGTGTTGTACACCTCCGTTTATTTATTAGTAAGGCCGGCGAAATTTCGTCTAATTAATTTTTACCCGTTTTAAAATAATTATTAAAAAATGTATAAAATTGTCTTAATTTTCAAATTTAAATATGTATCAATAAAAATAATTTTAAAATTTCGATTAAAATAAACATCGAGAAAAATGTTGTTATAAAGGTAGTTAAATATAATTTTTATATCTTGCATTAAACGTTTGGACCAGACACCAAAATTTCCGATAAAGTGATCAAGTGCCAAAATTTCCGATGAATATTTTCAAATCCTATGGGAAATTTATCGGAAAATTACTTACCACTCATTCAAATTTAGTTTATATAGTTAATTTGTGTTTTTATTTTTAAATTTAAAATATATAAAACCAAATGCCAAATTTCCGCCCGCTCTGAATATTCCAATGAAAACAATATGAAATAGCATTTAAATAACGTAAATCAAAATAAGCATTATATTTCTTAATAAGTTCAATTAGTTTTTTTTTTCTTTTCTTAATAGCGTGTTCTTGTTGTTAAATTTAGATTTGCCATTATAAACTGGAAATTATTCTGTAATAAGCTTTGCTTTGTTCTTCATACAATGATAAATCTAATAAGGAAGGTTTTGTAAACATTTTACGAAGGTTTATATTGAAAGCTTCAACCGAATTTGTTTATGGAGGAATTTTTTTGTAACAACTCTTCAAATGAAATTTCTCTTTTTACAATATACATAAAGGTTTTAACCTTCTTTTACAGTATTGGGTAACCAATATACAATAACGTTCCTTTATTTTAAATAACTTATTATTTTAAATTTCTTATCTTAGAGCATTTATAAGAATTAGGCAAAATTTCGCAGCGTCTTCATTTCTTATTTCTAGTAATACTGACAGATTTTGAATCTGCAATGACAAATGCAATAAAACGCGAATTCCCCCAAACAAGGAATCGCGGATGTTATTTTCACTTCTCCCAATGCATATACCGTAAGATTCAATCCCATGGACTTCAAAAAAGGTATGAAACAGAGGCAGCATTCGCCTTGCAACTACGCCTATTACCTGCAATAGCATTTGTACCTATAGCACACGTCGTGGAAGCATTCGAATCACCTTGTGACAATAATCTCCTTCCTCCAGAAGCACAAGCTGTAGTGGATTATTACGAAGATACGTGGATTGGTCTTCCACAAAGAGGTCACCCACGTTTTTCTCACGACGTGTGGAACTGCTTTGACGGAGTAGTGGAAGGTTTGCCAAAAACCAATAATTCAATTGAAGGATGGCATCGTGGTTTTGAGCAGCAAATTTCTGCCGAACATCCTAGTATATGGAAATTTATTGCTGCCATCCAAAGGGAACAGAGCTTTCACGAAATCCAAATCGAGCAATATATACGCGGCCAAGAAGTTCCTCCTAGCCGTAAAAAATATAGAGATTGTGCGGAAAGAATAAATCGGCTTGCTTCAAATTTTGATGTTGGAAATATTTATGATTATTTACGTGGTATTGCACATAACATAGGTTATTAAAGTGATATGTAAAAATGAAAGAAACGTATTAAACAATACAGAAATAAATTGTTAAATTAATGAAATTACAGTTGTAAAATTTAAAAAAAATCTATCCATCAAAAGGCTTGGGAATGTTTCCATCCTTAACAACGAAATTCTTGCTTGTTATGTATAATGTAATGAACAACTCAACGTATAAGATTTTTGCTATATCTGCGTTTGCTTATTTGCATTTCATTGGAATAAAATTTAAAATAGTGTATTGTTATTTACTTCCATTGTAGATGAATATCTTTTTGTCATTTGGATATATATTATGAATTTTAGAACTAATAGATAATGATTTAACATGAACAAATTAATTATGCGGTAAGATGCTTAACACCAGAGATTGCAATCCCGGCGGGATTTTTCAATCCCGGGATTTCGGGATTCACTTTCTCCAATCCTGGGATCCCGGGATTGGCCTTTATTACGATTCTACGTATAAATAAAAAGAAAACGTTCTAGATGAATGAACTGCATAATAAAATATGACTTTTAGAATTAAAGGACTCCTATTATGTTCTACTGTAAGATTGTGAAATGTCATTATTGTTATGCACACCTATGCCATTTGAGCTATAAATTCAAACCAGAGCTGCAAACCACTTCAACATTTGGGAGTGGTTCGGTTCTAAATTTTTGGAAGTGGTTCGGTTCAGACGAGAATTTTGACAAGTGGTTCGGTTCAACTAAATTAATCATTTGAAATACTATTCAGAAATATTTTATCCAATATAAACAAATTACACATTCAGTATCAATCTGTAAGTAAATCAATCCGCAGTCATTATTATTTTAAATGAAAGAAGAATTTACTTAAAGAAAGGAAAATTTTATAGTTTAAATATATTACAATACCATCATCATCTTTATTTCTTTTTTTTACCTGTAATACATTATTTAGAGGAAAAAAGATTTATAACAATGGCCTTACCGTCCGTCTCCCAATATTTAACCTCTTTAGTTCTACCACCGGCACTTGCCTTTATTTTCCTTATTCCCACACACACACACACCCAGTGCCGCATTGATAATTTCCTCCCTCCACTCTCTGGGGTTCACCCTCTCTCCGTCTTCCACAAGACCTTTCTTTTAGTCCTTCCCCCGTCTTTCCCAGAACCCTCCCGAGGTGGTCCCCCGCCTTCAGCCTTTCCTTTCCCCTCCCCTTTATCCCTTTACAACCTACCGCAATAACCCTCTGAGACTGGTTCCTCCTTTCCCTCCCCTCCATTCCTTTCCGTCTTACACACTACCCTCCCTCCCCCCTCTCCACCCATTTTTCTCCATATATACTTTCTATTCTCACCATATCTGCATCTGACGATAGCATTGTTATGCAGTCGTAAGAGAAATAAAAGCAATGGAAGTTACAAAGCGTTATTTCTTTGGTTCATTTATAAAAAACAAAATAAAAATTCTTCGCTATATATATCAACGGTCCAGGAAAATTCAATGACCACAATTCACCGAAACACAATTCGTCGATTAGGAGAACTCTTTTCCGTGAGCCTCTATTAAGATTTCCTTGATTGAATGCTAGATTTAATTATTGAAGTAGACAGTTTCTTGCTTTCCAATGGCGATGATGCACGGCGTGGGGGGCAGAGAGAGGGAGGGGAGAGAGAGAGAGAGGTGGGAATTAGGGGAGAAGAAGAGTTATGCAGGAATGTAATAATAAAGAGGGTAATGGGAAAAGGAGACAGGGTGAGGGAGGGAGGAAAGGAGAGAGGGGAAAGGGGAGAGACAGAGAGAGGAAGATGTATCAGTAGTGCAAGAAAATAGTATAATACGTCTTTAATAGAATAGTTTTCTATGGGGATGTCATTTGCATCATTAATTAATTCACATTATTATTAATACATTAAAACATTATGCGGGTACAGCCAGAATGCCTCCTCATGAACTGAAGCCATTATCATGCTTCTTAGAAACCTAATGCCATTGAGAGGACTGTGTAATGGTACAACACTTACTGTTACTCGTTCAGGTAAGTTAAGGTAATCATGAACTTTAGTCACTTTTATTATCGAAGGAGTTCCAAGCTAATGAAGTTTAGTCACTTTTATTATAAAGGAGGTTTTAGCACTCAAGAAATCCCTAATTCAATTTTTAAAACATTTATTACTTTCATGTTTAATAAAAATTCAAGTGAATCACAAAACATACTCCTCAATAACATGGCTTACGGAAAATTGAATTGTGGTCGGTGAATTTTCCTAGATCCCAATAACACAAAGTAAAAAGCTATTGAAAAGATCTGAATCACGAAATGCGTTTCGACAAATAAATTACATTGGTTCCATTTGCGGCGCAACAGTGAAGAGAATATAACATAGAAAGGATATATTGACGAGCCTTCGGCTCGCTTTGTATTAATGGGTAGTCGTCTCCGGGCGCTACCCGGAACCAAAGTATCCCTCCTCGTTATCCGGTGATTGGGTTTGTAAATGTCAAGACCGGCCAATCAGTTTCTGTTAATGTTGTCTAAAATTTTCCATAAATAAAACATTTTGGTCATCGTGTATTTTAGTGTCTTCATTATGGAATGTAATATGCAGGAGGATAACCGACCAGTACCGAAATATATTATTTATAGCAACATGAACTGATTGTTGTTTGAAGTATACATATCAATTTACATAATAAAAGTGACTGAACTTGAGCTTGGAAACCCTTTGTAATAAAAGTGACTAAACTTAATTAGTTTGGAAATCCTCGAATAATAAAAGTGACTAAACTTCATGATTACTTAAGTTACTTACGTAGTTTTAAAAACAGTTCGCTTTGGAGAACTCTATGCCACACTTTGTGTTTCTTTCTTCGCAATTCTTATCGCCATCATTATAACCTATGTTACCTGCACGGTAAAATTATATACCTATGCGAAGTTTTGTGACGATTTCTTAAAAACGAAAACTAAGTAAAATCAGCAAGAACACAATAATCATCAAAAAATAAATCACTAAAGGAACTTACGAAATGATTAAATTTAATGAAAGACAAAAAAGGAAATAGGGAACGTTTAAGAAAAAGAGTGAATATTACCCTCAGACCATTAGCTCGATTCTCTCATCCACGAGTTCTGTAACAAGAAAATTGTCTACATCAACAATATTTAGGAAACAATGAAACTGTTTATCCTATCACAATCTGTGGAAAATCTACGTCCAAATATTTAAGTTATTTACGTAGTTTTAAAAATATCTTGCTTTGGAGAACTGTACGCCACAATGTAATGTGGCACCGAGAAATTGAAAAACGACATTACGCTGAAACATTTTCAATATAAATGCTTTGGACTGTCACTTTCGGCGACAAAGGGAGTTGTCATGGTAGCTTATAATGGGTATTCTAATAAAACTGATAAAATCACGTATTTTATTGATTCTAATTGCATTTCTATGCTAATTTGATAAGAATTCGAATTATGCCTCCGATAAAAATAAACATTTTTCTATTCTTCATAGAATTATTCAAGTCTCAGGTTCGTACCATATTTCTAAGTAAATTTAAAATTCAAGTGAAAAAAAGCTGCACAAGTCCCTTTGTAATTCGAATGAAAAAATAAATTATTGTCTTTTAATTCGGCATTCCAATCAAATCGAAATAAAAACCTTACTACACACACGTATTCGTTCATCCGATTAAAATGTTACCTTACACTTGTTTCTACGTAACGTAGTTATTGCGCTTTAAAATTACATACAAACATTATATATATATAGATTATTCATCTACGAGTTATTCGCAATCGAATAACACCCATGGTGACATTATTACGATTTTTATTGTTTGACCTCCCCCCTCTCCTCCCCTCCCATAAGCGTTGAGAACGTAATTTGTTTATTTATTATTTCTTTTTCACCTACGGGTTATTTGAAATCGAATGACACCCACGGTGTTAGTATTCTGTTTTTAAATGATTAACCTTCCCACTTTCCTCCCCATACCATAAGCTTTGAGTGCGTAATTTGTTTATTTATTGTTTATTACTCACATACGAGTTATATACAGTCGAATGACACCCATGGTGCTAGTATTCTGTTTTTGAATATTTAACCTTCCCCCTTCCCTCCCCCTACCATAAGTCTTGGTTGCGTAATTTACTCATTTAATGTTTATTATTCATAAAATTTAAATGTATCAGCAAAACACACTTTTATAGCACTCTCTTACCAAATCTATTTTAAAATATCTACAAACTTTAATGTCTATTAAATATATTGTAAATATTAAACTCCATTCGCTGACATACAACTCCCAGCCATTACTGTGAAGCGAAAATTTCAAACATTTCACTCATTATTTCATTTACTCCACACTATAACCCTGACATCGAATCCAAAAATGTTAAACTTACTTTCGTTTGTAACGATAATGTCGGACAACACACGAAACAATGTAAACGAATACTTTTAGACGAAATTTATCAGAAACACGATTACTGAAGTTCTTTCCCATGTTTTACTTTCATACATTGTTGTAAATTTTATAGAAGATCATTATACATTGTATACTATAACGAATATGTCGGACAGCAATCAAAACAACGTATACGAATACTTTTGAGACAATGACATCGTATAATTCATTATATTTTAACGTAATTTATCAGAAACACAAGATTATTAGCGTTCATTCCAAAATTAGACTTGCTAAATGAAAATTTCGAAAAAATACGTACATATAAGAGGTTTTCGTAAAATACATTTCGTGAAAAGAATGATTGATTTTTGTCAAAAAACTTACCTAACTACAGTAACCAACTTTTCGCGGCAATTGGGGACACGGCACTTCGAGCCACCCATATCTTCACCTCTGACCAATACTCCAACTCACTTTAAAAATTAGTTTTAACACGTTACACAACGCTATACCTCCTACAACAGTTAAAACCGCTTCAACTGATTTGAATCAACAAACCCGCGACGACAACGAACCACGTGACGTCAAATGTGGAATTTTCTATTGGCTCCTCAGACGGTCCCCATCCTGCATACAACACTCGCTATGACTGGAGCTCCGACGAAAGTGTTCTACCTTACCCCTCTTTCTATCCCACCCTCCCCGCTTGCTCACGACCTTCCCCCCTCTCGCTGGCCTCGGTTCGGAAGAGCCAGGCCAACTTTTGCACGACTTTTCCATGTCGACATGTTGGAGTAGTGGTGCGTGTGACAGTCTACTAGTACTCTACTTAAGCGGGTTCGAATCCTGTCCGCGACTCTTGCGAGTTCTGGAAAAAGGCTTTCCTTAATAGCCGCTCCTATTACGGAGTCTTTTCCCAGTAGCGCAGTGTCAACGATTGGGTTCGGGCCCGCTTATTGTACTGGTGGCTGTCACTTTGCCCATTACTCCTGGAGTGTCGACCCCGGGACGGCCGGGCACGCATTTTTTTTCAAGTTCGATTTTACTTTTGCCGTCTTTAAAAAAATTCTATTTTTTCCATTTTTATGTCTTTAATGAGTTAAACCCGAAAGACCATTAAAATGATAGTCTTTCGGGTTTAACTTATTAAAGACATAAAAATGGAAAAAATAGAATTATTAAGCATGAAAAAACCTGCGCAAAACTTGTGTGCGAGTAAAACGACTGGGAAAGATAAATTTCGAAACGAAAAGATGATTGGAAAGAAAAAATTATGAGCGATAAAGAAAATAATATGAGTGATAAAAAGTAACAATTCGAGGGGAAAATATTATTTTCGAGTGATAAAATGAAAAATGCGCGTGAAAAAAAGAATGGGCCTGAAAGAACACGAATGGGCGTGAAAAAATACGAAAGGGCGAGAAAAAATAGAATGCGCGTGAATCGTGAAAAATAAGAATGCGCGATAAAAAAAGAACAAGGAAAAAAAAGTGCGAGGAAAGAAGATGAAAAATAAAGAGCGAGGAAAGAATGTGCGCGCAAACAAATTATCTGAACTTTCTAATGAACCAAATGAAAAACCTAACGAAATTAGAAGCAAAAAACTATACAACTGTTTTGAAGATTATGAAAGAGCACTTTTGTTGATTTTATGGAATACACTTCTACAACGAATAAACGCTACTAATAAAAATCTGAAAAGTAAAAATTGCAATCTACAAGAAGGTGTAAATCTTCTTAAATCATTGTCCTCATTTATTTTTGTAAGTTCGAAACAGTAACGCGTTTGAAAGTATGGAAACAGAACTACAATCATTGCCAGGTAATAAAGAATACAAATCTGATAAAGGAAGAACCCAAAAAATGAAACTACAGTTCGGCGAAAACAGGGATAACGTAGCAATATTAACTGGCAAAAAATTAGTTATTGTGAGTTGCCTTAATGTAATATGCGAGTCTACTATCAGAAATTAAAGGACGCATTCAGGTGTACGAAGACGTCTTACAGCAATTCGCAATATTTATACATTTAAATTTACGCGATACATCACCGAATGATTATGACAATTGTATTGTAAATTTAATTCATAATTATAAAGATGACATTGATGAAATTTTGTTTAGAGATGAAGTAGCCCAATTTCTTCATTTTGCAATGATTGAGAAATTAAGTACACCGATGGAAATGTATATAGCAATTCAGGGAGGGCTAATTTCAGCCTTCCCAAATGTTTACATAAGTTTAAAAATATTTTTGTCAATGCCGATCGCGAATGCATCTGCGGAAAGGTCATTTTCCGTGTTAAAAAGGGTAAAGAATTATATGAGAAATATATCCTCTCAATTTTCGGCGCAACAGTCAAGGGGATATAACATTGAATAAGAACACGTTTCTAATAGGGACGATGTATTTTTGTCGTGGACGACTAATAACAGACCTGTTCCATAATTTCTTTCTAATACTCCATCGCACGAAATGCGCCCATCTGTGATACGTTGTACACTTTCCTAACTTGTTATTAATTGTCCAATTACTTCAGCGTTTTACAGTACAACCAAGCGCCTATTTAAAGTAACATTTAACAGAGGAAGAAGAATAACGGCGATCTGATCGCGTAGGAAGGAATCTTGTAATCCCTAAGGATTTCATATGAATGTTTTTCTTTTCAATATTACTATCCAAGAAAAAAACTATGAAAATCAATCGCGATTCCTAAAGCTATACGGATCTCTTCGTGAGATTATTTCATGCCTTCGGGGCGATTACAGGCGATTTGAGAGGAATTTGTTAAGGCAGGTGGTCCAGCATGCTCCTATCCAGATAATGATAAAATTCGAACGAGAAAATTAATTTACGGCGTTCTACGATGCTATACACCGCAATTCTCCTACGAGATTCCTCAATTTCTCTTACTTTGGATGCGTCATTCCAGTAAGGTTTTATGATACGTATGCGGATTCCACGGTAAAGTTTAAGTAGCATCATTAGAGTATGAAATGTATTATATCATTAACTGATATAATACTCTCGTCAAGTAGTCTTGCTATCTAACTTTGCAATTGCGGGCACAAAACACGGGTGAGCATTTAAGTATTAAATTAAAATAAGTCATGAATCCAATCGAATTACGACGAATATTCCCCACATAAAATCATGCGGAAGTGCGACGACGATGCTGGTTGACATGGCTGTCACAATTTCTCAATAATACAAAACGCGAAAAATTTCCAACTAATTTCTATGGTATTTTAACGAGTATCACAAACGGCCGCGTTTCCTGCAATGGAGTATTGGAAAGAAATACGTATGTAAGGGAAATAGCGTTTTAAAGTTTTTTCTTCACCATCAATAATCCATTTTCTTCCTATTTAAAAATATTGCATGCACACGTAAGGAAATTAAACGTTTGTTTGTGAGATTATGTTAGCAACAAAGATGAAGTAAACATGCAAGAAAATAAAGTTCAATCCGAATTAAGACATTCTTGTTAAATTTTCTTGATAACGGCTACTCCTACGATAAAAATGCGTAAGAAAAGAAATACACTAATTTACTAGTTCTACAAGTTTTATTTGAAAAATATTTTGATATGACTCTTTACGAGGTATGGCGCAAAGTTCATTTTTTGTCACCAGTAGCGGTGCCCGTTTGGCTTACGTGATTCACGCTGGAAGCGAAACGCGCCTAAAAACGGATTGAAGTTCTCTTAGCAAAAATAAAACTTCACTTCCTTCTATTTCTCTTACGGTGATTTGAGTCTCAAAATCTTATCTCGCCCCTGACCCACTTTATAATGGGAATAATTATTATCCTGCACTCGCTCCAATAATGGTACATATTAAAGAGAAAACGTTCCTGAAAATGAACCGTAGAATCTTGTGGAAATTTTTTCTTTTCCTGGTCATATACGATCATCTTACGTATCTGACACTAATTCCAGCTGAAAGTCCCTATATAGCGTAAAGAGTGATACAATAGGTACACTACTAAAATTTTGATGAGTGCAATGTGAAATGACTATGAGCGCGTAACCATCGTTAAATTATAATAACTTACAAAAAAAGAGATTAATAAGCTTACCTCTAATTTCTCTCTCTCTCTCATTGTAAACCTAACCTCACAATGTGACAATAACTGTCCTAAAATTATCTTCGCTAAACGGCTTAATTACATAATAATTACGGGAGATTTATACCAAACAGAAGAGTGCGAAATTAGAAGAATGAAAAACTGACCAATACATACAGTAAGATTCTACTGAAGAGAACAATTATGGAAGATTTCCGACGGAAAAGCCTTTCTCAAACGTATTCTTCAGCAAGAGATTCACTAAACGCACGCACTGGCGTACAGAGCGCGCCTACGCATTTAAAAATACTGGCAATTTCTAAATTTTGCTTCACATACATTGTTCTTTTATTTAACCTATCGACATTGCCTGAGATGTCGAACATGTTGTTCAATAACGCTATTTTTAGAATTGTTTATTCTATTGTTAAAACCTTTGGCCTAAAATTGCGCTTATTTTAACATTTTATAGTAAAAAAATTTTAATGCCATTGTCCTAAATATATCAAAAATTTCGATCGTATATAATGTAGAAAATACTAACAATAATTTTAACAATAAGAATTAAAAGTCAATACATACATTACAAGACTGGAAAAACAAAAATTAGAATGAATTTGTCGTTATTACTACTGTTTACAGCCGCGTTTTACAAAGTAATACAATGGCGCACTCAGTACTCCGCGCGACGTTACGTGAATTTTTTTTACACGCCCAGTTAAGGGTTAATTAATGCCCACAACGTCCCCTTGAACATTACTTCATATCGAAGGAGAATTAACATTACAATGCACAATTACGTACAGATAAAAAGTATACTACGGTCCTATTGAGAAAATCGCTTTTATTACCAACTTCCATAAAGTTAATCATAAAGCTAGAAGGCCGGCTTTTCATATCACTATACTTTTCATAGAGTGTTATTTTCCTTGCGTTTTAGCAAGTGCCTCAGTTATGAACAGAACCAAACCTAAACATTTAGAGCAGGGATGCACAACATACGGCCCGCGGGCCAAATGTGGCCCGCCGACACCTTTCGTTTTGCCCGATTGAAGCTGGGAGTAACTCATCTGGTTAATTCCTTTTATGTAAAAAATCAATTAAAAAATTGTAAGTAAATTATATTTGTTTGCCACATTTTTTAAACATAAAAGTTGCATGTAAAATTTGTTATGGTACTTAATAAATCGACGACAGTGTATTTAAGTTCTAATTATGGACAACATTTTCAAAGTGAGATCCGCTTAGGTACAATCATGGTCGATTTTGGCCCGCGTCAACTTCTGAGTTGTGCAGCCCTGTTTTAGAGAAACGTAAACCGACCTTCGGAATGTAGAAAGATACGAGCGCATTTTTCCACTGAATTCGGAGACCCTTTCTTCTCCTCGCGTTTAAGCTATACCCAGCAGACACACAAATAAGCGAGCACCTGAAGGTCACATTCAAGTTGAAACGGACCGATAATGCATTACATAATAGCCGCTATTATAGGACCATGTAAAATTGGCTCATTCTCTATGGCTCATCGTGCGGCGATTGAACGCAACAACATAACCTTTTTGAAGACATATAATGTTTGCGATTATAACGGTCATCATAGACAAAATAAGCATTCGCTCGTTCCACTAAATAAATAACGCCGAAAAGTTCCCAATTTATTGTACGTACGTTCATAATAAATCGCAAAAATAAAAGCATTTATATGGTGTTTAAGAAAAAAGTTAACCGAATAAAAGTAGTCGGTTAAATAAAAAATACAAAATTTATTAAAATTTTCATTTATAATTCATTGTTTGATTTTCACATAACAATAAGTTTCCGCTAAAATTTTGCCAGTTTTCAAAAGCATTGTTAACCAATATTAAATGTTTATAAATCATTCGCGGTCCACCTCAAACTTATTGCGGCCCACCAATTACGAAACGCTGTATTAGACCACCTCACGGCAATCCTTTCAATGTCCCTTTTTTTACTTCCACCACCGCAGCAATAGGGCCCGTTTTTGTGGAAATTTCCAGAAATAACGCCTTCTTAGAACGAACGTGACCGAGAGACTTGCGATGCCGACATCACCGCCCGGTTTCTACATATGAGGAATCAACACGGACCGCATATACCCGCCCCTCCGACAACGGATATCTGCTAAATGTATATTTTTCGTATTATATGGCATAATCCGAAGATTCATTCAAATTTCAATTGGCGAATCTGATCACCCATAAAATCCTACGCTCGATGTCATCAGATCTATTTCGATGGTTGAGCATCGATTTATCATAACGGCACTATATAATTAAGTAAATTTAGTACCCAAAAATAAGCCACCATATTTTCTTAAGTTATTTCTCAACATGGAAACCTTTAATTACACATATCTACGTCTTGTTCATTTTTCAGTAACCAATGTATAACATGGGAAACGTTAGCCCAAATTCGAAAGGGATAGTGGAAAAAGGGGGTAGAGGAGAAGGGGGTAGGGGAGAAGGGGGTAGGGTAGAAGGGGGTAGGGGAGAAGGGGGTAGGGTAGAAGGGGGTAGGCGAGAAGGGGGTAGGCGAGAAGGGGGTAGGCGACAAGGGGGTAGGGGAGAAGGTGGAGGAAGGCTGTCGTCAACCACGTGGCTCAAGAAACTTAATACAGAAGCGCCAATGACAGAGCCTTCGGAAGGCAGTTAGGATATCTCTGAATTCCGTGGCAGTCCCTACCACTTATGTTAGCGTTTTGACAAGCAGGGGAAGGTCCAAAGACGAAAGGGTCTCAAAATGCCTGCTTCGAGTCAGTGGCCAACGATAAGAACGGTCTTATTTCTAGGAAAGGTATCGGGAAAGACCTTGTAAAATTGGTCCACTCTCGCTAGTCAATGGATCAAAAGTTAAAAAGTGCATTCGTGTGCCAAAAAAAGACGCGACCCTTAAATTTTGAAGGTAAGCAGGAGGCGTGATAAGAAAAGCCAGCACTACAACAGAACGACGATTTCTTAAAAACGAAAACTAAGTAAAATCAGCAAGAACACAATAATCATCAAAAAATAAATCACTAAAGGAACTTACGAAATGATTAAATTTAATGAAAGACAAAAAAGGAAATAGGGAACGTTTAAGAAAAAGAGTGAATATTACCCTCAGACCATTAGCTCGATTCTCCAATCCACGAGTTCTGTAACAAGAAAATTGTCTACATCATCAATATTTAGGAAACAATGAAACTGTTTATCCTATCACAATCTGTGGAAAATCTACGTCCAAATATTTAACTTATTTACGTAGTTTTAAAAATATCTTGCTTTGGAGAACTGTACGCCACAATGTAATCTGGCACCGAGAAATTGAAAAACGACATTACGCTGAAACATTTTCAATATAAATGCTTTGGACTGTCACTTTCGGCGACAAAGGGAGTTGTCATGGTGGCTTATAATGGGTATTCTAATAAAACTGATAAAATCACGTATTTTATTGATTCTAATTGCATTTCTATGCTAATTTGATAAGAATTCGAATTATGCCTCCGATAAAAATAAACATTTTTCTATTCTTCATAGAATTATTCAAGTCTCAGGTTCGTACCATATTTCTAAGTAAATTTAACATTCAAGTGAAAAAAAGCTGCACTAGTCCCTTTGTAATTCGAATGAAAAAATAAATTATTGTCTTTTAATTCGGCATTCCAATCAAATCGAAATAAAAACCTTACTACACACACGTATTCGTTCATCCGATTAAAATGTTACCTTACACTTGTTTCTACGTAACGTAGTTATTGCGCTTTAAAATTACATACAAACATTATATATATATATATATATATGTATATATATATATATATATATATATACATAGATTATTCATCTACGAGTTATTCGCAATCGAATAACACCCATGGTGACATTATTACGATTTTTATTGTTTGACCTCCCCCCTCTCCTCCCCTCCCATAAGCGTTGAGAACGTAATTTGTTTATTTATTATTTCTTTTTCACCTACGGGTTATTTGAAATCGAATGACACCCACGGTGTTAGTATTCTGTTTTTAAATGATTAACCTTCCCCCTTTCCTCACCATACCATAAGCTTTGAGTGCGTAATTTGTTTATTTATTGTTTATTACTCACATACGAGTTATATACAGTCGAATGACACCCATGGTGCTAGTATTCCGTTTTTGTATATTTAACCTTCCCCCTTCCCTCCCCCTACCATAAGTCTTGGTTGCGTAATTTACTCATTTAATGTTTATTATTCATCTACGAGCTATTCGCAATCGAATGACACCCATGGTGCTCGTATTCTGTTTTTAAATTTTCAACTTTCCCCCTTCCCTCCTCCCACCATAAGCGTTGAGTGCGTAATTTGTTTATTTATTGTTAATTATTCATCTGCGAGTTATTTGTAATCGAATGACACCCATGGTGCTAGTATTCTGTTTTTAAATGTTTAACCTTCCCCCTTTCCTCCCCATACCATAAGTTTTGAGTGCGTAATTTGTTTATTTATTGTTTATTATTCACATACGAGTTATTTACAGTCGAATGACACCCATGGTGCTAGTATTCTGTTTTTGAATGTTTAACCTTCCCCTACCATAAGCGTTGAGTGCGTAATTTGTTTATTTATTGTTTATTGTTCACATGCGAGTTATTTGAAATCGAATGACACCCATGGTGCTAGTATTCTGTTTTTAAATGTTGAACCTTCCCCCTTTCCTCCCCATACCATAAGCTTTGAGTGCGTAATTTGTTTATTTATTTTTTATTATTCACATACGAGTTATTTACAGTCGAATGACACCCATGGTGCTAGTATTCTGTTTTTGAATGTTTAACCTTCCCCCTTCCCTCCCCCTACCATAAACGTTGAGTGCGTAATTTGTTTATATATTGTTAATTATTCATCTGCGAGTTATTTGTAATCGAATGACACCCATGGTGCTAGTATTTTTTTAAAAATGTTTAACCTTCCCCCTTCCCTCCCCCTACCATTACCCTTGGTTGCGTAATTTGTTGAGTTATTGTTTAATATTCTTCTACGAGCTATTCGCAATCGAATGACACCCATGGTGCTCGTATTCTGTTTTTAAATGTTTAACCTTCCCCCTTCCCTCCCCCTTCCATAAGTCTTGTTTGCGTAATTTACTCATTTAGTGTTTATTTTTCATCTGCGAGTTATTAGTAATCGAATGACACCCATGGTGTTAGTATTCTGTTTTTAAATGTTTAACCTTCCCCCTTTCCTCCCCATACCATAAGTTTTGAATGCGTAATTTGTTTATTTATTGTGTATTATTCACATACGAGTTATTTACAGTCGAATGACACCCATGGTGCTAGTATTCGGTTTTTGAATGTTTAACCGTCCCCCTTCCCTCCCCCTACCATAAGCGTTGAGTGAGTAATTTGTTTATTTATTGTTTATTGTTCACATACGAGTTATTTGCAATCGAATGACACCCATGGTGCTAGTATTCTGTTTTTGAATGTTTAACCGTCCCCCTTCCCTCCCCCTACCATAAGCCTTGGTTGCGTAATTTTTTATTTATTGTTTATTGTTCACATACGAGTTATTTGCAATCGAATGACACCCATGGTGCTAATATTCGGTTTTTGAATGTTTAACCGTCCCCCTTCCCTCCCCCTACCATAAGCGTTGAGTGAGTAATTTGTTTATTTATTGTTTATTGTTCACATACGAGTTATTTGCAATAGAATGACACCCATGGTGCTAGTATTCTGTTTTTGGATTTTAACCTTCCCCCTTCCCTCCCCCTACCATAAGCCTTGGTTGCGTAATTTTTTTATTTATTGTTTATTATTCATCTACGATTTATTCGGAATCGAATGACACCCATGGTGCTCGTATTCTGTTTTTAAATGTTCAACCTTCCCCCTACCATAAGCCTTGGTTGCGTAATTTCTTTATTTATTGTTTATTATTCATCTACGAGTTATTCGCAATCGAATGCCACCCATGGTGCTCGTATTCTGTTTTTAAATGTTCAACCTTCCCCCTTCCATAACCCTTGGTTGCGTAATTTGTTGAGTTATTGTTTATTATTCATCTACGATTTATTTGCAATCGAATGACACCCATTGTGCCAGTATTACTTTCTTTAATGTTTAACCTTCCCCTTCTTCTCCCCCTACTCCCGTGAGTTTAATTTGTTTATTTATTATTCATGTACGAGTTATTTGTAATGGAAGGATATCCATGATGCCATTATTTCATTTTGTCATACTATTCCATCTTCCTTCTATCTTCCCCATACCCATTCCTCCTTAAACGTTAATGGTTTATTGTTACGTGTCATTGTTGCCAACATTCCGCTTATATTACTTCCGCTCTTCCCCGTCTTCATAAGGTGAATTGGAAATTTCGGTGAATACTACATTCGATCAATTGTGGGTCGGTGAATTTACCTTTCGGTGAATTGTGATTCGGTGAATTGTGATTCAGTGAATTGTGGTTTCGGTGAATTTTCCGTCGGTGAATTGTGGTCGGTGAATTTTCCTTCGGTGAATTGTGGTCGGTGAATTGTCCTAGATCCGCCCTACGTATAGTACGCCTAATTATATGTGCGAACTTTACAGAAATCTCTCTTCGAAATGAAACGCAGCAAGAACAGGTGGAGAGAAAGAGAGAGAGGGAGAGAGAGAGGAACATAAGAAAAACGAAGAGAGAGCAAAGACCTTCAGCATCCTGGTTGAGTTGGAGGAGGAAGATGCGTTGTACTTGGGAGGGGGAGGAGTTGGAGGAGGGGGGGGAAGAGATTGGAAGGGAATGAGAGAGAGAGAGAGATAGGAGGAGGAAGGATATAAGGAAAGGAGGAAGGGGCAAAGGAGGGAGGGAGAGAGAGGGAGAGAGAGAGAGAGAGAGGGAGGGAGAGGGAGAGAGGGAGGGAGAGAGAGGGAGGAAGAGATAAAGGAAATTCATTGGGGGAGAGGAGAAAAGGAAGGAGAGGGGTGAAAAGGGAGGAAGGAAGGAGGGAGTGAGAGGGGGGAGAGAGGAGGGAGGAAGTGAGAGGAAGGATGGAGGGTGACAGAGGAGGGAGGGAGAGGAGGAGAAAGGAGAGAGAGAGAAAGATAAAAAATATGAAGAGGGTAAAGAGAGGAGGGAAGAGATACAAAGGTGACTGAGGATGTCCGGCCTTGCACTTTAAAACTCTCGCCTCCCCCCCCCCCCCCCTTATAACCTCCAACCTCCCCTCCCCCTCTGCTTTAAGACGCAGAAAGTTTTCCACCCCCTCTCTCCCTCCCACCCAGTCATCCTCCTCACGCCAGAAAATGCTCACGAGCGCGCGGGGGAGAGAGAGGTCTCTTCTCTCCCAAGGTGAGCTGGTCTTCACGAGTCGTAAAAATGCCTCGTTCGGATGAAGATGGGCTCCCCAAGGGCGCTTGGTCCCGGGCCAATCGCTTCCCGCCGCGGATATATCGTATTATACGTAAGCAGAGCTCTGATTACTCTCGTATGCGTCGTGAACCAGTTCCCCCCCTTCCTTCGATGGCATCCAACGTACAAAAAAACACGAGAACTGGTCAGTTTATCAATGGGTGTCCTACCCATTCCCTTCTGTAGCAGGTTCTTTAAATAAAAAAAATGGATGATCAAAGAATTTATCGGTTCGCTAGAGATCCCCCCCTCCTCCTCCCCCCCATTAATTTATGGAGCGACCCTGAAAGCGGATGCTGTGAAAAATATAGCGATACCTTGAAAAAAAAAAAAAAGAAGAAGTATATTATCCTGAAAGGTGATACGTTTTCAAGGTGTTTCTCTTGCAAAAAAAATAACTGGTGAATTACGGCGAACCCACGATAAATCGAACATCCGTAACGATAATTTTCCATTAAACGAAGCAGATATTTTTTCCGTTCGTTTTCACGTATTAAAAAAAATGAAGTTATAAACCTCCAAGTTTCGATGAATCGATTTGATGGGTCGAAGCAGGAATTTTTTTCTGTTCGTTTTCTTATGCTAAAAAAATCGATTTCTACATCTTCGAGTTTCGATGAATCGATTTTAACTCTTTTTTCATTAAGTTCGATTTTCATATACACTGGATTTAATTACTATAACGTGAATGTTTATGCCTAATTTTCTAGATATGATCTCCTTTAGCGACAGTAAAAAAAAGTTCAAGAGTTGAATGAAAAATAAATAGAACTTCATTTTGATTGTTTCATTGTATGTCCTTATATTATAACATCAGCATACCTCCGATATGCAGAATATTTCGCAAATTCATATTTTTTCGTGAGTCATGCAGGGTGAACTATAGATATAGATAAATTAAACGCCCTTTCAGATTAACGGAAAACTTATTCCATATCTTCGCGAGAAAACAAAAGAAAAAACCTTGCGAGTAATTTTCTTATTTTTTTTTGTATTTTCAAGTTGGGCGTAAGCGTTTGAAACGGAGGTGATTCCATAATATTCTAGAAATGCATAGAGGTGTGCCCGAATAATTACCGAGAAATTCAAGAGGTAAAGAAGATGATGTGCATTAAAGATGATGTCAGTGTGAAAAACCGCACGCGTCATACGGATGAAGCAACACCGGATATCGACACGGAATTTTTCGATATATGAAACTATCAGGGTTCCCCAACAGGCGAAATTCTTTCCGACATTCCGAATTTAAAAATAATAACATTAGAACGTGGGAGACGTTTTAACTGGAATCCGTTCAAATATCTTTAAGCTATTAGAAGATGAATTTTTAAAATGTTTTTATTTTAACGTTTTAAGTAAACTTGCCGATAATTCGTATAACCTTAATAGTATCATGCAAAACTTTATTTACAAAAAACATACGCGTTTTACAGGAGTTTTTTTACAACTTTCGATTCGCCGAGAGCACGTTTTTTTTTTTTAGAATCCACCATCAGTGAATCACCATTTATGATGGCTGATCCGTGGTCGAAAATCCTCAATATTTTTCATAGCTGTTTGATATATCTAAATTAGCGATGAGGGGAGATAAAAAATATTCTTTTTGAAAAGAAAATACCACGAATTTAAGTATGTAGTCTCCTGATCAATCTCAGAGGAATAATATAGTTTAAATTAGTTCTATATGGACATGGTATAAACATGAGATGGTAGTTGTAAAGAATTAATTCTGTATATCGGTTACTGCGTGACATCATGGAAATGAAATATAATTTTTCACCTAGGAAGCCGAAAAAAATCAACGAATATTTCAAAGGAAAGTGTTCGATAAAACAAATTATAATGAGATCATCTTTTTTTTTAATTCTTCGTCCGTTTCACTTGAAACATGTACCTGGAAATTTATTCATAATATATATAAATAAATGGCTCTATGAAATTATTTCATAGAGTGAGAAATCCCAGCTACATTCATTCGAGTTTTAGTTTTTCATAAATTTCGTCGCTAAGGGAACGTATTCTGGGACAACGCTCATAATAGAACATGGAAAGTACGACAAAAGAAATCATTAAAGGAGAATATCCAAATCGATTCCGATCTCAACGAGCCAACGTTAAAACGTAATAAAAGATGAAAAATTCTATCTTAACTTTTCCTCAAAAGTCTCCGGATGTGTCAAACATTTTTTTTTGCCTCTTGGAGGTTAATGAAATCTTTGGTGCCAAGATTTTTACCAACATGGCAAGATATTTTTTTTTAAAGATCAGAATTTTCTAAGTCTTGCGAAAGTATGGAAGTACTCTATCCAATCGAGTACATAAGCGCAAACCTAAAAGGAAAAACTTATTTTTTTTCAAAACTCTTCCGACATACTTTCCAATTAGTTTTTAAGTATGTCACGTTCGGCGCTCGTTTACCGTTTCTAATGGTACCGTATGTCGTCATAAGACGTCGCAATGTCGCAGCACTCTCTCTCTCAGTCTCTTTCTGTTTCTCTCTCTCTCTTGCGCAGAAGTTAATCGACAATACACAGTTTAATTAAGCCGATTAATAAAATAGGATCAACGGGTGAAATGTCTCATATACAGGAGATCAACACGTAAAAAAAAACAAATGTTGGATTGATCCTTTATTAAGCGGTTTAATTTCAGAACAATCCGATGTCCTTGATTAATTTAAATCTACGATATATATATATATACACACACACTTGCAGAAGAAGAAAGGTAAATAAGGACATTTAAGGCAACTAGGTGTTGAAGGAAACCCAGTGAGCACTTACCGGAAGGAGAGCCGCAAGTTATAGAAGAAAAATAACATGAAAAACATTTTATCATGCAAAACGATTTTACTTCGAGTTATGGAAAATTCGGGTGGTATACGTTCGATCGTCGAGTTATGTCCTATGAAGGCAAAGCGAAGGCAGGAAGTGGAGACCAGGGACAAAATTTTTAAAAACCAGCTCAGTTGACGTGAAGGAAAAAAAAGAAAGCTTGAATTAGTAATTTGAATTTACGGAGCGGAATCGCGACACGAAGGTTAAACTTCCAAGAAAAAAATTAAATATATACAGGTGCTCCAGTTCGTCCCTCAGAACCATCCATAGTGTCGTAATGTATATATATATAGGTATATATTCGTGTCGCATTCCGATCAAATAATCCTTCGGCGCACAAAATTTCAACGTCCTCCAGAAACGCAAAGGTAAGCCAATCGTTAAAAAAAAATTGGAGTCTTCCTTGAAGATTTAAAAAATATTTACTTATAGATTTGACGTGTTTTTAAAACCTTACAGAAAAACATTTTTCAGCGCGCTTCTATTTATATCAAACACGATATTTCCCGAACCTATGAGATGCTATATGGAACGAATTATCAGTGCCCGCGAAGTACTGAAGAAGAAAGAAAAAAAACGTCCTGCGAAACAGAGGCGCAGCCAATGAGGATGGCAATAGAGCATTTTCCAGCATCAAGATAGGAGATAATAATCTTAATAAAAGCAGAGAGCATGCGAGCGCCAGGTGGAAATATGGTGTCCAAATTGTAAGCAGCAAATTCATTCGTTAGCTTCTTTCATAACACGAAGGTTCTTGCAGTTGAATCAATAAAAAAATGCTCAGACGATAACGTGTTGAAGTACGGTAGAACTTCTTTAAGTCGAACCTCAAGGGAAAGAAAGAAATGTTCGAGTTATACTAGAAAATTCGAGTCACAGAAGAAAAGTAACATGAAAAATACTTTGTCCTGTAAAATTAATTCGCTTCGAGTTATGGAAAATTCGAGTTACAGACGTTCGAATTATAGAAGTTCCACTGTATCTGCCTCCTCCTCCCTCAAACTAATTTTCCAGCCACTGCTGCGATGTTTAACGAAGACGATGGGACGGTAAAAATATTATAGCCTTAAATTAAAATAATGGCTATAACTCATTTCTGTTGAAACCTAGACGATAAGAAGTTGGCTAGACTCGAATTTGACTTTCATGATATTACGTAATCGTTGGAGGAAAAACCCATGCCTTTTAATGCAAGATTTTATTTTTTATAACAAGCCTGCTCATCTCAAGTTCAGATTTTTTTCGCGAGATTCCGAGATAACCTTGCACGTTTTTCGAGAATTGAATAACTAACCGAGCAGGTGAGAAAGTGGATGCTTTTAGCATATGTATTTTTTTTTTTAGTTATAAGAAATCCCGTAGAAGAAGATCTTATTGTTCGGCGCACTTTTAAAAAAATGATTTCTGTAGATACGCGACGCCATACAGGTAAGGACCGACCTTTTTTTTAATGCGGCATGTTTTCCTCCCACTCTTTTTAGAATACTTAATTTTTTCCAAGAAACCACAATATTTTTCTTTACATCCGAAAAAAAGAGAAAAAAACAAATTTCAGATGAAACAAGTTTCTTATTGCAGGGTCAAGTGGGGGAGGGGAGGGGAGGGGGGAAGACAAAACGACGTAAATCTTCCGCGAAATTTCGTGAGAGAAAGAGAGAAAAAAGCCTCTGAAAAACATCTCCTAAAAAAATAAAGAAAAAATAAAATTCCCGTAAAAATAAAACCGCGTCAGGTAGTAAAGAGGAGGATATACGAACGCATATCATACAGGTACACATACGCACGTATCTTTACCCGCGTGGGTTTCTCTGAAGGGGCTTGTTGCGAAATCTCCAGCGTGTGTGTGTATATGTATGTGAGAGCCACGACTCTCCCTCCTTCCCTCTCTCCCTTCCCTCCCACTCCCCCTCTCCCTCCCTCTCCAATTCCCCTACATTCAATCTCCCAAGCCTTTTAGAAGCACACACACACACACACAGAGTCTTGAGGTGGTAAGAAACTCACTTTCACTCCACTCCTTCCTTCAGCTGTAACCGCGTTGGCCGGGAGTCTATTAAAAACGAGCGAAGTGAGTTGAACGCTTTGAGAAACCATGGTTGGAATAACCTCTTTGAAGGTACGTAAAAGTTCGCCTGATCAACTCTCCTTAACAAGTGCATAAACAGAACACTGGTTCGTTCTCGTGAACTTGGCTTAGCCTATATATATATATGTAGGACCGTTTGGGTGCATAGGGTCTTCTCCTATATATTTCTCTCTCTATCTTCCTTTCTCGTGTTTTTGTTTGAAAGAAAAAGAGCGCATCACGACGGAGATTCTGGAAAAGGTTGTTGTTCTGTTTTCGTCGTAGGTGGATTTCGTCGGGAACGTAGGTTTGGAGGCGTTGGGAATTTTCCTCACGGGAAAAAGCGGTTGGGTGATGCAGTTGAGGCTTGCAGCCGTAAAGCATTCAAATAAACAGCTAGTTCGTTTCGGAGGCGATGTAACGTTATGTATTTTTTTCTGGTTCTTCGAACTTTTTGTTTTTTATTTATTTAGCATTCGTCCGAGGTGACAGAAGAGCTCCTGTGCTAGGAAAAAAAATGTTAATGTGTTTTCTCCCCCTCTTTTATTTTATATATCTGTAATGTCCAAGATCTTTTTTTTATCCGTCTTCTAACGCTCATCCTATTCTTTTTAATGCATCTAACGTTCTTCTTCTTTGCTTCTTTCTATGACTTTCAACATAAATTTACTTATAAAAATTTGTTCATGAAGAGGCACTTTAAATAATACTTGTCACAGGTTATCTCCTATTATTAGCAATAACACGGTTATATATGTAAGTATGTATGTATGTATGTATGTATGTATGTATGTATGTATGTATGTATGTATGTGTGTGTGTGTGTGTGTGTGTGTGTGTGTGTGTGTGTGTGTGTGTGTGTGTGTGTGTGTGTGTGTGTGTGTGTGTGTGTGTGTGTGTGTGTGTGTGTGTGTGTGTGTGTGTGTGTGTGTGTGTGTGTGTACACATATGCGCATTTCGGCATCAAAACAGCCGTCTTCAGTGGTAATTCACCGGAAAAAAATATCATAAAATGTACTCAAGGCTTCATTTTTTTCGTCCACAAGACGAGCTCGATAATTCCCCGTCGTCTCAAAAAATGTTACCCAATCCTCACTTCTCTCGTTTCCTCGTCACTTAATAAGTAAGCCCTTCTTTTCTTATCCTGTTATCATAATTATTTTTTATAAATGTCCTCATAACAGAGTGAATACGTATTTATTATTATACAAAAAAGAATTCATGCAACGTAAAAAGGAAAGGCACGGCTCGGACGCGCACATTGTATTAACTAACAAGGGACGTAAAAAAATTTCGCTAAAAAAAAAGGGGGCGAGGAACATTTTCCATTGGCGGTGAACGGAATCGAATTGGTAGAACGATTCGGACATAATGACCAAAATAACCTATTTTCAAAGCGGAAAACTTTCCGCGCGAAGGAAAAAACGCGACTAACACGTCAGCGAGCACGTTCATCACTTACGGATATTCATTAGGTACCCGCACGAATTTCACCGTTTTTTTACAGGTGTTTGTTTGAGTATGAATGTTTCCGCTCGAATCTCGACTGATCGAAACCTAACGAGTATGCATGTGTATTTATTATATACGTATGTATGTACGTAAGTATGTATGTATGTATGTTTTATATATATATATATATATAATTCTTGCCTTATAAAATTCGAGTATTAAAGGATTACTACCGGAAATATAGGTAACATCTTCGGACATACGATTATTAAAGAATACACGGTATAAACGTTAGCGTAAGGATGACTATAGAACATGTTTCTTTTCGGGAATGTCACGGATTTTGGTAGGCAGTCCTGGGGTCTTTGTAATATACCAAGCCGTAAAAATTTTCGCAACTTTTTATTGTCGTTAAAAAAAATATATATTCATTTCAGAGCGGAGCACCTAAAAAACTATAAAAAATAACCGCCGAAAACCGTGCAGGATGCCACTTTTTCTTCCTCGAAACGTGCCGCGTCGCGGTTTTTTGCAGTCAAGGAATGCGAAATCCCTATTTTTCCTCGAAACGTGCCAAGTCACTGCGTTTTCTTTCTCGGAATCTGCTCATCTTAGCGCAAGTACTCTTTTAAGGTCAACCGAATAAGCCGTACACCAGAGTATGTCAAACCGGCGGCCGGCGGCCAGCGGGCTGCATGCGGCTCTTTCTGCGTGCCTTGCTGCGGCCCGGACACGCTAATTTTAGCCTCTACCGAAATCGTTCGAGATCTTTCATCGATACTTTGTGAAAAAAAAAGATGGAACATTTTTTCAAAGTCGTCGAGGTACATACTATATAAATGATTGTTTTATTTTCTTGTGAAACTGCTGTCCGATATTCTAGAAATGCATATTTCTCCAGATATGGTCTTCATTTAAGACGACTGCGATCCTATAATAGCCATCGACTAAATTGCGGCCCTTACACATCTTCCAGGTTGAAATGTGTGACGCACACGATGCGTCGGACATAAAAACAAATATCTTTTTCCGCAAATGAATCCAATTTTTTGATCTCACTTGACTCGCGATCGGACCGCGAATGAGTTACTGCCCACGTTTTTTACTTTCTCATATACGAAATATATTGAGAAATTACTGTTATCGCGAAAAAATTCGACATCGAGTTTTTACGGAAATATACGTTTGATAGGCGTCGCTGAGTCCGAAAATGTGGTTTTTGGTCTGGGTGTGGGGCTGTCTGTTCGCGGCTCCCAAACCCAAACGGTAGAGCTAAAATGAATGAAATCTCGTATTTAGGTATTTTATCTTACAGGATAGAAGCTACGAAGAAATGGTCGACATTGCTCAATAATTAAGGGAAGTTCATTCTACGCATTTTTAACAACGATTTGATTTTCTCAAAAACGGCTCTAACGATTTTGATCAAATTTCGTACATTTACTTGAATTAACGTCTTCAATAATACTATATAGTTCATATTTTTCAAAAATTAATATAAGACTAGTTTATTCTAGGCAACTTTAACAACGTGATTTTTTAAAAAACGGCTCCAACTATTTTGATCAAATTTCGGACAGTTATTTGAGTTTTCGTCTGCAGTAATACTACATATTTCATATTTCTCAAAGAGTGAATATATGGCTAGTTTATTCTTGGACAACTTTAGTAACAATTGAATTTTCTAAAAAGCGGCTCATACGATTTTCATCAAATTTCGTACACTTATTTAAGTTGATGTTTATAGCGATTGTGCATAGTTTATATTTTTCAAAAGATGACTAAACGACGCATTCGTATATGAGAAAGTTTGTACAATGTATGTTGTACCGATTTTTTCTAAATTCCTCGCGAAGCGCCCGAAAGGTGGCGTTCTGTTCTTACCTTCGCGAAAAACAGCACGGGAACATGCATAGTTCTTTAGTTTTAGGCGAAATTTTCTTCTTCCCTTTACTCGTTAAGCCCGCGGGCAAGAAAATTCCTTAGATATCGACGCCTGTTTACATTTAAGCATTTGTAAGTTTTCCCTTTCCCTTAAAATCGCCGAAAAAAAACCTCGCAAACCTGGCAAACAAACCAAACAAAACAAGCGAGAAACGACAAAGCGTCGTCGGACTCGAACGAAAAAATAAAAAAGAAAACAGACGAAGGCGGTCACGTCGTCGTAAATCCAATCACGGATGAATGAAAGTTCCGATCTATCATTACGACTCAATGGATAGCGCAACGGTTCGGATTTCGTTTCGATCTCTTCCTTCTACGCGGACTCGTTCGAGTTTTGTTTTTTAATAACTACGCGTCACGAAGCGGAGAAAACCACTTTGTTTGTTTATTTTTTAAAAAATTTCTCTCTCTGCGAAAGAAACCGCAACTTCGATGGAAATGAGATATTTTCAATTGGAGTCGGATTCAATACGCAATCGCATAACGCCCTCGCGTTACGCGCATACTCTCCCTCAGTGTTCTCGAAGTTTTTTTTTAAGGAGCGTTTCGCTTCCAAGCATTAGCGCCTATTAGCGTCTGTCTGTCCGTCCGTCCGCATGTTCGTTCTCGGCTTCTACCGAACGTATTTTCATAAAATATGATATTAAGGAGTTAACAATCAAATATAGTAAGAAAATCGCCTAAATGAATCACGTACGCCAATAAGGGGTACCACTTTACTGGTGACAAAAAATAAACTTTCCGTTATATCTCGTAAAATATTGGTCATATCAAAATAGTTTTCAAATAAAACTTGTAGAACTAGTAAATAAGAGTATTTCCTTTCCTATACATTTTTATCGTAGGAGTAGCCGCTATCAATAAAATCAATCTTAATGGAGCCCAATTTTGAAAATTTCATTCATTGTTACTTCTTCATTGTTGCTAACATAAACAATCTCACAAAAAGACGTTTAATTTCCTTACCTCTGCATGCAGTATTTTTAAATGGGAAAAGAACTTTAAAACGCTATTTCCCTTGCATGCACCTATATCATTTCTTTCAAATGGTTACATTTATTTGCGCGTATTAATCATTTTTATCGAGTTTTTTAAAAATGCGTTTATAGTTTCACTCTGGCGTCTGTCTGTGTACTTGCTTAAATTTAAATCGTGACGAAACCGTAAAAGATGGAGAAACTTGAAGAATTGATTTCTTTACTTCTGCCGTTTTTTATTTAAAAAATTAGATCAATGTAAACGGTATGAGATTTGTTGACTACCATTTATTGTCACGAAAAAAAGCAAAACAAATAATCAATATATAGAAATCACTCTTCGATTCACCATAAAGGGGGTTAAGGGATTTAATGCACCAAAACACTCCCAATATAATCGCTTCCAAGTTGAACTCTCATAAGATTATCCCTGTTGTATTATGCAATAAACAAACAAAATCACCTGGAGTTGCTCGATATAGCATGTGAGATCAGTTCCCATTTAAAGACATCCCTTTCGTTGCTATGATATTCAGCACTTTCCATTGTTACAAATCTAAAAAAAACCTTTCTTAATGATTAAAAACTAAATATTATGCTTAAATCGGCATCAATTCGATTTCTATCTTTTAAAAAAATATAATGTTGATTCTTTCATCTTAGTAGATTTTTTTGTCCTGAGTTCGTATCTTCATTTTAAGTAATCTTAAATTGCAAGAGAATGAGATCCTGCACTTCAAGCGATCGATTTTTACGTGTTATCTTATGGATAAATGCAAATCCGCTACATTTATTATTATAGCACCGACTAATCACGGTTGACCAAAACTTGACCATTCACTAAGTTACGATGTAAGTAAGAACTGTATAAAATTTGGTTGTTCTAGGCTTTATAGTTTTGGCGTGCGTAATGAGAAACACAAACTTTCGGAGGAAAAAGATATATATATATATATACATATACACACACATGAGGTATAGAACGTATTTTAAAAAGCCTCAATAAGTCGTTCCTACAGACATACGTAATGCGCATTCTTCAACGGCGAAGTGAAGCTACGCCTCGAGTCACAAATTCGTCTCATGAACCCAACCGCCCAGCGCTGAACTTTTTCTAGCTCGAGTATGTGGCCTTTCCCATGTTGATCTCAGGCGAGATACGCGCACGCATTATTTCGGTAACATTTTAATTTAGGGATAAGGACGGAGGGGGGGAGGAAGGTGAGAAAGGGAAACCTCGTAAGATGAAAATTTTGCAAATTAGGAAATTTTTAAAGTATGACATATTACCTCGTAATGAAATACAGTGGAACTTCTATAAGTCGAGGAAAACACAGAAACATTCGACTTATAGAAAATTCGAGTTGCAGAAGGAAAATGGCAAGAAAAATATCTTGTCCTGTAAAAATGAATTCACTACGAGTTGTGGAAAATTCGAGCTATAGACGTTCGACTTACAGAAGTTCGACTGTATATTCCTTCTTCAAAACTTCGTGTTCCTTGCGGCTTCCCTCTTTAGGTGGGATTTTTAACCATTTTCCTGATAGAGACCCATTCATAAACAGTACCTAACTGTAGATATCGTCGCAGGGGACAATCCCTTCCTCGCGGCACACCGGTTGAGAACCCTTGATCTACAGGGTGGCGCACGAAATGATCCCCTATTTGTTTTCTTTTAAAGATGAAACAGCAACTATGATACGTGACGCAGGGACTGAATCGCATTGGATGAATGCACTAGTTTGCGGAGATGCAGATAGGAGGCATATGAGTCCCGCGTAGCTAACACGACTAGCGGATATCGCGAGTTTTCCCGCTAGTACGCAAGGTGGCAGATGATGATGATGATAATAATAATAATACTTTAATCATTTCGTACACTACACTGTAGCACGAGTTAAACTTCTTAAGTGCGTCATCTGAATATACGCGTCATTTGCGTTGCACATTGCATCCTCTCGTGTGTCTAATAGTCGGCTGATCCAAAGCAGTCCTTTCCAGTCAAGGAGAAAAGCCGAACATCTACCTATAGCCGGCCTTTCAAAGACAATCACGAGATATCTCCGATCACGATGAGGGCAAGTTCGATTACGTCGTAGCACGTTCTGTGAAGCCTCGATCGAGCGAGCGAGTAGCATACGAATTATCTAGGTTAATCCTGCAGCCATAGGAACGGTTTAGTTTTAACCGTACGAGCTCGCTCAAGATGCAGTCTCGTCGTCAAGGGAACTATTTCATAGCAGGATGAACCATCTATGAAGTGCCACTGAAGACGTCGACTTTGCGGATGAAATTTTCATGCGACTAAAATCAATCGTTTTGTGGTTATAAGATTAAACAGCATAAATTTGCTACACAAGTCCTGATCTGAGATAGTCTATTAGTTTTTTTAAATGTTCAGCATGCTTTAAACACTAATATTAATTAATTCTCGAAATTAATATATCATATTAAAACAATTAAATCACGCCTTACTTATTATTACGTTACATTGTGTTATGATATGTTATATCGTATTGCTGTATTTATTCGACCTTGAATATAAGACTATTCCCCATATACAGAAGTTAACTTGGACTAACAAATGTTTCATAAGGAATTCCGAAGCAAATAAATTAATTAAAATCATTGGGCTTATTTCTTTCCTGTCTACAAATTGTTATTACGGTGTGCACGTCAAAGGTAAATGTGACTTAAACCATGCTAGAATATTCATAACCACTATTATTTATTTATTTGTTCGCAAATGCAATAATAATGAGAAGGCCTTTGATTGGTAACAAAAACCTTGTACTCGGGTAAAGACGTTATATGTACGTATAAGTATTTTGGGAAGATATCTGTAAATTTGGAAATCTCCGTGGCGAATCACCTTTTTATTTTTAAAAACATTTGAAAGTTAAAAAATGTTACTCAGTGCCGTAGCAATAACCGAAAATTCTATAGCAACGGACAAAAAAAAAAACACCTTCAAAATTCAGAGGAATAACTTTATTGATTCGTTCGAGAATATTTTTAAATATTTTGTGATAATTTTCCTGATATTTCTCCTGTTTCAAACTCGACAAGCATCTCTGATCGACGCGCCACTCTAATTAAGTGGTTACGTTACGAAATAAATTCACGATGAATACACAATGCGACTAATGTAATTTTGTCTCTTGAAACTATTCCGCTCGACCTAAAAATACTAAAATTATACGAAATTAAACGGAGTCGTGCATTTTACTTTCAGAACGACTCGAGTCTTTTGTCTCTCCTCTCGCTTTCACGTTGGAAGCGAATATCGAGAGCGCGTTCGATGTTTTCGCACGACGAAAGAAGCCATAATACGTACTTTCCCTATATTTATTAAATTAAATTCCATTTTTCGCCCGACGTGACCGCTCCGGTTTTTTGGAGCATGCGCAGTTGCGTCTCCGTACCAAAACCGCTACGGAAGAAAAAAAACTTTCTAATTTCAAACGAAACCGTTATTTTTTTACGGGAAATGCGTTTTCCATGTTTATTCCTCCCATAGAATCGCATAGGCGAGAAGAATTTAAAAAAAAAAGGCAGGAAGGGACGCGGAAAAATATGCACCTGCCAACAAATAGCGCCATTGGAATTTGCATAAAATGGGACGAGTACCCATAATTCACGTGGATAGAGGGTGCGCGAACGTTTTTATTTTGTAACGGAAGTTATGGTTTTTTTTGTTCTTGGCCAGAAGTGAAATCTTCCCTATGCATGAGCTACTTTATTTATTTATGGAAAATTGTTCATTCGCGTTATTTTTCAATAGAGTTTGCATACACTCAGTGTAACCGATGGATTTATTATTATTTTTATAAATTTCGTCATTAAAATTTACTGTAATGTTATGATCGTTTTTTAAAGAGCTATAACAAAATAAATTAAAACCAGTTATTAGCAAATAAGTCATGCACAAGCATTGGAATTTGATATGAGTCAATCAAAGGCATTGTAAATAATGATGGCTAACCAAACGTTAGTATTAATACGTACAACTTCCGAAATTAGATATTTAAAAAAACTCGTTGCTAAGCGACGATGTAAACATGAACAAAAAAGCGCGCGAAAAGCTATATTGTAATATACTCCATGTGATGCTGCATCCTGGGACTTGAGCTCAAGCCAAAAATTGCGTATGCTTGCTGTCAAAGAGTAAAAAAAGACAGAGGTACACGATATAATATTTATGTAGGTAAGAGAATGCGCGTTGAGCCATGTTGAAATTTGACAGGTGGTTCAACTACTTTGTTTATCGGGACTTCGAACGATAAATGAAATGTCGCTGTCAATTTTTCTGCTCCAATTAATTCGTATGCATGATAACATAGACTATCGTTCTATTTTAGTTGGATAGATGCCGAGAGAGGTTAAATGAAACACCTAAAGGAATGAGATCATATGCGCAATTATTTCACTATTACTTCACCGAATACTAGCACATACAATATGTAGATGATTTATGCCCATGGAAAAATAATTCTCTTAAGGCAGCCGATTTTTCCGCAATTCGATAAAATTATCGCCTGCGAATCGAAATCGGAACTAAGAGGTGAAATCCAGATCACAGTTCATCATCAGGCCATAATGATAATACGGGAAGAAAGATGCGTGTGCGTGCATAAACGCGTTCTTTACGAATTACTTAAACGTGTAAGAGCAAGTTGAATTGCCGCCATCTTGTTAGATTTTCTCGAAGGCGGACACTACCCCTGTAAAAATGTATAAGCTATGAAATATTCAACTGATTAATTCTACAGCATTTCTTTGAAGATTATACTTTTATTTTTGCTTACTCCTTTTAAACTTGACGTACCGCTAGTTGAAAAACTATAGAATATTTCGTCGATCAAAGCAAGTTTTAGCATCGATTAATTGATATTTTTTCACGATCGACTGTGTTATATCGATAACCTAGTGATTATGTCGATAGAAAAATCTAGAAATTTATTTCTGACAGATATATATATATATATATATATATATATATATAGTCTAATGCGCTAATATTCATAACGCACAGCCTTTGGAAAACGTAGACCCTTAAAATTTCGTCGGGGTGTCAGCCTATTTAAATTGGCACCCCCCTCCAATCACCAACAATCCAAAAATGAAGGATGACAATCAGATTTTGAAAATAGTTGCGTAGATTTATTACCGGCGGTCAATAATAATAATAATAATAATAATATACAATTTATTGAAGATTCGAATATGTACGAATACTGAATACGTCCGCGTTATTTGCAGGCTGCAGGCAGTAATCCGGAAAATAGGTCAAACCGATGGAACGCTGCGTCCGTTTTATTTATTTGTTTTTAAAAAAAATCTTTCCTTTACCATTCCCATGGCGAATGTGAAGTGCAAGGGATAATAGAAAAGGTCGCTGATTGGAAAAAATAAAAGAGGAATCCGATGCATTATAAAGCGTATCAATTTCTGCTTGAGAACCACTCGAAAAAGAAGCAGCGACTGAAATAATCCATGTTGATTCTAGGCTCAACGTTAGCGCAAACCTCTTGTTTGCGTTGGGAACGACGATATTGTTCCATTTTTCGCTTCCTAGCAACGTCGGAAATTTCGTGGAATGGAGAATTTAAAAAATATATCTTATATATATATATATCCGAATGTTTGTTTGTGTCTCATTATGCACGCCCAAACTATAAGACCTAGAACAATTAAATTTGGAACCGTTCTTACTTACATCTTGACTTAGTGAATGGTTAAGATTTGGTCAACCGGGATTAGTCATTTCTATAATAATACAGGGGATTAACATTTTTCCATAAGATGATAACACGTAAAAATCGATCTCTTTTGACGTGCAGGCCTTTATTCTTTTGCAGATTTAAATTACTTGAAACAAAGATACGAACTCGGGACACAAGCATGTATTAAGCTGAAAGAATTGAATTTAGATTTTTTTAAGAGAGAGAATTCGAACATGAGCCTATTTAGCGTAAAATTTAGTTTTCGGTCACGAAATAAAGGTATTTTTATAGGTTTGCAACAATGTAAAATGCTGAAAACCACGGCACGAGATCAATGCTTTCAAATGGGAATTGACCTCAGGGAAAAAAGCGACATCACTCGGTCAACAGGGCGACGCGATCGAGGATGAACCGGAATATATTTGAATTTTCCGAGATTTTTACGCGTATGACTTTGATCGAGGTAAAAGCCCAGTCTGGCGTTTGGAAATCGGAGTTTTCGTACGCGTTTTCGTCGTCGTTTTTTTTTTCATAAAAAGCTCCGCCGGCCGGAGGGGAAAATATCCAGAGGGGGGAAAAAATAATTACTTTTTTGCCGTGACGTCAGCTAACTCGACCGGGTCATCAATTCGAACGAATTAGAACGAATTCAAAGAAGATGAAAATTGAACAAAATGGTTCTCCATATGTACGTTGAAAATTTTCTCGTCGGGTTCAGTGTTTAGAATGCCGCTGAGGAAGGCGTATTTTATTTGGTGTAAATGTACACGTTCACTCTTTTTAAGGATTTACGTATTTCAATAGATTTTTCACACCGTCCGAATATTGCGCGCATAGTAATAATTATTGGGCATAAATGTACAATGTAACGTAAGTACTGTACTCAGGAAAAATTACAAGTACAGTGGAATTTCTATAAACCGAACCTCAAAGGAAACAAATAAATATTCGACTTATAGAAAATCGAGTTATAGAATTAAAAATAACACGAAAGAGATTTTCTCCTGTAAAATGAATCCACCTCGAGCTATAGAAGTTTAACTGTGTTTGTATGTTTGTGTGTGTGTATATATATATATATACATACACACACACACATAAATATACACACATGGGCGCCGCCAGGATTTTTTCCAAGAGGGGAGGGGCACTCAGAAAATTTGCTTAAAAAATTGGCCTTAATTTCCACGGCTTTGCCTATTTAGTCGAGAAAGTTGTTAAACGCTTTTTTATTCAGGATAGGAAGTTGAACATTTTTTAATAATTTCAATTTTTGGTATTAATATTTAATATACTGCCCTCTTTTTTCAATTTTGATTTTTTTCCAAAAATCCAGGGGGGCAAGCCAGGCACCTGCCCCCCCTCTCCCCTGGATATATATATATATATGATTCCGTGAGATCCATTACAGACCAGAAATCACGCGTGAGATACCTCTTGCCTTCGGTGGCAGCCAGGAGAGGATAAAGAACCAGTTTTCCAGAATGTTCTTTATCCTATCCGACAATCGAAAAAATATCTTCCACACCCCCTCCCCTTCCTTTCCAAGACCCCTTCACCTTCCCCTCCCTCTTTTCCTTCCCTCCCTTCCCTCTCCTCCCCCTCCCCCCTCCACCACCACACCCCACTCCACTCATTGGAGTCGGCGGGAATGACCTCCACGAACACTGCGGCTTACAACATCCAATATCAAGGTTCTTAAATTCATTCGACGACTTCCCACTCTCCGTGACCCCAAACAGAACACGCGCCTTTTAAATTTTCATTTGTTTTTATTGGCTATAACTCAACTTGATATGGTCGTTTATATATATATATAAGTATATAATTTACTCAGTATTCATTTGTTTGTCCGTTAATTAATTTATTATATGTATTTTACATAAAGTAAAAAAGAAAGCCTTATGGTCAGGTTCTGTCCGTCCGTCTGTCTGTCCATCTGTCTGTCCGTCCGTCTGTCTGTCCGCATTCCGAAACTATCGAGCGGATCTTCAGGAATTTTTGGTACTAAGGACTTTTTGGGCAAAGGGCAATATGAAAATTATGTAGGTGGTACGCACAAAATCCAAGCAGGGGTGCCCCCTTTTACCCAGGCAGGAGTACCACCTTTCTACCAACAAAACATTAATATATGTTAATATATCTCGCGGGAAAAATATTAGTCATGTCAAAATAGGCTTCTAAGAAAATATCTAGAATTTGTTATTTAACACGGTCACAGAATTATAAAAGATCGCAGACTGCCTTGAAGTGTGCATATTTCCTCTCTCTTGTTCGTGGCTCAAAAAAATTAAGGAAAATTGAGGACTCTTCCTGTGATCGTGGCGGGATTCGAAATTCTGTCTTTTTACATTGGAAGGAAAATAGTTGCAATATCGCCAAGGACAGCAAGTAAAAAAAATGCACAGAATGGACGAAACTGACTGAAATGGAGCACAGCACGATCGTGAAAGTCTTCGATCCAATTAACCCCTTCTGATTCGAACCCAAATACAAAGTGGAGCGCAGTATACTGCTATTTTTCTGTTGTGTGTTTTATGTAATATTTTTTTTCTTTCTTGTCGTGAAAATTTACAGTTAAAAGATGCTATCGGAAGAATTTTATTCGTGATGGTCTTGTAAAGTGATACTTTCTGTACATTGTAAAATTGCGATGCATCATCATTATTTCACACTATAGAATCAGGAGCGATCGTCTTCTTTCATTCGTAGGAAACAGCTGAAAATCATTTCATTCGACTTTCATTTTTTAAATTAGAACTCTTCTGCGTTAGGTATAATTTGGCAAAGCGTAAACAAAACGGATATTATTACGTATAATCGGACGGCTGAACTAAGGATTTTCTCTTTTCGTTCCGAGCTCCGTCTTTATTCGGTTTAATTTTTAAAAATTTCGACGGCGGCGGGAGCGGCTGCTAATTCTTGATCGATTACTCATTAAAAAAACAGCCACGCGTAAAATTTTTAATGATTTATTATTTTCAATTTTGTACTTTGAAACCTAACGATTATGTTGCATTCACACGAACGCTGATGTACCTGTTCAAATTTTAAAAATATGCACTGAAGCAACACAACTTAAAAAAACAACACTTATCCTAGGTTGTAAAAAAGCAGATGCGCATTTAAACTACAATGCAAAATTACTTTCGGTGAATAGCCGCTGAAGACGGCCGCATTGCAGACGAAGTGCTGACGTGGAACTTCATAACCATGTTATAGCTATTGGGGTTTCTTTAAATTTGTACCTATTCTTTCAATTTTTAAATACATATATTTCAGAGCTCATTTTTATATAATTTTCGGGCATAAGACGAGCTCGATAATTCTATAGTAGAGCGTTTTCCAAATTTCATGCATCTCCTAACCCCTCTTAACGTAACCGGCCATATCGCGACCCCCCTTAATTCCTTCCATCGACCAATAAACATAAAATATGATACTGATTCCAACATCTATTTAATAAAATGTAGTCAACATATACCGTATTAGCCCGAATATAAGGCGAGGTTTTTTTCAAAAATTGTCTTTCAGGAAAGTGGGGGTCGCCTTATATTCGGGTCCTTAAGTATAAAGAAGTTACTTTTTTTGGATTTTCTCAATGGGAAAATAAGGAGTCACCTTATTTTCGGGGTAGCCTTATATTTGGGCTAATACGGTATGTTGTTCGCGCAATGATTAAACTTTATTCTGAAAAAACATCTACGCATAATATTTTTTTAAATAAATAAAATAAAGCAATAATAAATTCCGTCTTCCTTGACCCTGTCTGAAAACCGCCGACATACTACGGTGTCGATAAACCATCGCTCAATAGTGAATTAACATTCCGCTAGAGGGCGTGACGTAATGGCGCCCTATGCATAGTATAGGGGGATAATTTCCGACCTCGAAAGCGAATTTCCCCTACGGGTGATTCGCGAGAGATTAGTTGATCCGAATTTCCACCACCCTCCCTCCCTTCCTCTCACTCAATCCTCCTTCCATATTTGCTTTCGTTTTCCTTCCGAGACGGGAAAGAAGGGAAGCTTTCTCCGGCGCTGCCGCGGCTGTTGCTGCTGGAGGAAAGAAAAAAAAACGAACGCAAGTTCCCATTCACGCTCTAAAGGAAGGGAGTGTGCTGCGTTTTGTCACGCGTTCCAGGAAACACAGAGAGAGAGAGAGAGAGAGAGAGAATGGCAGAGAGAGGTACATACAACTACCATTCTAACTCCTTTAGCCGCTATAATAGGCATTCTTAAGAGGGAAAGGCATGCAGAAATTAATATATACCTACGTGGAGAAATGTTTTCTCTCTGCTTATTAAATGATAAGGCTGGGCAGACAGCGAGAGCCTAGGCGATTTATGAGCGCAGCGGAACAAAATAATACAATAATGAATCGGAATAATTAAATGCTGGATATATTTCACTACATATGTGTGTATGTGTGTGTGCATACATACGCGTTAATAAATAAGTTGCACAAATAAATAAATATATTTGTTTGTCAAATAGTAATCACGGGCAGACTGTCTATGATCATATATATATATATATATAGGTATATATATATAATTTGTCATGTCTTAAGATTATTTTCTGCAGGAAATATAATATATTTAAATGAAGTACTATTACTCCAAATATTATCTTCTTCTAAGGTTTAATGTATGTGTTTAGAATATAAATAAATAAATAAACAAATAAATATACAGATATAGTATATCCAAATTTAAAATTTTTATAAATACACATTTAATTTTTAACTAATACAGTTCGATTTATGAAGAATTTTAAGCGCTGTATTAACAAATTCCGTTAGTTTCATCTGCGTTTGATTATTAAACACTAGCAGAATTTCAACGGACAGCACAACATACAAACTCTTTAAATATACAGTAGATACTTTTTCATTTATTATTAGCTTTTCTTAACAATTAATGATATTTGCTTGTAACAATCCATTTCCAAACGTATTGTATTAAAATAAAACGATCATTTTATTTTCTATCATATCACTTTTGCCTAATCCAGCTTCATTTCTTGTGTAATTATGCCTCGCTGAAATATTTACTTTTATGTCTTGTAAGCAACTCGTGAAAAAGCAACGTACAGTTGTCCATGATTGAACACCGACTCCGGTAAATGTACACCAGATACGTGAGCCTATTTACCTTAATAAATATTAAAATGCAGAATATAATGATTTTACTTAAAAAAAGGTAATATTCCAGTATTCAGTAGACGAAAGAAGGTTCAATTGCTTTCGTCAATCGTTATAAACGCTTACCACACGCAGTTTCCTGAATAGTAATCAGTATCTATTTACGTTGCTATGTATAAAGATTGGCATCGATCGCTTCGTTGCTTAAATAAAAGTGCGAATCGAATAACGCTAAACTTTCGTGTATTTGTAAGCTTCACCGAAGCTAATTGAATCGGAGGTAACAATGACGGCCGCCTTGACAACGCCCGGAGAGAGTACGAAAAATCCGCAAAATTTCGAAACAAATAGTGAAATTCGGAAAACTTCGACCGTTTAACATGTAAACATCGCAGGAATAAGATAGTATACAGTTTTATTCGTCAAATAAAGCGAAAACTAAAAAAATGGGTCCATATTTACGTATTTTGATGCTCGAATGAAGAATACCTTGCAAGTCAAGAAATGGATTCCTACGTGTTACCTTATGGAAAAATGTTAATCCCCTATATTGGCAGCACTGATTAAAGCCGCTTGACCAAACCTTGACAGTTCACTAAGTTAGGATGTAAGGAAGAATCGTACCAAATTTGGTTATTCTAGCTTCAATCGTTTAGGAGGAGTTCCAGGAACAAACCAACAAACACACCCTTCAAAATATATTATAGGAGATGTAGGAATTAGATTGGACGAACTTTGATAGCAGTACATATATGAAATATGTAGAAAGCGTGTGGGGTAATGTCTTTAATAGGTTCGTGTAACATCCCACCTGGAACGATCTTTAAGTGGACGTTTTTGAATACGACTTTTCTCCCCTCGCATTCCACCCCACCCCCTCCTTCCTTCCTTCACTTTCCCTTCAATTCAATGCACTATTTTTAACCGACCCACAGAGTCAGCCTGAAGCTGTCCTGGTAACCGAACTCTTTGGGGACGCTTTCCCTACATACCACCTACCTGCGCATTCATTACTTAGCAGTGAATAAACGTTGGCAGGCAATTTATATGGTAGAACAAGGTGCAATCTGAATGGCATACATTTTTCACGTTGTCAATAATTTATGAGGTATTAAATAAAGAATTTAAGCTTAAGTTTCAAATATGTCTGCGAAAATTTAATGTGTGGAAAGACAAAATACCTGGAAACTCGCAGAATAAGAAACAGTTGAAAGTAAATTTTATAATTGGAAGAATCCTTTCGTTACAACAGACAACTAAAATGAATAAAGTTATGTTTCCGCGATATGAGATATGTCGGAACACTTTCATCAATAATATCCCACCTATCATGTAATCCACAATTAGACGAAATTGTTTTTTTTTTTGCATTTTAGCCTTTCTTACGTTTTCTTAAAACAAGTGTAGTCATAGAGTATAACCGTAGCCGTTCATGTTTTCTACCAACGCCCAAAGAAAACGCTACGTCGACGTTTAATTTCGAAGTTGGAATCGCTCTTCTCGGAATTAAAAAGGCAAATGCTAAACAGAAGAGAACTTTTCAGTTTCGAAACCACTGGATCGTTTCGTAATACATAAATACACTCCGACAAGCCAGCGCAACGAACCCGCAATTATCCAAGAAAATTTCTTACTGCTGAAGTTGTCGTTCCATTTGAATATATTTGTTATCCTGGATCTTATGCAACAGTTGAAACGACTGAGTTTTAGGATCCTTGCTTTAAGCGTTTCCGAAGGATCCATTACCGTTGAATCACCACTGATGACGGCTGCTCCGTAGCAGAAACGCACATCGGGTTCTCATTAACATTTTTATGACTATTCTGAATCTGTAGAAATACACCTAAATACAATTGGTGTGTGGCAGGGGGAGATTAACCTCCTATTATGCTCTGTAATTGTCTTAGGGGTAAAGGATCCCTACCATCCATCCGCCCTACAATCAGTTTCTCGTATCTTGTCAACGTGGTCGTTGCCTACCTACGTAAAATGCCATGTTAATTACATCTGATAATTCATCCTTAAATTCTTCTGACTTCTAAATCTCTGCAATAGTCGACGCCTGGACTTTTCACGCCCTTTCTCCAGATACCCATATCCAAGGTCATCTATTAGACTTGCCTCCCATATTGAAGCCAAGTAATTTATCAACTCGCGAGGCAAGCTCTATAAAGACAATTCTTTCGTTAAAATACCGTCAAATATTAATTAAAGGGTAATTGAGTTTCAAATGTTATTTTGCAGTAAACAGTTAAAGGTTATTTGCTGTTAGGAAAATTTATCCGCTACATATAATAATGCGACACGATAAAATCAATCATTTTACAAAATATTTTGTATTGCATTAAAAGGAGATAATTATGTATTCGTAACTACCTCCATGACAGGCAGAACGTTTCTCTCCGTTTATTCTCTCTCTCTCTCTTTCGCTATTAGTAAAAGAAGATCCTAACGGAGTTACGGAGGCGATGAAGGGAAATCTGCCATACACCTTCCGGGCAACTCTCACGCGAGGGATCGGGGACTTAACATCCTCCCTCCTATGACCCTTGACCCATTCCCCCGAAAAGCGCTCTCATTTTACGCGCCATTTAACCCAGTCACGGGCACCATACCTCGCAATCCGAAGCCCTATTTAACCCTGAGGCGGATTGCGGAACGACGCACAAAGGCCCCCGAAAACGTGTCATGGAGCAAAACGTCCTCTTTCCTCAAAAAAAAAAAAAAAATCGCGCCAATTTCCGCGAGAGCGGGCAAAATCCATCGGGTGACGCATTTCGACTTTTTTTTGTTTTTGTTTTAAAAGCGCGCGCGCCACACACACACACCGGTTGGGCGCAGTCCTTGAGCGGACGGCGACCCAATTATTAAAAAAAATTGTTTTTTTTTTAACTTCGTGCCGTTCACTTCCCAGTGAACTCATTCTTCTTTGCCAAAGCGAAAAGGGATAAAAAGGCGCAAGTTCACGAATAAACCTCTTGTTTTTCTTTCTTTTTTCTCTCTTTCCTCTCATTTTTATTTGCTTCTTACACCTTCGCGTCTTATTTCCTATTCCTTCGTCTTTCTCTCCGTTTTTCTCTCATAAATGACAAGAAATATTTTCTGTCCTCTTCTCTTTTATCGTTCTTCTTCAATTCTGTCATCCTCCTATACTAATCTTTTCTGTCTTGCCCCACGCTATTCCCTTGCTTTTTGGTCAAAACGTCATCTAAATTCATAAGATATAGTAGAGCAGGGGTCTCAAACTCGCTGCCCGCTTGTTCATTTTATGTTTATTTTATTCTTATTCTAATTATACAATTCACTGTCGAAGAATTTTTTAATCGAAATATTTAAAAAAATGTTTTCAGACCTTTTTGAAGTGTAATTTTTCGTTTTTGGCCCGCGTACGATTTGAGTTTGAGACCCTTGATATTGAGCTTGATACCATAAAAGAATCACATTCGGCTTACAATTAGTATGTTAAAAAAAATAAACATATCGCGTCTTTTTAGGCAATGATAGTGTATGGAGTTTTGCGTTCAGATGACGTCAAGTTCTCTCCCAATTCCACTGACGTCATGAGACGAGCCTCGTGCCCAGGGGCCGCTTCCCTCCTCCGCCATTTACACCGTGGATATGCTTTCCAGGCTAAATAATTAAGAATGTAACCAATGACATTATTTATGGACCAGTAGGGTACGGACACAATAAGAGCTTGCGCAAAGTTTGTCGCGATAATTTTTCATACGACGACCAAGCCTGACTGACCACTCACAGTTCTTTTTTTACCTCACAAACTTCAAACTGATCACATTTTCGTATATATGTACATATTTCATATCCCAAGTTCTCGTTAACACGTAAAAATGTCAAATTTGGAACTCGCAAGCAGTGTCATATATAAAGACGTTTTCCGTCTGTCTGTCTGTTACTTCCTCTTTATCCCTTCCTATCGTTCCTTTTCCTCTTCATTCTCCTTCTGTTCGCGCCAGGGTGCCTAGTTCGATGGTGATCGGGAGCGAGGCCTATTTATGTGTGCATATATATATACACCTGGGGGCGAGAAAATGACGTTTTTTAAAAGAACAGTGTTAATTTTTAAAATGAAAAATAGTTAATATTAAAATTATTTTTTAAAATTATTATTATGTAAGATTAATATGTAATAAAAATTGTCTGAATCTCAATACATGAGAATTGAGCCTTGTGCGGGGCCCCCAATACTCTCCATAATACACCTATACTGTTTATCTCGCTCTTCCCCTCTCTTATTCCACCTCTTTCACCTTTCCAATACTTTTTCCTACTCTCTTCCACTCTCTCTGTATGTGTATATTTATTATTATTAAGTATGTATAAAAGCTTAAAGAAAAGGAAAGGTAATAGTAAAGGTGGCAACAAGGTGTTGGAGGGAGCCCAGTGGACACTTACCTAGATTGGAGAGCCGCTGGGGGTGCTGAGGACACACGAAAAACAGCTGCTCTCCAACCTAGGTAAGTGTCCACTGGGCTTCCTCCAACACCTTTATTATTATTATTATTTACGTATTTCTAGTTCTTTTTTAAATGTTTATGCTTTCATTTAATTTTATTAATTTTTCATGTTTATTACTTTAAAAAATATTTTTTTTGTGATTCTTATATTTTAAAACTTGTATGTATTATTGTAATTCCACTATCGTTTTTTTATGTATCTAGGGTTTTCGCAGGTTTTTCCACCTCTCTCCCCCTTCCCTTTGTGGGTGTTTTCCTGCGTGGTTTTTTTACTAGGTTGGCCATGTCAGGTCTTTCCGAGGTTTTAACGACAAATACTTCGTCTTACAATTAGAAGTATAGAAGTTTCCGAATTTGTAACTGGATATCTTACTTGTGTTTTTTTTCTTTTGTTTAGTTTCACGTTTTTGTTTTTCTGCGAATGCGTTTCTATGTGTATTATGTATATATATAATCATTATTACATTTTATTCTCATTTGTAATTATTAAAGTAGGGTTAAATGTAAGAAGGGACTATATAGTCTCAATTTCGCCCCCAATAAAGTTGTTTGTCTGTCAGTCTCTTCGTTCTCCCTTCACTCTTAACTTCCATTTCCCATTTTCCGAACGACCATAGCACAAATACATAGCACACATACCCTTATACGGCTGATTTACATTTCGCGAAAGCCGATAATTGCTAAATAATGTTAAAACAGCTGTTTCATTTTAATTTGACGCTTGCGTGCGCGTCGGATTCGCAAAACCGGAGAAAAACAACTACGATGTGCATCCTGCGCATTTGATCCGTAGTTTTTATTTCTTTCCTCTGCACCTCTGGGACGATAATGAAACGCATGTACTCGCTCGGGTCGCCATGGAGACGGGCGTCGGCCGTTTGTTTAGATTCTGTAACAGGGGAATCTGCGACGTTGAGAGAAAGCGTTACGTAGGTGGACTTTGACCTTTTAGAATATACACACTGTATGCAGGGAACGAATCAATTTAACGAAAAGATGGAGAATATAATGAGGCTCCTCTCTCTCTCTGATTAAATGTTTATGTAATATCTGCACCCCGTATCCACGAAGAGATGATGGAGACACGATTGTTGTGTTTTTTATTTAGGAGAATCGCGCTTTCTTCTCCGAAACAACAAGATCTAGGTAAAAAGGATAACGAATGATCTCGTCAGCCGTCAATGCCTACCGGATTTTTTAAATAGCTTCGAGGACTTCTTATAACAAAATCCCCGATCTGTCTGTCGGTGACGCTCAGAGCACCACAGGCGGCATAAGATCCAGGGGCATTGTCTAAAATCTAGGGTTGCCAACTTTAAAACCTTCACAACCCGGATATTTTGAAGTGAAACCTGTTTTTTTCGCTTTTCATAGGTTTTCTGTTATTCACGAATTGCCTCATTGAAAATTTATTGTAAATCAAAGCGATGCAAAATGTAAAAACGTCATCGGTTACATGAAATTCGAAGAAATGCGATTAATAACCTAAATACTACGATGAGAATTAGAACTTTAATTCTTTTACGCTGATAATAGTACAAATCCCGTTTCTATGCATTAACTCGAAGATATTTTACTGAGAAAAAGAAAAAAATGCCTTGCATGGCGGATTTAAAAATTCCCATATACATGAAATGTGAAATAAAGTTCCTGGAATCGAATTCTGACCCTCAATATCCGCAAAATTAATTGTCCGCGTACATACGTATGTACTTGGATTTAACGCCTTTAAATTTTTTTGCTGCCAACATTGAAGTCATGGGTTCGACTCTAGCAGCGTTATCTTCTCCATTTGATTAACGCGTGGATTTAATTCCCGTCATATTCGACGGGCAATTAACTTGTAAAAAATAATGCTGACCGCTTCGAGTTTTTTAAAAATTTTAATCTTATTATTAGTATTTATTTTGTACCGGTCACTCTTACGATTTCTTAATAACCGTTTCATCAATAGGATAATATATTAACGGAAATTTCATGATGAATTAGGTACATATTACGTGAATTCGCCCTAAAAATAATAAAAAAAAAGTTCCACGATATTTCTTGCCGTAGCTATCCATATATAGTTATTCAGGAACAAGCGCTTTAAAAAGCAAGGCATCACGTATCTTATAGAAAGACTTACTTATGTGGTTCAATATGTGACGAATCTTAATTTGTGTCCGTGGTACAATTTTCGAAATGAAATAATAATTTTGAAAGTGGGATAGCTACAGCCAGGGCCGGCCAAAGGGGGGGGGGGGATGCGAGACCCCCCAATAATGGGGCCCCGAAAAGTTCTCAATTATATTCAAGTATCAAGAGTGTAAATTTCACAAAAAAATTTGACTAAAAATCACTCTCAAACTTATTTCCAATAAATAAACACTCCGAAAAAGGTATAATATTGAACTGGGGGCTCCATAAATCGTTTGCCATTACCATATAAATATTAAAATCGTGGAGCTCACATTGGTATTCGCATCCCGGCCCCCTTCACTACCTGGACGACTCTGGATGTACCTGAAGCGGATAAAATTTCAGCGCGTCTCTACGATTTGTGTCCGGTAGAAGACTTTTGTCGCAACGAGACACGCACACACACGCACGCACATACTCCAACGCTCGCACGCACTCTCATATGCGCACATCCTAAAAATAATTCCAGCTGCCGGCTACTTTTTAAAGGCGCGCACTGCTCATACGAGCGGTCATTCTCGTTTGACAAGGTTTTTCCGCTTGTTTAATTTTTTTTCAACTTTTACTGGACACTTGATTAATCGGCTAGAGAGCGAGGTTGCCAGAAAAACATATTTTTCTTTCTTTCTTTTTTTTACGGAATCGCGCCCCTCTCATTGTACAAGAGAAAAAAGAGGAGTAATTCGCATCCGTCGTAATAATAATAACAATAATTTAAAAATACCTCCCACGACAAAACTCGTGGAAAATCCCGACCATTTGTGGTGAACGGATCGTGACCGTCAGGATCTGAATTTCCCACGGGTACTCTCTCTCTCCCGACGTTGCCAAGTTTCGCTTGACGTGCAGCGAGTCCTATCTTTTTACTTTTATTGGACTCTCTCTTTCTCTCTCAAAACCCCTCTATTCGATCTTCTTTTTTTACGGATACAGATACTTAATCGTTCGGTTCCATACTTTTTTCCCCCATGATGTAATGTCCCCTAAAAGATTCACGCCCATTGAAAGTAAACGAAAGTGGAGACTTACCCATTGAAGAGCAAATGTGTGGAGAAAAATTGCAACAATTTTTAACGATTTTTTGTTATACATTGTAAAATTAATAATTGTATTAGCGCGTTTTCGACGGTTATAACTGTGTACTATCTTATTATTGCGATGTTTGCACGTTTACACGGTCAAAGTTTTAGGTTCACTAAATCCGTTGAAATTCAACGGGCACTTCCGCTAGTATATATAATACATAAGAGTACACAAATTATAAGGCATTTCCAGATGAGCTAGATATATTAAATTTGGCACGATTATAGGTTTTTGGTCATAACCGATGGGGAAAATCCGAAATGGCTGAAATTTTACATTTAGGGGTTGTTTTTACCCCATTATTGTACCATAGGAGGATAAAAATTATGAGGTACTTCTTGAGGATCTATACCAGTGTTTTTCAACATTTTTTGATTGGCGGAACACTTTGGAATGGGAAAAATTGGCGGAACACCTATATACATATGCATTTATATAGATTTTCATGTTAGCTTTATTTTACGCACTTAATAGAAGCACTTTCTGCTTCTGCGATAGATGGAGTTGTGATGTGAGAGCAAAATAGAAATACTTTTTGTTTTTAAATTCATTAAAAAATCTAAATTTATAAGGAAATATTATTTTCGAGGGAATATTTCGCGGAACACTAAGGCAAAGCTGTCGGAACACCTATATATAGTATATATATATATGTGTGTGTGTGTCTGTGTGTTTATATATATATATATATATATATATATATATATATATATATATATATATATATATATATATATATATATAAACAGACACAGAAAAGTATTCTGGAAACATTGTTCACCTCTGTTGAGACCTTCCATTTAAAAAAAGCGCACTTCTCAATTAAAAAGAAAACGAAATTCCTACCGTCTAGATTTCTTCGTTTATTCTCTTTGCTTGCTTCTCACTTAACCCAAACGATTCTCCCATCATCCGATCCGTTAATTAAATTTCCTTCCTCAAAAAAAAAAGAGAAGCTTATCGAATGCTCTTTTTGCTCCCACGTTATTTTTTTTTCATCCCCCGCCCTCTCCTTCCTTCCTTCCTCCCACGCGCGTCTCGAAAAAAAATTTTATTTTTGTGTATAATTCGGATACGCGGAGGAAGCAAAGAGGTTTCCAACTAACTCTCACCGTACCAAGGTTAGATAAACTCACTTAATTAAATGACTAGTCGGTTCGCGTTGCCTTCGCCTACTGAATGTAATTAACAAAAAGCAAAAAGATATTATATATATATATATATATATATATTTATTTATTTATTATGGAATCTTTCGAAAAACCGTATAGTAGTGGGTAGACGTGTGGGTTTGTTTGATTTTTATTTTATTTTTTAGGTGGGCATAAATCCGCGCCCACCTTTTAGAAAGTATAAAAGGCAATTAATTACCTACGCAGTTCAAAATCCAAGCCGGTGGTATTAATTTCAAAAAGGTTTGTATTCAATCGTTTTTTCTGAGAAGAATATTTGGTACTCGCTACCTTCAATCATAGGCTTTGGATAGCCAGGATTACTTTGTGTTCTATTGCATCTTCAATCCTGTTCCTATTATTCTTGTATTTGTGTACATCGTTTCTCTGAAAATTCCACCTCGCATTTATTTTTCACTCATAACCTATCAAAAGAGGGCATTTTTAAATTTCGATTTCAAACCAGTCGTTTTTTTTAAATCAAGCTTTCCATTAGCATTCATTAGATTAGAATCTCGTCCATTAATGCCAAAGTAAAGGTAATACTAATGTTTAGACATTATTGTTTTTTTTTTTACTTAAGAACTCAGTAATAAGGTTTTCATAAGCGAAAGATTTACGTGCGATAGCACCAAAGTCGCTTTCTTTTTTTTTTGGCAATAAAATGGCCTTCCTGATCAGCTAGCTTATTTAAAAAAAAACCTCAACGAAGATTGACATTTGTTTTAAAATTCCAGTTACGGAAATCATCCTTTCGCTCACAGCAAAGGGTGTTTTGAAAGTCCAAATTTGTCATTTTATGTGGTTCGATGGCGATTACATGGCGGAAACGAATTAAGGTCGACGAAGTTCATTATAAGCCTCTTTAGTTAGAGCGGTTAGATGTGGTAAGATTTTGGACAGACAGACAGACGGACGGACGGGCGCCTTGAAATTAATGCAAAATGCACTTAAAAACCACGCCATTTATAGCCACTATCTACTTTTAATTGATTTTCCGCATAAGATACAGTAGAACCCGGTTATAACGGCATTCAATGGACTGGAAATTTATTGTCGTTATAACCAAGTGTCGTTATAACCGAGGTGCATGGAAACATAGAATTAGTTTCCAAATTCTAAATTGTATATTATGATCTACTAAGTACATTAAACATATTATTTCATACCACATACCACATAGTACATTATATTATGATTAGGGCTGTCAATTTTTTTTCGATTTTTTCGAAAATCGGTAACTCGACCGTCGAAAATCGAAAAGTCGGTAAGTCAAAGTCGAAAATCGAAATCGATTTTTACCGAAAAGTCGAAATCGATTTTTTTTACCGAAATGTCGAAATCGGTTTTTTTACCGAAAAGCCGAAATCGATTTTTTTTACCGAAAAGTCGAAATCGATTTTTTTTACCGAAAAGTCGAAATCGATTTTTTTAGTGAACTGGGGAAGTCAGTCTTTTGGATGTCTGTCGTTTTTCTCGATTTAAAATGATTAAAAAACACTATTTTTTTTCGATTTATAATAATTAAAAAACATACTATTATGGAAATCATTCGATTATGGCAATCTCTACACAAAGGATGCATCGAGGTTTGCATTTCTTCCATTTTCCTTTCTTTCATTTTTTCATTCCACAAAAACAATCAAGGCGGTGTGACGCTGATACCCCACTGCCCTTTGGTCTGACAAATACCATTATAAATAAAAAATAAAGGATAATTAAAGCAGACAATTGCAGATGGTCCCGTGGATATTCAAGGCTATTTCGGACCTTACCGTTTCCCAGCAGGCGACGTTTTCATCTTGGCGGTGAAATAAGAAACGGCAAATTCTTCTAGGATTTGAAAAGGAAGCACTTTACAGTAATCCTTGTTCGTAAGCTGCATTTTATGATTACAGCAGTAATATTTTCATAATAGGATGAAAAACACAGAAGATGATTTACATTTACTGCTACAATCACACATATACATTACTTAATTATAACTTAATCATTACTTAATCTTACTCCAAATAAAATAAAATAGTAGGAGCAGTATTTATAAGTGAGCCGTCACCATTACATTATATGTCTGTTCTGGAGTATGAATTTCAGAATTTTATTTTTCGGACTTGTTTCACCCGGAGTTCTACCTACATTCCAAATTTCAGATCCGTAGCACATCAGGTTACCATAGACAACGGACACGATGCGGTGTCACTTCGTTTCACGGTCACATACTGTAGGCTTTTTTGAGAAAATCGATGTAGACATCCAGAAGACCGACTTCAATAGTTCAGTAGAAATCTATTTCAACATTTCAGTAAAAAAATCGATTTCGACTTTTCGGTAAAAAAAATCGATTTCGACTTTTCGGTAAAAAAATCGATTTCGGCTTTTCGGTAAAAAAACCGATTTCGACATTTTGGTAAAAAAAATCGATTTCGACTTTTCGGTAAAAATCGATTTCGATTTTTCGGTTTTCGACTTTTAAAACGGCGGTCGAAAATCGGTAAGTAGAATCGGTTTTCGAAAATCGATTATTGACAGCTCTAATTATGATATAATAAGTATGTACGTACATTAAACATAATAAAAATATTTTTAATGATTAGTAAAATAATCTTATATTCTTTTCTGTATCGTATGTGCCAACTTGAAATGTTTTTCGAATTCCTCCTAAATGCAGTGAATATCACTGTCATTTTTTTTAGTCTCTTTCGATCCATAAAATCGTGATGTCACTTTTATTTCTTGCATAGCTTTATTAACCGTGTGAACTGGTTCGTCTTGATCCTCTACCATTTCTTCACAGAGCTTCAAAAATAAAAAAAAAACGGCTCGTGCGAACCACACTGAGTAAAGAGTTTCCGCTGTTGGATCACTCCTTTGATCCTTCAACGTATTGGCGATCAGCAAAAATTAATAATGAAACCTGAATCATTAAATGACATTTATATGATAGTAGTTCTCTTCTTCTCGCCCACACACAAAAACGTGTTGTTGTTGTGCTTACGCATACAAATATTTGTTACTTACTAACTTCCATTGTCGCTATAACCAAGTGCGTCAATACGTTATAACCGAAGTGAATACATTGCAGTATTGTAGAAACGGGGATGGGACCTGAAGAATATGTCGTTATATCCGAGTTGTCGTATTAACCGAGGCCGTTATAATCGAGTTCTACCGTACTTTTAAAATTCTATCATTGACAAGCTGTGTTGCCACATCTCCGGGTTTGACCCGGAGTTTCCGGGTTAAGGATATAATTCTACGGGTCAACAACACATATGAAGCAGCGTGAAATAGATCGATAAATAAATATGTACCTTTCTCACATTTGTATGAATACTAATTAACCACATTGAATCAAACATTTAAATAAAACAAAATAAAATATTTTTTACTTCACCTATGAGAAATTCCGGGTCAAACTGTGAAACCTCCGGGTCAGCTTAGAAATCCTCCGGTTTGGTTGACGTATTTGAGGTAGCAATCCTGTTGACAAGTAATAAAAGATTATAAGGTACAGTTTTTTTCCCATAAAATCATAGTTTATCATAAAAGATTTTTAGGACTTATATATATATAGTCGAACTTCTGTAACTCGAATTTTCCATAACTTGAAGCTAATTCATTTTACAGGAAAAAAACTTTTTCTTGTCATTTTTCTTCCGTAACACGAATTTTCTATAAGTCGAACATATTTTTGTTTCCCTTGAGGTTCGACTTATAAGAATTTCCACTTTATATTAATGTAAGCTGCTTAACAAAGATTCGTTTGAGTTAACTTTTACGGCTGAAGAGATAAATATGGAATTTGGCCTCCAATTGTATTTGAAAAAAAAAGCTGGAGGAAGCACCTGCGCATTTAGACTACAAAGTAGTCCTCATCAGTGGCGATTCTACGGTGGTGGAGTGATAATTTTTTTGTTTTCCATTTACTGCTTACGGATGATTCAAAAGGATTATTTAAAAAAAACATCTCCAAGGTGCTTCCTAATTGGATTCGACGACGAAATTGTGATCCATATGCACGAAGAGGTTCAATAAAAATTCCAGCATTTTACTTTTTTTTCCCCTCCCTATCACTTTTTAAAGTCTGGATTCCCTTCTTGTTATATATATAAAAAAAAGTTTTACGGAGAAGACTTCACGCAAAACTCTCCACGAAGCCTTTCTCTAATTAGCACTTTATCGTCCAGAGATGCCTTAATTGACTCGAAAGAAGTTTTCCATTCTTCTTGCGTTCCCGTCTTCTCTCTTTATCTTCATCTTATTCGAAAAAAGATTTTAAAAAAGTTCTCGAAATAAAGAAATTATATATATATATATATGTATGTATGTATGTATGTATATAAATGTCGAAAAAAAGAAGCGTGTGTGTCTATCTGGTTCGTAACGTCACCAAAAGGAAACGCGCCTTTTTCGAGCGTCTTTTTTTTTAATTGTTTTAATGAATCCACGCTTCGCGCGCGAATGCATCTCCCGTTGGGGCGGATCGACGGCTTCTCATGTTTGTCACAGTTTACACACCACTTTCATCTTAACACCCCCCTCTCCTCTTACCCACCCATCCGCGGCGGCTTAAGATCTTCCGCGTTCGGAAAAATAAACGCCGTGAAGGCTATACCTTTTTTTTTTGGTTGGCGTGATCGCTTTCGAGCTTCTATCTATCTTCGTGGTTCGATTTACTCTCCTTTGGCGCATGTGTTGCGCAATTTCGCTCTTCATCTTCTTTTCCCTCCTTCTTTCCGGTGGTTGGAGATCTCGCCGCTGGCGCTGTCTTCCTACCCCTTTCGCTTTGTTTGGTTTTTTATATATATTTTTTATTTTTTCGACGTTCCACTTCCAGGCATGTGCGGTAGAAGGTTCTGGATCTTCGGAGTCGTCTGTTTTCTCCGAGAAACCGCCCCGTGTTCCTGTTGTTTCCGTGTCTAAAACCGCTGACTGACAGAGCCAGAGAGAGAGAGAGAGTTTTAATCATCCATTTCTTAACGTGACTCATATTACAAATATTCTTAATTACATCATTTTCTCTTCTTCAGCGGCATTTTTTTGTTCGTGATTATAGTTTACATAGAGACATCCTCGCCGTTCTCATCTTCTGCATAATTCTTTACTCCTTGACGACACTCTTTAAGCTGCCTAGGATATCGGAATAATTTCTCTTTTTTTATCAAAAATTTCTTGAGTTGAATTTTCTCCACTGCAATGTCACAGTATCGGTCGGCATCATTCTTCTCGACGACCTTTCTCTTCCCTTTAAAGTTGCCTAGAAACGGAACACTTCCTATTTTTTTCTTGAACATATCTTCAGTCGCATCTTATTTTTCATGCAATTTTGATAGTCTCAGTGAAAGAATATTTATAGATTCGGTCAGCTTTCCTCGTTGTTTTACGCACTAATATAATTCTTATATCCTCCTATTCCTCACAGTAATTCATCATCTCTTCTGTCATTTAAAAAACGCAAATTTTGAATACTTTGTACCTATGAATTAAGCACGGAATTCTTTTTCCGTCAATTTACATTTTTTATTTTGAATTTTTTAGCCCTCCACCTCTCTCGCTCGCTCTCTCCCTCTCTCTCTTCTCTATGTTCAACTAACAAAATCTGTAATCAGTATGTATGAGAAATATTGTAATTAACTTGTATATAATTTCAAACCTGACGAAAGGGTTAAATGTAAGAAAGGACTTCACAGTCTCAATTTCGCCCTAAATAAAGTCCTTTGTCTGTCTGTCTGTCTCTCTCACACTCTCTTTTTCTTCCAACAATAATGTTGTCGCTCGATACAGTGGAATTAAATACTATAAGTCGAACTTCAAGGAAAACAAAAAAAAATATTCGACTTATGAAAAATTCGAGTTACGGAAGAATAAACAAAAAAATATTTTGTCCTATGGACATAATTGAATTCACTTCGAGTTATGGAAAATTGAAATCACAGATGTTCGACTTATAGAAGTTCGACTGTATTATTATTTTTTCCTCTATCCTCCTTTAGTCATTCATTTTTACCCAAGCTTCTTATTGGGTTAGAGCAGGGGTCGGCAGCCTATGGCACGCGTGCCAAAGGTGGAACGCGGGGTGGTTTTGAATGACACGCGAAAGAAGAAATTATAAAGATAAATAATTCACATTTTATATATTTATTACTGGTGTGTAGTAAAATAAAATATTTTTGGAAATTTAGTGAAGTGACGTTATATTTTATAGTAAGAGTAATTGTTCACCTCTAATCTGCTTATTCTAACACCGGTCTAAAACCGGTCTCACATAGGTCACGTGTCTGCGCATCGTTTTCTTTCTCGCCACCATTGTGACTAAGGAACACAAAATACGAAAATTCAGACCCGTAGTTACAAACACATACCGTTTGTACAATGCAATCCTTCTTCAAATAAACCAGGGGCGAACAAATAATAAAATTATCATTCAATTAAATTCAAATTTATAACTGGCACGCGGGACCGTATATTAACGTGAATTTGGCACGCCACTTGTGAAAGGTTTCCGACCCCTGGGTTAGAGTAACGTTTACTATCAATAAAGGCAATATATATATATACTTATATATAAAGGTGGCAACAGGGTGTTGGAGGAAGCCCAGTGGACACTTACCTAGATTGGAGAGTCGCTGGAGGTGCTGAGGACACACAAAAAACACAAAAAAAACACAAATATGGAACTTTCGGGATGACGCCCTTCTTCAGCGACGGAGAAACATGTCTCTCCGCCGCTGAAGAAGGGCGTCAGCCCGGAAGCTCCATATTTGTGTTTTTCGTGTGTCCTCAGCACCCCCAGCGGCTCTCCAATCTAGGTAAGTGTCCACTGCGCTTACGCACGCACGCACGCACACACACACATATAAATCCATTAATTAAATTCTCCGAATTTTTTCCAATTCCGCATTTCGTAGCTTTTATTATATTTAAAAAGGGATATAATACGAAAATTAGTTGCGTTTTATGATTTTTTCGTCTCTATTCTTAAATCTTAAATTAAAAAAAAATATAATCGTTATCTGCATATTGTTTGCGGAAATATACACTTACAGATCGTTAAAAAAAAAGACAGAGGAAGGGAAAACAGGTTGGAAGAAAGTTCCACAGGACGGTCGTACGCTTGAATGACATACGTCGGTCGAGGAATTTCATTCCGTTACATAATCGTCACGTGTTAGAGTATCTTCTTAGGCGCGTTTCGCTTCCAGCGTGAGCGCCTATTACCGTCGGTCTGTCCGTTTATTTTTCAAATAAAACGTGTAGGACCAGTAAAGTAGGGCGTTTCTTTTCCTATGCATTTTTATCGTAGGAGCAGCCGTTATCAAGAAAATCAAACAAGAATGTCTTAATTGGAGCCGAATTTTGAAAATTTCATTCATGGTTACTTCTTCATTGTTGCTAACGTAAACAATCTCATAAACAAACGTTTAATTTCCTTACGTGTGCATACAATATTTTTAAATCGGAAGAAAATGGATTATTTATGATGAAGAAAATAACTTTAAAACGCTATTTCCCTTAAGTACATGTATATAATTTCTTTCAAATACTCCATTGCACGAAACGCGACCATTTTTGATACGCTGTACACTTTCCCAACTTGTTTTCCTCTTCCGACAATGAGACGACTGGATCTGGACCGAAAGCCATCTTTCACCTCTACTCTAAAAGCCTGTTTTTAAAAAAAATGACACCAGATGACAATTTTTAATCGATGTAATCCATTGATCATTACAATCGAACAGTCAGGATTGTGATGCTTACGTCCGATTAAATAATCGAGGTTTAACTGCGCTCATATTCCGCATTAAACTCGAAAAAAACTTATAATGGAAAAAAATAGATAAAAAATAATCAGCATTCGCTTTACTTAACTACGCACGAAATTATACCCTTATTAGTAAAGTCTCCTTTTTTATCCGCCACCTTGCGTACCGGCGGGAAAACTCGCCCTATCCACCCTCGCCTTGGTTACGCGGCACTCAACAACGTGCCTCCTGGCGGCATCTCCACAAACTACGGCATTCACCCAATGCGATTCAAGTCTCATAGTTTCCGTTTCGTAGTAAAAACAAATACGGGAAACATTTCGTGCGCCACCCTGTAGAATTGACCGCTTGGAAAGGAATTGCGTTGAACTTTCGAGCATCCTAAGGTCAAGGTTATTGGCCAAGGGAAAATTACGCTCTGTGTGTGTGTGTGTATTCTGGAGCTCTCACGCAGCGTAGAGAGTGCGACCGCTTTCTGCACTTGAGCGGAACCGTTTTGCTAACAAGTGAAAGTAGAGATTTGACGCGTGAATTGCCCAGCGGGGGGGGAGGGGGGCATATAGCTAAGGGGGAAAACTTCATTGTCCTACGGCCAAAGTCGGGCGTGGCGCGACTCCTAATTGTCCTAAATACAATATTTAGTCTCTCGGAGGAAAATTCATGCAGGCTGGTCAGCTCCCCTGTCCAATACTTTGGTGTTGTTGTTATCTAGAATTTTCAGCCATTTAATTTAATTTGACGAATAAATTTTTTAAATTTATTTATCTTGCAACTGCAACTAAAATTCTGAGTACAGCGGAACATCTATAAGTCGAACCTTATGGGAAACAAAAATATATTCGGCTTATTAATAAAATTCCAGTTGTCGAAGAAAAAACTGCGCGAAAAACATTTTGTCCTGTTAAATGAATTCATCTCGTGTTATAAGAAATTCGAGTTGCAGACGTTCGAAATCATAGAAAATTTCGACTGTCCAAGTACGTTCCAAGGGTTATTCGAAATTATTGTTAGTCGCAATAAAGATTCAGGTGTGGAGTTGGATCTTAAAACGTGGTGAAATTATGAATTTAAAAAATCTCTTATTTTCCGTAAAAAAAAACAGAATGCCATTATTTCAGCCTTAGAAAATTTTATTCTCCTTTCGAAAAAAAAAAATTTTCCCCTATTACATTTTGAACACTTTTCACCAAACAAACTCGCAGCGTGCTTGATTATGTAAGGCATTTTCTGTTCGCTTGTTTTTTTAAAAGTCGTTTTGAACCGTCTTTTGTTTTTTGCCCTTCTGTTTTTCTCTTTTAAAATCGCGAAATTTCGTTTGTTTGTTTTTTATATTCAGTTAGACGGTTCAAGCAGTCGTTTTAAAAAATAAATAAATAAATGAAAGAAAAATATTCGAATTGCCCACGAGCCAACTTAAACTTTCATCAAAGGTCTGCTAATTATTTTAAAACTTTATTTATTTTTTAAATTTTCCCTCTGGATAATGATTTTTTTTAAATGTCTTTTTTTCGGGAGAAGTTTCACGACAAACTTCTTCGTTCGTGGACCTGCGAATAATTACGAAAACGCTTTCCTTGATTGCCATGGAAAAGTTTACATAAAACAGTTCTAAGTAGTGAATTTCTTCACCTGTTTTTATCCAGACGACGCGCTCAAAGCAATGTTATTTTAACATAGTTTGCGAATTATAGAGGAAAAAAGTGCTAATCTATATATACGAGTGTATGTAAATATATATATATATGTATATATATATATATATGTGTGTGTGTGTATTTCCGGATGTTTGTTTGTTTCACTGGGTGTCTCATTATTTACGCCCAAACTATAAGACATAGAACAAACAATTTTGATACGGTTCTTACTTACATCTTTACTTAGTGAATGGTCAAGGTTTGGTCAACCGGGATTAGTCAGTGCTGTAATAATATAGGGGATTCAACATTTTCCGTAAGATAACACGTAAAAATCGATCGCTTGACGTGCAGTCTTTCATTCTTTTGCAAATTTAAATGATGTACTTAAAATGAAGATACCAACTCGGGACAAAAAACGTATTAAACAGATGACGCGAAATAAGACGGTAGGCGAACCATTATTTAAAAAAGGGTTTTTTTTCCCTATTACACGCGAATTATTTTCAACCAGATAACCATGCGGTTTGCGTTAAGTACGACGACGCGCCTCTCTCGTTCAGACGGAATGGTGGTCGTCTGTGGTATCTTTTTTTTCTTCTCATATTCCTCGTCTCTCGCATTGTTCTACCGTCTCCTCCTCCCCTATACCGTCTCTCCCACACTGCTAGTTTTTTTCCCGGGACCAGGCGAACCGGTAATCCTTCCGAGGCAGACAGAGTCGGCGGACGCCCTGAGGAATAGTCCTTGACCAATAGTTTTGCCCTCGCTTTACCTCTCTCTCTCGTTTATATTTTCCCATTTACTGTCTCGCGCGATCGCAGAGACATCTCGCGGTGGGATCTTCCATTGTGGTTGTAGTTGGGGTGGTTTGAGGGGGGTGGGGGGGGGGGGGGGGTGAGACTCCTGATCGGTTGCTATGTCAACGGATCCTTCCGCACCGGTGAATGAAAATGTGAGGGCCTAATTAAGAGTTTCTTGCGACGAGAGAGAGAGAGATATATATTTTTTCCGGCGTAAACTTGGACGTAATATCGCAAAAGGAATTTGCGCATGCGCATAGCGTCGCACGGACGCACGCGTCAAAACTGGAAGTGATTAAAATGATTGCCGAGGTGTCTCTTACGGAAAAGAAGGGCGTGAGAAAAATCAGACGTGTCGGTCTCGATGAACGATTCTAAATTGTAATTTCCGAAAGTAGGGCCGAACCTCTATTATTCGAACTTGTACAATTTCAGTTCAAGGCTACTTTTGCAGCATATATACCATCGATTAGGCATTTCGGTAGCAAAATTCACCGAAAGTACGTACATTCTAATAAAAGAACATCTGCATCGATTTTTTTTTGTCTTTCGCCTCACGAAATCAACTATAACACACTTATACGCGCGTTCTTATAGGGTCTACTTCCGGCGAATTGCCACTGATGACGCCTGCATCGCAGCAGACATGCGCATCTGTCATTTTTCCCCCTCCCGTAACCTCGTCACGGCTGTTGGAGATGGAAATATTTTATACAGTTTTTAATTTCGGCGGAATTTCCGCGGAGATAAAACATTGCGACATGAAAATTATTCTTTTGCTCGATTTCTCCAACATGGCGGCCTTCTTCGAGAAGGAGAAAAAAATGAACAAATGAAACGGTTTCCGAGGAACGCCGACGAATTCTTTTTAAAGTCCCGCCGAACGATTTATCTCACGCATAAATCTACACCACGCCCGCGCAGTGACCCCGTTATGAAACAAATATATAGATGCACGCCCAAACTATAAGGCCTAGAACAACGAAATTTGGTTCGGTTCTTGCTTACATCTTAACTTGGCGAATGGTAAAGGTTTGTTCAACCGGGATTAGTCAGCGCTACAATAATACAGGGGAATTAACGTTTTGCCATAAGGCGATAACACGTAAAAATCGATAGCTTTTGGCGTGCAAGCTTTCATTCTCTTGCAAATTTAAATTACTAAAAACGAAGATACGAACACGTGACAAAAACAAAACAAAGAAGCCGAAAGAAACAACTTTATATTTTTTAAAGATAGAATTCAAACCTGAGCCGATTTAGCGTGAAATGTTTTGATGAAAAAATGTATTTTTTTCACAGGTTTGTAACAATGGAAAACGCTAATTACCATGGCAAGGAAATCACTGTCTTTTTAAATGGGAACTGATCTCACATGCTACCCAGTTATTGCATAAATCGTGTTGTGCCGCTTAGGTGACGCCGGACCCAAAATTATTGGAGTATTTTGTCGCCCATTTTCGGGCGCCTTTGACGTCTCAAGAGTAAAAAAAACGCCATCCAACAAAAAGTCAAACGCGATCCGGTGGGGAAACGGAGAAAGAAAAAAGAAATCCTTGGTTTCAGGATGTGGGGCGTGGTCTCTTCCTCCCCCCTCTCTCTCTATTGCTTACGATAGAAAGTTTTAACTTACCTCTTTGGTAATCTCCTTCGCGGCAGTCATTAGAAAGTTCTCGAGCGAATTTCATCGATGGATATAAAAAGAGACAATTACTCCTTCCCTTATCAACCCACATGAGACGGTCGTCAAAAGACTTCCGACTTAAATTAAGCGTTTGTTTACGCCTATTATAACGTGATATCCATCATACAAAGGGATATGTACGTTTCGTGCAGTTCTACCTATCCAAAAGGAAGGTTTCGAATCGTTTATACGGCGTAAAACGCTTATAACGAAAACTGATCACGCGAAATATCGGTTAACACGAAATATCGGATAACACAAACCATCGGTTAACACGAAATCGGATAACACGATGTATCGGTTAACACGAAATGCATGCTCAGTCCGTTCCGGCGCATATATTTTTCTGTGCGAAATTATTCGCTTAACGCAAAATGTAATAAAATGAAATACCGTTTAACGCGAAAATCATTCTCAGTCCCAGAAATACGATACTAATGCCAATTCCTTCTTAATGGTATGTACCAAATGTATCAATAAACAGAAATAAACGTCATTAATGATTGAGCAAATTGACTAATCATTGATGCTTATCATGGGTTGGTTTATTGTGCTTGCTTCTGTATTATTTTTTAATTAAAATTTTTAACATGAAAGACTTTTAATAAATACGTAATTCGCTTAACACGAAATGTTTATGCAGGTCCCCGAACAGTTCGTGTTAACAGGTTTCCGCTGTAGTATATGTACAATAAGGAGACAAGGAAATAGGTAGGTATTTTTCCATGAGAACTATTGATATGAGTGATACTTTCCATTGAAGACACGGTTTTATCAATAATTTGTGTGGTGGCGGTTACCAAACTTGATGCATCCGCGACCCCCTCTTTTGGCGGCCGATCTTACTGCTACCCCCCAATCAAGGCAGGCGACCTTATAGCGACCCCTTTAACTACACACACCGACCAATAAATACAAAATTACACTGGAATATTTAGAAAAAAATCAGGTTTTTCGTTAACATTAATAATGAAAAAAAAATCACTCAAACAATATTAACGAAAAAATTAAAAATAATGAAAATTTCGCATGCACAGTGGAACTTCTACAAGCCGAACGGCTATGACTCGAATGTTCCTTAAATCGAATTTTCCGTGACTCGAATTTTCCATAACCCCACTTTTCCATAGCTCGAATTTTCCACGAATCGAATTCTCCATAAATCGAATTTTACATAATCCGAAGTGAGTTCATTTTGCAGGACAACATCTTTTTCGTGTTACTTTTCGTCCGTAACTCGAACATTTTTGTTTCCCTTTAAATGTAAACAGAACCGTTGGCGTTTTGGATAAATACGCGTGCGTGCACACACACACGCACACGCTTCTTTTATGAGTCATCGGTCAAGTATAAGCAATCGAATCGCACGTTCGATATAACCTAATGACCCAAATCCTATAAGGAGAGTTTAATTTTTCTCTAAGACTCTTGAGAATGTGATCGAAGGTCAATTTGTCGTCAACAGGACGTGACGAAACGCCGAGCGACGCACGAAAGCTGTTTTTTTTTAATTTTTCCGTATCGAGGGATAGCGATCGAGATTTTTATTCGGGACGGAAATTTTTACGTGGACGTTTGAAATCGTGAATTTATGCGTCGCATGTCGCAATGACACGCGTCTCACGAGGTCGCGGCCGTTCATTTTCTTTTTATTTCTGTTTTTTTTTAACGAAGGAATATGTGGGAGTTTTTTTTTCTTCAAAATTTCGATTGAAAGATCTACGCATAGATGGCAGGGCAAAGTGTAAAAATGTTATGCCCTTCGACGAAAAATTTAGGATTTCCTTTTTGGTACAAAGGCTAAAAATTGGCGATTATCACTCCCTAAAAAAAATAAATGAACCGACTGACCCATTCCTTTCGTTAGTTCCGTGACCAAAAGTAAATAAAGGTTATAAGAGAGAGACATTCGGACTAATTTATTCGAAAAAAGATAAAATCCGTATGGCTAATACCGTAATTTTCCTATTATAATACGCACCCATGTTTTCGCGAGTGAAATGTGAAAATTGCCTTATCACCATGTATTGTAATACGCACGTCATTTTTTCATAAAAAGATCAATATAATTTTTCATTTGGTTATTAGCGGCATCGAGGCATATGTCGCCTTGCGGGCAAGCGAGATATTTGCGAGAGAGAGAGAGTTTACGATATAAACGTGGCTTTTAAAAGTATTGCCTCACAAACTTAATGGATGCTTCTGAAGAGGACATTACATAGTAAGATGATTTTACGGAGATAATTAGCGAGGATGAAGACGACTTTCGCGTCGACGCCATTTACGCAGACTATGAGAGAGACGAACTATTTGAGGACAGTGACAAAGAATTCAGAGGCTTTAATGATGACGACGGCTAGGAGTAAATAAACGACTATTATTATAGTCGATTTAACACTATTTTAAAGAAATGCTATCGTAATGCTGTGACAAGTACGATTTATCATAAAAAATACGTCCGAAAATATCAATTATTTACCGAATTAAAAGAAGTTGTATGCATTTGTTACCACGTGTAATACGCGCCCTAACTATTCGTCGATTTTTCGTGAAGAAAACGAGTATTACATAGGGAAAATTACAGAAATAAAAAATTTTAAACATACCATCTATAAACGTTTGGTCAGAATCTTAATTTCGAAATTTTTGACGGCACCCCCTGCCGTCCACCCATTTCTCAAAAAAATATTATGTGACACGGTAATAAACGGCGTCATAGATCGCATACGCCATGCATAATACGCCCTCATGATTCTCCGTCATCCCGATCATTATTTTTTTTAAAAAAAGGACCCCCATTCCCATCTTCCCTGAGCTCTCTCTTCCTAATTTTTCTTGTTTAAAGACGACACGCTTATAAGGGTTCCTCCTCCTATTTTCTTTTGTCTTTGCCTCTTTCGCCCGTCCGTCAAACTGTATTTTTCACTCCTTTTTTCTTTCTTTTTTCCCTCCCCTTCGCAGGCGATGATTGTCGTCCTGGCGGCGACGGTGGCGCTGTCTGCAGCCCTGGCGGTGGACGACGGAACTTACGTGGACGAGGAGCCGCCCATACCTTACGCGTTCAGTTACGCAGCGGGACGCTTTCCCGGCCACGTGGACAGGACGCACTCCGAGACAAGGGACGAGTACGGGATAATTAGAGGTGGGAAAAAAGGAGAGGATGAATTTGTGTGTTAAAAAAAATTCGCGGCTTTTTGAAAATTTTGATAAGCGAGTGTGGGATCATACGCACGATTCTCAAATTATCCTGGAGAAAGTTGAAGTTTTTATGTCCATAATGGGATTAATATGATGATTCATTTAATGTTCCGTAAGCTAAAGGAATTTAAAGTAAAAAAAATTTCCAAGCAAAATTCGTTCAAATCTACCGCGCTTTGCACGGGATTCACAGCATACGACAGCATATTGCGTGATAAAAATCGCATAAATTATCATTAAGTCAATTATTCCGGCAAAAATGACGCGTTTATGAATTAAGTGTCAAATTAAAATTAAGACATTTCAATATGTAGACCTTAGTTAAGCGACATTTCAAAATTTCGACGTCGAAAAATCCATGACTCGTTGTGAACATAATGACGAATCAAAATAAATGCCAATTGTCAAAGTTAATATATTATAAGTTATAATATAATATATTATATTAAACCTTGATGATTTTATATGTTGATTAAAATGACCCCATCTTGATAAAAGCCTATGTTAAAACGCAATTTTAAAATATGTTGTACTGATGTCCATTAGCGTGATTACCATACTGGTCCGGAATTCCATCCCATGCCAATTTTTCGAGATTTGTAAAATTTCTGGGCACTAAATCAAGTATATTTTATGTTTTTAATTTAATTCCAAGCATAAGTGTCTAAAAAAAACATGACCGACGGACAAACTCTGGCGAATTATTATACATGGGTATTCGTTTAAAACTAAAACTCTACGAAGCATTTAGGGCTTAGAATCGGATTATTTTAAATTTTAAAATATAAACGGTATTTTTTTTCGAACGTAACGGACTCGTTCTACCAGCTTGAATGCATGATTTGGAAACCGCAAATTATTATACATAATACAACATGATCGGGTTGGTCTGCTGTCCGGAACGCCAAAATATACATAATCATTTCTCACCCTTTCGTTCCTAACTTATTTATAAACACATCATCAAGGACATTTTAAATGACATTCTTTTGAGTAGCGAAAAACAAAATAAAATGTCTTCTTAAAAAAATCTGTCTACTAAAAAGAGCTCTTGAATGTATCCTAACCGATACAGCATATACTGTATTATACATACATTCACACATACATACACACAGACACACATACACACACAAATACACACACACACACACACACATACTCGCATACACATATTCATGCAGTAACCAGGCTCGGAAAGGTTAAAATTTAATTGCTTAATGAATGCTTTTCATTTAGCCAAACAATCAGAAATTCTTGTCACGTGTGATTTCAAAATGGAAATTCCAGAGGAGACTTTTTAGTTCCACCTCTCTCTACATTGAAAATGACGCGATTTTGGTGAAAATTCTCTCGCTAAAACCCTCCGAGGCAAAAGTTTAAAAAAAAAAAAGAACTCCGACAATTGAATTCACACAGTTCGTGCACGTAGTCGTTAATTGGTGGAAATGTATTCTGTAAATTGCACGCTTCGATATCAGCGTTAAATTTTTTTAATTCGAAAAAAATACAATCTTTTTTTCGTGTTATGGCTGGAGAGAAATAATTTTAATTTTTTTAAAATTATTTTTTGCTATTTATTTTTTGCGGTCAGAGGGGTTTGCCGTTCTAAGCCCGTTTTTATTTATTTATAGGTATTGATTAAACGTTTTGTTTCTCTGGTATGACGCCGTGAACGAGCGTAATTATTGCACCTTTTTAACTGCACAACCCTTATTTTGTCGACTTTTTTTTAAGAACCACACAAATTTCTCCCTATCTTTTCTGTATTTTGCGACCAAATATACTATTTCTATGTGTATATGATTAAAGAAAAAGGATAGGTAAAGTGATATATGAGGCGACAAGGTGTTGGAGGGAGCCCAGTGGACACTTACCAGAATTGGAGAGCCTGTAGGGGTGCTGGCGACACACGAACCTTTTTTTTTTAACAGTTGCATAATTTCGAATCTCGTTTCGCAACAATGGAACGATCGTCGAATGTCTTTTTCCAGTCGCGAGAGCTTTCATAATTTGGGCGCCAGTGATATCCAGTTAACGTTTCGAGCACAGGAATTTTGGATCCGAAAATTTAAACAGACATATTCGATGCTGACAGAAATGGCTCTTTTTTTTACGATAGAGTGAAAAAATTGAAAGAGAGATAAACAAAGTCTAATAGTATTTAGAACTTTGCCTTGAAATATAAGAAACAAAGGGCAAAAAATTCCTTCGCGGATTGCTGCGGTACAAAACGTCAACTCATTTTTCGACAGTTAACGTATATCTTAAATAATTTTAGTTTATTAAACCATAAGCGATAAAAATTGTCCCAAAACGCAGTGATGGTGTCAGTGACCATAGGTACTGCTAAAAGGTCCGGAAATGTGACATCCCTTCAAATAACACTATCAGCGAATGAATTAAAACTACGCAGTCTAAAATTCCCATTAAACTAAGGTCTAAAAATTGAGTCTTATTTTATGCGTGTAAGGTCTTTTTCAACGAATTATTGACCTATGACATTGTTCCTATGGGAAAAATCGGTTTAGACTATCGTCGTTTCGCTAATCGTAGGGGGATTCTAGGAACCAATAATTAACGACGGTTATCGAGGTCCTACTCTATTATTAGTCTCCCTAAGATAGCAACTTTCTGAAGTTTTATTTTGAAAGGATCGTTTACGAAAATACAACTCAAATTCGCACTAATAGCTACGTTTTTTTTTACGTGTACCCTTCTTCATAGACCTGAGGTAGCAACACGCACGCTTAATGTGACCTCGGGATTAATTCCATGCGGCTCCGGAAGCTATGAGTTGAAAAACGGCGTCACCACGCACGATTTCACAGATTTCTCAATTGTGGCGACGGAATGCGTTAAAAATTGTATCTGTAAAAATTAAAAAAAAATATTATACGCGATGCAGCGCAATCTCTATCGTTTCCCATTCAATTTCCAACTAATGAGGAAAGATGTAAGCGTGTGGGTTTCCTATTTAATTCTGGAATCAAGGAAAAATGTAGAGAAGAAATAGTTAAGCATCTGGTACAGGATTTTTAGCGCGCCTTAATTTCGCGACTCTTTTGTTTCGCCGTCGCCGTCTCGTCGCTGCCGTAAAGACTAATTACGATAAAACGATTCGATTCCCGCGTTTCTCTCTCTCTGACGAAAATTCAGGTAACATACCCCTCGTCGCGTGTTTCGGGTGGGTGGAAAGGGTGCCATAATCCAATCACGTGGGTGACATGAGGCATTTCAAAATTCCAAAAAAAAAAGGTCCGCTCGCCAATTTCAACGAGGGCGTTAACACTTTGTGGAATTTACATCTCCCGGCGAAGCAGAGTTTTTTAATTTTTTTTGTCTTTTTTTGCAGTCTGGAATGATAAGATTTTCGGAAAATTAAGACTCAAAAGTGATGGTTTTTTTTACTCTAACTAAGAGTATACGCGAGTCCTAAATAGTTCGGTTAAGAATTCGTGACTTATGATTAAAAGAATGGAATGTAATCCTATACCGTCAGATAACTATCCTGATTTATATTTTCGGAAGTCGGAAATTTTCGCTTTTGAATGTGGCCGACGGTTTCCCTTGGCAACGTCTTAAAATCTGTCCGCTATTCATTAATTAAGGAGATGAATGTAAAAGAAATTCATTTGGTCATATTAAATGGAACAGACCAGTGTTTCCCGAAATAGGAGCGGCGGGATTAATTCGGATGCAAATAGAAATAAATAAAATTTTAACGAAAAATTAAAATTTCGTCGGTGAATTTCAGGAAATGCGATGTTATAAAAATTATTTATAGCTGTAATACAAAAAAATAAAAGACGCACAAATCCGATAATATCGAGTAGATCTAGTCCATTCACTGCCATAAGGACATGTACGTATATCCCATACAAAACTCTATAAAGACTGGCGGAAAATAAAAGCATTCAAATACGCCCAGCTTATGTCCCACTGGTTCTGAGACACATAAGAAGACGTTTTAATTTCCTGAAGTTCATTCCAATAAATAATTCGGGAAAAACATTTTTTTCTATTACAATGAGTACCACTGGGACAAATATGTCCCACTAAAAAAAATACCAACGGGACACATGCGTCCCATAACCTCCCGCCCCCTACACCTCGCAAAAAAAGAAAATTTTTTGATGTTACAGGGTCAGCAGTAAACCCCTTAACATTAATACGTGAAACAATTTATAAAAACAAAAGAAAAAAAATTGGTAGTGAAAGGGCTAGGAAAGGCTCTCATACAGAACTGAAATAAATTAAAAAATTCGGTCACGTTTTGTTTTCCTTGTTAGTTCAAGGTGTCGCCACCAGGCGTTAAGAACAACAAACTGGAGATTGCGGAAGAATAAACGATTCCCTGTTGGACGTGAGAAACCGCAAAATTCTGTCAGGGGAAGTCCCCCCCCACCCTTTGAGAAAAGTTTTTAAAACATGGGCGAAGCAGATTTTCGTCTCTCTCAAGACGTTTATAAACGATTATCTTTTGTCTCTCTCTCTCTCTCACGCTCTCTCCTCAATCCCCTATTATCGCACAATTTATCCAGCCTCCTTATAAAAGGAACAACATGGCGAGTGTGCGTGAGAGATAAGTAAGGTAAACACTTCCGAAGAAATGCCCGGGTATCCGAATAATTATCCCAGACTCTCAGATGGGTTAAAACGAGCGTCCGAGACGAATAACAGGCGCTTTAAGAAAACGTATAGCGTTAAGCCGTAAAAAAATAAAGAAAAGGGATTTTAAAAAAAAACCGCGAAAATCCCTATCTGGAGTATATATGTACAAGGAAAATTTACAATATGGCAAAAGGTATTAGAATGTCACATGACAGAACCTTACAAGCGAAAACCTCTAGGAATTTTTATCCGTTGCACACCCTGCCGCCCACCTATCTGGTGAATCACTGGATGATAGGTAGACATTTGATTTTCATCCTGTTTTAAACAAATTCCCAGCGTGTGTATATCCAATTTAAATTGTAATGAAAGATTTGCGTGCAGTGTTCGATCAAATACCGTCAAAATATCGATGATAAATAATTAATGCTCTCCGTGACCTCTTTCCACGATTTTATCTCATTTAATTTTTTCCCGCGCGTGCGCAGTAAGGTATGACTCAGGCGTCGTCCTTAGCATAATTAAAAGAAAGTTAATTTATTCTTCGATCCTATACGATAACTGCGGGTTAAAATTACGACAGAGAACGCAGAAGTTTTTTATCTCGCCAAAATCTTCTCCATTCGACTGAAATTATTAAAATTAACCATTTCATTACGTAAAAGAGCTGAGAAAAAGTTTACCTTGACAAAAATTGCGTATCCACGAATGAAATTTTCAAAGCGAATTACGCCTTTCTTGTCGGATTTTCCCGCTAACGGCTACTACTATGATAAAAATGTACTGGGCAAAAAATATTTTATTTTACTAGTTGTACAAATCCTATTCGAAGACTTTTTCGATATGGCTAATATTTGACGAGACATTAGGAAAAGTTCTTTTTTGTTTCCGGTAAAGTGGCACCCCTGACTGGGTTATGTGAACCGTTAATGCCATTTTATTATTTTCCTTTGCCAAAACTCCTAAATTCCGAGTTTTATGAAAATCCGTTGGGTTAGAAGCCGAGAACGAACATGTGCTTAAGGACAGGCAGAATCTTAATAGGCGCAAGGAAAAGCTCCTAAAAAACCTAGTCACATATCTTATACCACATAAAAAGCTAATGAAAACTATAAGGATCGGCCATATTGCTGTGCTTTATTTGCGATTGTTACACCGACATGTCTTATAAAGCCGTCAATTCGAATTTCTATCGTGATTTCAAACAACTCCGAACCAATAAATAGAGCGACTTTTTTTTCGTTAATCAATCTGCTAATCAACAGTTTCTATATTAACAATAAGACGTCTTTCAACAGGACACCATATAACATTTACTTTAACATTTGGAAGATCCTAGCAACTCCTGGAGTCGTTTTGAAACAATCACGGGTGTATTTATGACGCAAAAGCAGACGTCCTTGGTTAAGTTTCACCGATTGTTGATTTCCATTATAAACTCCATTCAAAGAGTAATCGAATTCCAGTCCTGCTAATTAGAGAGCGGACTCTAGTTAACATTGTCGGAACGAACAATGTATTATAAGTCAATAGAGACGACTTCTTTGTATGAGGAATGCGCGTCAATGTTTACTCGACCGTTTCGTGGCCTGGTGAAACAACAAGAGGAACAGTCTTCAAAGGACCGCGCTAACAACGAGAGATGGCATTGTATAGAGAGCTGAGAGACGTCGAAAACGCGCGAATAATTACATCAAATGGATTTATCGTCGCGTCAGCGAATTTTTGTCACGATTTCACGAGAAATCGGATCTGAAGATTTTATTTCGGTGAATCGCAGATATCAGACGTTGTGTCTTTCCCCGTGTTTATTTTTTTCACGTTTGAAAAAAATAAACTGACCGGAACTTCAAGCAGCATTCGTTACCATTTTCATTGTAGCAACACAGCTGAGTTAAATTTCTTTTTTCCCTCTACGATTATGTAAAAAAACTAAGTAAGTTGATGTATTTGTTTCGTATTTGAAAAAAAGCTGGAACAAATTTAATTTACGTCGTTGATTAATTACGTTACTACAACACATTTGAGTCTCATTGTTGTCGTTGCTATTTATCGTTGATGAATATTTTTTTTAACCTTCTAACTTCTATAGTTCCAAAACGTTTGAAAAACCCACCTACTATATCTCAACATGAAAAAATTATATGAATAGGAATTTCCTGAAATTTCTTCTCGAAAATTCAATAAGTGCGCTTTAATAGCTTGAGTGCAAATAAAAAACGAGACCGAAAATTCGTTTTATTCCAAAAATTTCCTTCCTTTCCGAATGCCATCCAGCGAAATAAATTTTGCCTTCAATAATACTTATTTACCCGAACCGTATATTTCGCTAACACTTGGAAAAATTCATTCTGGGGGCAATCTGAGCAAGCTGTACGTACCTACTTAAGAAAGAGGCATAAAAATCTAAAGAATCAGTAAGCGGCGCGCATTTCTGCACAGCTGCCATCTGCAATGGACCTTGACTGAATCGAAAGCATTTTTTTTAAATTCCTCTTGAGGGGAAAAAAGTTGTATGAGTTCAGAGTGAAACTAGTACCGCTTTCAGCGCCGCCAAAGCAGCCTCCACAACTAACGAAACGAAACTGCAAATAAAGGGAAACCAAATGTAAATCTAAAGCAACCTCAAAATGTCACGAACAAGCTGTGCAACTTAACGGCGACTTATAAGCTTCTGCCAATGAAAATAACGCGAACAGGATTTTGTCCTGAAAAATGATGAATTCACTTCGAGTTACGGAAAATTCGACCTATAGAAGTTCGACTACACCTGCACGTTGAACTCGAGAAGGCGCTCAAATATAAAACCTCGCTTATTCCTACGAGAAAAACCCTGTCTCACTTTACGCGACCGCGCTTCATCTGTCGAAGAAGAAGTTTTAAACACGCGCGACGTTTTTTTTCTACGTCAAATCATACTTAGAAACTAGGAAAGGGTTTGAAAAGATTATATAATATTATAAACGTTACCATAGAGACGACGAGAAGGTCATAACATAAACTGCGCCATGATTCCTAGGGTTTTTGTTTGCGTGCCTGGATATACGGGGTGGAGCACGAAATGTCCCCGTTTTTTTTTATTTACAATTAAACAGTAACTATGAAACGAACGGAGGCTTAAATCGCATTGGGTGAATTCACTAGTTTTTGGAGACGCCGCCGGGAGGCGGTACAAGTCCCGCGCAAGTAACGCGAGGGTGGATAGCGCGAGTTTTTCCCGCCATCGTGCAAGATGGCAGATATAATGGGAGAAGAGAAGTGGATGGAGAGAAAGAGGGGGGGGGGGAGGGAGATGTAGGGGAAGGAGTGGGGAAAGGGAAGTAAGGGGAAGGGGGGGGGGGGAAAGACTGCCATTGCTGTCTCATACTTTTCCTCCCCCTTCTCTGCAATACTCTACCCCATTCTCATTTTCTCAATATCCATGTTCTCTCTTCCCTCCCCCCATCTCTAAAACATCCCCCTTTTCCTTTATTCTTTTCACCAATCCTTGCGAATCCAATGGGTAGCACATGGCGCGTCGTCGTAGCATACAGATGGCGCGTGGGTGGGAGGGGAATGTGGCATTACATACACACATACATACATACATACATATATATAATATGTAGTTACGGAGACAAATGAAGGTGCTTCGGCGCCTTCCTCTCCCCTCTTTCCCATTTGTCGTTCACCTTCCCATCATCCTCAGTCCTTACTCCTCTCTCATCCTCTTCATTTCCAATAAGAAAAACCCCCAGCCTCTTACCTCTCTACCACATTCGTTTTCTGATCCTCTCTCCTTCAATTTAGTTCTGTCTTCATCCCTTAGCGTCCTCCCATTTTCTCTCTCTCTCTCATTTTTCCTCTCTTTTTTTCTCTTGCGTAAGCATCTTATCATTCCTTCCGAAACTCCTTCCCTTCTCGACATTTCTTCCTCTATTTCTATCTTTATGTTTCCTTTTTTCCCTTTTATCTTCTTTATTCCTATCTATTGCTTTTCTAATTCCTCTCTCTCCATCCCTTCTCTCTCTCTCTCTCTTCCTCTCTCTCTTTGGTAATTCTTTATGTTTCTATGGTAATTCTTTATGTTTCTATGATAACTCTTTATGTTTCTATGATAATTCGTTATGTTTCTATGGTAATTCTTTATGTTTTCCTGGTGATATTTAATGTTCTACTAACCATATTTGTAACCAATATGTATGTGAACGTTAGTAATTAATTTGTATGTTATATCAAACCCGACCAAAGGGTTAAGTGTAAGAAAGGACTTTACAGTCTCAATTTCGCCTTAAATCAAGCCGTTTGTCTGTCTGTCTCTCCCTTCCTCTCTCCAACCCTCTGTCTCAGGATTCTCCAATCTTTCAGTATCCAAGATCTACTACCATTGACAATACGAGAAATACTGCTGAGAGGGGAATGGGAATGGGAGGGGGGGATCCCTGCAAAATTCTCCCATACATTAAGAGTCATCGTCAATCAAATTTAATCGCAAAAAACTTTTTATTCGAGTTAATACAACCTCGAATAAATTTTTATTTGGATTTTCGTTCTGTTCGAATAAAATTAATTTATCCATCAGGATAATTCAATGTATTAAAAGTTGAAGAAATAGGCTATTAAATAAAAGTACAAACGGAAGAAATCAACCAAAACATAACTTGAATTAGTTAATCGAGTTAAAACATAAAGTCGCAGTTATCCGCAAACTTTTGCGATAATTCACGATTGGAACGCCAAGTATCGAGTCACATGTGAGCATGCTCAGGGTCGATAAACATCGATTCGCTCGTGTCCCGCTGCGAGAACTGATATCGAGAGATATCTATATTATTATTTGATTTATGCACTCCCTTTGCTCTTAATTTTTGCACGGTTATAAAATCATATATATGCATAGCTCGATATACAAAGTTCCAACTGTAAGTTCAAAATCTATAACGGCTCAACATTTCTCACTTGATTAAATAACAAGTAGATATAAAAAACAACTTTTTAATTAACAAATTTTAGGAAGTGTATAGAGTAAAGATGAAATGCCAACCCAACGGTTTGATTCTATGATTTTACTGTCAATTAAATATTGTGCGGTCTTTTCTTCGTCTCCAAACATTCGCATAAATTCTTTAAAGAGTCGGAATCATGTTTAAGGGTTGATAGTAGGACATAGTTCGGTATGTGGCCGTTGTCATTTGCGGCGCCACAGTCAAGTGACGCCATTTCCGTCAAGCCAACAATAAGAAATCCATATTTTACTTTCCCTTGCCTTTATAAGATCTGCAAGGCATCAATTAATAAATTTAGTCGGACAGAGAACAACATTTGCAATAAAAAAAAACCGCCGAGAGCATATAATTACGAATTATAGTTTAGGAGATAAAAAAATTCGAGAAGGTCCCCCGCCCATGTTATCCAATTGGGGCAATTAAACGTCCCTGGAATCGAACTCGAGTCGTTATTTTGCACGATGATTACATATATGAGTCTTTATGTGCGGCACTTTTAAAAATTTATATAATGGCTAAAATAGATTCTAAAGTTATAAGACCTTATTTTGGTGTCTGAAAAACATTCCTACCTACATATACACCTATATATATATATATATGTGTGTATATATATATATATATATATATATATAAAAACACACACACAAACAGTAGAGTCTCGATTATCCGAGACCGCTTATCCGAGATTCCGGGTTTAACCGAGGTGGCGGCGGCGTAACATGGCGGCCAAAAAGCGATCGACCAAAGTTGGGCAGAAATCATTAAAAGACTATTTTGTTTAAGTAATACCAATAAATTGTTCTTTTAGTTTAGTTACGTATGTATAAAATAAATTTTCTGAACATACATATACATAGGCCTATTTTTAATACCTGAAAATGAACCTTCCGTTTTATCCGAGGTTAGCTTGGTCCACTTTACCTTGGATAATCGAGATTCTACTGTGTATATACTCGTATATGTGTGTATGTATGTATGTATATATATATATATATATATATATATATATATATATATATATACACACACAGCGGTAAGTTAATATAAAAGGTGTTAAAAAGTAATAGCGCTGAGGCTAGATTCAGCGATCGACTGGTTGGAGACCCCTAACTCTATCTCCTCCCTCTAATTCCCTCTATTTTTCCATGTCTACCTCTCCCTTTCTACTCCTCCCTCCCTCTCCTTCTCTTCCTCCGTCTTTCATACCATCCTCTCTTCTTTCTTGCTCGCTGCCTTTCCTGTATGCACTTCTTTCCAACTCATCTATATTTCGCTAGAAGGATCTCCGTCTCCCTCTATTTCTCTCTATATCCAACTTACCTATCACTCCTTCCTCGTCTTATCTCTCTCCTTCCTTCCTCTCCTCTCCTCCCTCTATATATATATATATATATATATATATATGAGAATTGTCTTGCAACACATGCCCTTCATCTATCTTCTATATTTTGAAGCGCGTGTTTGTTCATGGAACAACTCCTAAACGATAAAAGCTAGAATAACCAAATTTGGTACGATTCTTCCTTACATCCTAACGTAGTGATTTGTCAAGGTTTGGTCAACCGGGATTAATCAGTGCTGCCAATATAGGGGATTAACATTTTTCCATAAGATAACACGTATGAATCCATTTATTGACTTGCAAGGTATTCTTCTTTCAAGCATAAAAATACGTAAATATGGACCGATTTTTTTCATTTTTGCTTCATTCGGCGAATAAAACTCTACACTATCTTATTCCTGCGAAGCTTACATGTTACACGGTGCAAGTTTTCAGAAATACGCTATTTGATTGGAAATTTTGTGGATTTTTCGTACTCTTTCCGGATGTTGCCAAGGAGTCTTTCATTGTTGTCTCCGATTCAATTAGTGCTAATTATACATTCAAATAGACGAAAGTTTAGCGTTATTCGATTCGCACTTTTGTTTTAAGTAACGTAACGATCGATGTTATGGATGGCATCGTAAATAGATACTGATTATTATTCAGGAAGCGTTTATTGATGAAAGTAATTGAACATTCTTTCGTCTTTTGAATACTGGAATCTTACATTTTTTGTAAGTAAAATCATTATATTTTACATTATAGTGTTTATTAACGTAAATAAGCTCACGTATCTGGTGTACATTTACCGGAGTCGGTGTTTAGTCATGGACAACTGTACGTTGCTTTTTCACGGGTTACTTGCTTACAAGACATAAAAGTAAATATTACAAGAAATGTGCTGGATTTGGCGAAAGTGATATGATTGGAAAT